>CM040241.1:287760969-287797218 GCA_022545495.1 Chrysanthemum lavandulifolium
GGTCTCCTTTTCAATATCGTGATCTCTAGAGAAAGCCAATAGTTTACGTAGGGTTCCACTGTGAGAATGAAACAAGCTTCGTTGAGAGAAACTTGAGTGGCTAAGAAGGTTTAGTGCATGCGTCACTAGGTCCATGACGACTTTTAATCTTCAATACCGGTGTCACTAAGTGACAACCAAGAGTATATGAATTGAACCCGTGTCTACCCTAAGTTGAATAATCTGGAGGCTATTTCTTTTCACCCTTTTCTTTGCATTTCTTTTGATTCTTCAACTCCTTCTTTCTCCGATTCTCATTTTCTCCTTTTTATAATCGTACCTAAGGACTTCTAAGTACTAACTATTTGTGAAGTCCTTGGGTAGATCCCTCCGACTCTGGCGGATCATAGACCGTTATTCCTAACCTTAGTCACCTTATAACTCCATGACTAACCTATGTTGCCATTAAAACCACAGTTGTGATGAATCTCTCAAAGGGTTTGTTAATGAAAATCATGTTTGAACCATCGAGAGAGATAGGATTTTGCATAAATACTCCCCTCCACATGTGCTTAAGAGTTTTAATGGTTTAAATGCACGATGAGGAAAGAGCGCACATTTTGAATTGATCCACCGGAGATAGACAATCCCCATGAGACACGGTTACGTTGCATAGTTAAAGAGTTACATTGTCGACTTTTAGGTGACGACTAGCTCTAATAACTACCTTGAAGGTGTAGACAAACCTCGAAAGGTTGTCATACCCATCGAGTTCATGTCTACCAAGAGTATCTCGAATGGTACTTTCTACTTGGACAAGTCCTTTGCGAGACACGTTTACATTACTAGCGAACTAGCTTGAAATTATTACCCGTCCGAGGACAAGTCTTTTGAGTTACTAACAGTTTTAGTACCGTCACAATTCGTTGGTTAAGTCTCAAGTACACGATTCATTTGCATTTTGCACAACATATTTCTTATCACACAATTTTCCCCCCTCAAAATGGCATATAAAATGTTATTTTGAAAAGTTGAAATAAATATGACCATTTCGAGTGTTGGGAAGATGACCACTATGAACAATTTGTGAACAAAGTTTACATCAAATACCCCTCAACAAGTGATATAAGCGGTTGAGGTTTTGAAAATCATACGGAAATTACTTGTTCTTTTGAGCAAAACCTTGAAAATGAAAGGTTTGATAGGTTTTACTCAAAAGTAAGAAGCTTTCGCTCCTTTTATAAGGATTGTGGCACCGAGGCGTACTACGTGGTCCTTTCTTGACAATTACGGGTTGTACATCGTTATGTGTGCACAAGCCATTTTAGGAAAAGATGAAATAAGTATGAAACAAATTAACCTTTCCCCAATAGACGATGTTTCTAAATTAGCTTCCCTCGAACCCGACAACCGTCTTTAGCAGATTTGAAACTTTTGATGAATTCTACACTTCCTCTAACTTTTGGCGGTTTCAAGATGCGCGGAATTTGTAGATGAGCGATAAACCATACAAAGAAAATCGACTAATTGCGGAAGATTCGTTAGAGGAAACATGCAAATCAACAAGATCTTCTACGTATGTAGACGCATCACATCAAACAAACCACGAAAGACGAAATGAAACGACTTTCCACGAATGTTGTGGTCTTTCGGAATACTAGTCACCGTGAATATGCAATAACTCGATACCAAGACCGTGTGTGAGGCATCTTAACATTATATTTGGGTAACTTCACACAAGATAACCCGTGAAAGTTGAGACGATAACATCGAATTAAGACGTTTGAACCACGATCGTCTCATTTCTTCGCCTTATGGAAGAAATTTTGGAAAGCATTGGGTTTCGCAAGGAATCATGTGGTCAAACAAAAGAAGCAGGGGCGCCTACACTCTCTCCCCTCGATGTTTTCAATGAATCGAATCATACACCACGATGTTGATGATGAATTGAAGACATCGAAACTATGTATGAGGAGATAGTGAAACCATGTATGTCCAAGCAACCGAACAAGTGTGAAGTACCATAAATATCTTGAGAGAATCAATCACGACGAAAACATCTCGATTCAATAAGTAGATCTTCACTGTGACATTGTTGTAGGAAACACTTTGTTCTTCCGGTTTCGAGATTCGATTGGAGGTGCGATTCTGAATGGTTGTTGTTGTAGATTCGGATGTATCGAAATTAGAGTATTATCGGTTGTGCGTGAAACATTCGATACATCTCGAAAACGACTTTTGATGAATCTTTAACCGAGGAGCAAGCAATGTTTCCAATTCATGACGATTAAGTACAATGGTGGAACGGTGATGGGTCATGATATTTATGACGGTGAGAAACGGGTCCTATGATGTATTGCAATAAGAGCCATAAGCATTGTACTGCATAGAAAAATAGAAGGGGGCAAGAAAGAGAGAAACATGGATCCCCAAGTGTAACTGGGTTCCGGATGTTAAAGCATAAAGATGTAGTGTCAATTATCCTTTTGACACCGAACATGCTATTTTGATGATTTCCTTTCTGCTGACGAGGATGGATGTTGTTGGTATCCCACTTGTTTTGGTGCAACTACTTAGTATCTTGCTTGTAGGAATCCACCTAAGACTAACAGCTTTGAAAATCCTACCGTTGGTATCCATCTAAGGTTAGATCTAAGGATTTTGAAACTTCTTTTGGGAAGAATTTAAGTCCTATATTGATCCACCTATTAGGTTTCAAATTTTACGTTTAGATCAACGGGTTTATTTCTAACTGTTTGAGTAAACATAGATTTTGGTTTGCTACTACAAGCGTGTTCAAGAATACACTCGAAGGTGATACACTAGGTCGTGAACCTAAGATTCCATCCTTTTGGAGTAGTGCCCTTTTCCTAGCCTTTCTAGATCATAGTTCTTGTATGCGTCATTTGAATCATATGAATTTTTACGTTTAATGCTCGGTTTAGACACGTGTTCGAACTAATCCTAGATTAGCGAGCGATCCTTGTACAGTATAACGTAAACAGGTTTAATGAAACATGTTTAATAGAAACAAGCATTATTCTTAGGCCAAGAATGTGGAATGACCGGATTTGACAAATGAGTATTCTCAACAACTTGGGAGGCAAACCGTGGTTTTAACGATTTTGATCATTCGATTTAAAAGCGCTTGGTTGTCTAACTCTTGATTGGTTTCGATTGGTTGAAGAGACGATTTCCCCAAGATTGTTGG
Source organism: Chrysanthemum lavandulifolium (assembly GCA_022545495.1). NCBI lineage: Eukaryota > Viridiplantae > Streptophyta > Magnoliopsida > Asterales > Asteraceae > Chrysanthemum > Chrysanthemum lavandulifolium. The sequence continues at coordinate 287,764,160 of CM040241.1, forward strand.
TTTTGTAAACTTAGTATCCACACTCTTGCCGCTTAATCTTCTCGCTTTGTTTTGTAAAGCAACGTGCAAGCCCCTTTGCTTGAATTTGAGCCTTTAAATGCTCATTTTCTTTTACTAATGTATCCACACGATTACTTTGTTCATTTGAAAACCGACCATTGTGTTCAAGAAAAGATTTGTTTTGTAGTTTAAGTTCAAGAGAGATGCAATGTGCCTCTAGTTTTGAAAAATCTTTATGAAACCGAGCAATGGTCTTTTGAGAAGAATGTTTTGATTCAAGAGTTTGATTTGACGTTCGCTTGAATTGTTAACAAGTAAGGGCTCGGACATGAGATAGTTGTCGGACATTGTGCAACACACTGGTCAACCTCTCCTTCATTCTTGAATTCAGGTTGCTCAAGATGTTGTGTCGCATTTGCATCGAAATATGATCAACAATGAGATTGTACCTCGACCATCCGCTACGTATCGGTGTCATAGGTGGGTAAGATATCTTCCTCAACCATTTGTTCGTCATCACAGTTGGGCTCGATGTCGTAGCTAAGTATGATATCTTCTCCGGATCTGCTGCATCATCCTCGCTTTTCAATGCTACAACCTCATTGTCCGCATTACCGACAGTTGCGATAATCACAACATTCTCAACGTCCATTTGAGCATTCCTTTCATGTACATCAACTCTTTCACCTTGCACGATCGGGATATCGGGATTTGATGATGTCGGCGCTTCAATGCCGTTGAATAGCCATGAATCCTTCTTTCAATGCCACAAATGGATCTTTATGATCGAATCCATTTCACTCCCTGCGAAGAATCAAATAGAAGAAAAGGTGCAAAGTCGATATAGCACACAGAAGGTCGATATAGTGAATTGCAATTTCCCTCCAAAAATAATTTTGAAAAATTTTGACTCTTAAAATTTGAAATTCACTATAAAATCCAATTCAAAGAATGTAGAAAAAATTTGAGTTATGACAATTTTGACGCCAAATTTGACCCGAAAAATTTGAATTTAGGCACAAAAATTTGAATTTTTGCAGTTAAACCAAAATTTGAATCTCGTGTAAAAATTGAAAGATTAGTCTCCTCAAAAAATTAAATTTTACTCAAATTTTCCCGCCAAAAAACTTTTATTTATTTATTTTTTTTTTAATTTTTTTTATGAGAGGAAATAACTTGAACAACCAACCCTCAAATGAGGGTTTACAAGAGTATTTATAGGAGGAAAGCTAGGGCAACACTCCTAGTTTCCATCATTTCTTAAATGGGCTTGGGCCTAAGCTCATGGGCCTTCTACATAAGCTTAAGGCTAATAACAAATATAAAGGCCATAATAAAGCTAACTATTACATAATAATTACTAACACTTGATTATGGTTTAGGAGGGATTCCAACATCCTCTCTTTTTTTCTTTTTTCTTTTATGTTGTATTTGTGTTTTATTAAGTTATGTGTGGGCCAGGTGTGTCCTATAACGCGGGTGATGAAAGGAGGGTGTTTTTGGATTAAGTTATACGTTCTGAGTTAGAGGAAAAAAGTTTTGATCAGGTGACAACACTTTTAGCTATAACACGAGACAGATAACACCACGACACCTTATGCTCTTAGGAATCTTATTAATGCATTGGTTAAGAGCATATATCCCAAATTTATGAAATAACATATAGGCGATCATCTTTTTCCTTACAAAATCCATCTTTTGTGCACTTCTTTTAAGTTTCTTATTCTTTCAATTCCCATTATTTCAATTTCCATTTCCAAGATTTAGATTTCCTTTTTAGGTAAGATAATTCATGAGGTAATGAAAATGATGCATGAAAATATGATCCCTTCTCATGGTTTTTGTGATTGTAGTCATGACTGTTACTATTGTAAAAATCAGAGGAAAGATGATAATTGTATTAATCATAATCTACTAAATAAATGAGAATATATCGTGAATAAATAAGAACAAACAAACCTAACCCTAAATTAGATGGGCCTACACAACGGGTCGGGCCTATAGGCCTTATTAGCTAACACCCTCTCCTAAACTCGCAATGCTGCAGCGGTAAACATCGAGAGTTTTTCAAACAGAAAATAAACTAAAACCGAAAAATAAACGAATAGCAGAGTGTCTCATAGTGCAAACTCGGTCCTAGACGGAGTCTCAATCTGATGCAATCCAAACTGTAACAAGGCGACTATAGTCAAGTCGGACACAAACGGACCAAAGTCATTGGAAAACAAAAATAGGAGGAGAGAAACATAATTACAGAGTGACGAGAGTAGATTCAGACATGATACAGACACAACATATTCAAGAAGATAGAGCAGATTCAGACATAGCAGATTCAGGCAGACAGATGCAGACAGAGCAGATTCAAGGCAGACATAACCAGATGGAGAACCATAATAGACCAGATACACAGTGGAATTCAGACATATTTGGAATCAAACAAAATCAGATGAAACCAGACATATGCAGAGCCAAATGTAACCAAATGCCCATAATCAGGGAAGCGGGGCGGAACCAAAACATGTTGTTGATGCCAAAATGCTACACATAACTACTCAAGACATAGTTGGATTAGTTAAGACTATAACATCACCGTTACCATCACCAACACCGATACCAACAAATCATTATATCGATACAAATACCAATATCAATAATATTGCAACTTATAATACCATGATCCCGATAAACATTGAACAAAACAAAAAACTCGCGAACAACAAAGGCAGAATGAATACGCCCACCATACGAAAATTCCTAATATCAAAACATGCACCAAAATCATTAAATCAACACAACAACAATAATTTAATATCCAAACAATATTAACAATTCGACAAAACCCATAAATCAGCAGCAGCTTCGACGAGCCATAACTCCCCGTAGGAACATCAGTTCGTAAATCCCTTCGGTAAGCTACAGTCCAAATTCCATGATGATCTAACGGTTAACAAGTAAGTTATACCGAATCTTTCACGGGGGTGCAGAATGTGACGAACATAGAACATCAGCAGATTTGTCGGGTCACTGTGACTTGCTCAAGACTCCAATTTGGAAACTGAACGGTTAAAGTATAGAACAGTGTGTCTACTAACTAAAATCCGAATTTCAATTAAAACCAACAGTTAACAAATCACATATCGTGTTTTTTCACAGCTGTGTAGACAATGACGAAATGAAACAAAAAAACGGAAAAGAAAACGAGATATCTCCGATCCATCGACAATTATCCGATGACCGGAGAATGGCAATACTTCGGTGACCTTGTACCTAGGGTTGTGATACCATGTAAAAATTAGAGGAAAAATGGTAATTGTATAAATCAGATTCTACTAAACAAATGAGAATACATAGTGAATAAATAAGAACAAACAAATCTAACCCTAAACTAGCCAGGACTAAACAACAGGCCGGGCCTATAGGCCTTATTAACTAACAACTATATTATTTTAAAAATTAATTAAGAAATTGAACTAATACGTCACTGGATTTACGAGAATGGACTACAAAAATAAAGGTTTAATAAAAGGGTGTTGATATTCACATCACACTTTTTTTATTATTTCACAACTAAATCACACCAGTAATATATACAATACAACACCGCTATACATGATTGGTGATAAGCATCACCTCCCTTAAGAAAATGATCGATTTGGCGCATGGTCTAGAATGCTCTGAGCACTGTCCACATACATGTGTCAACTTCTAATTTTTTCCATTAATTGTTGACGTGAACTTCTTGTCTTTAGTTTTGAATACAAAATAAGACTACTTTGTGACTGTTAGGATCCAATATTTATGTTGTTTGATGATTCGGGTGGTCTAGGACAATGATTAAATAAGAAAGCCATTTAGATAGATGAAGAGAGTTGAGAGGAGGTTCTTGAAAGAGAGTTGCTTATCAAAAGTGAAAGGTTTATTCAAAGAAGCCACACCCCTTCCATGGATGGAAGGGGTATTTATAGTTACAATAAAACACGACCTCCTGACGGCCTGTGGATCAGGTATACAGTGGGTAAAGACCCGTCCTTCCTCCACGGTGTTGCTCTAAACTAAACTACGCTACAGACTAACTAATAAACTGCTAAATAACGTAAATAACTATATGTCTACGAGCTAACTTATGCTAGATAATAGTTGGGGTGACCGACTCTTTTACTATGGAATTTTCTAATTCCTAACAATCTCCCCAAGGAGGTCACCCCATGATTTACATTTTGAATCCTAGCATTCTATTAAATCTTGATCTTGAGCTCGTAGACTTGAATTCTTCAATTTCCGTAAACTTTGTGCATTATTAGCGAATCTTCAAAGTCCGTATTGATTTGTACTTTCGGTGGAGGCCTTTAAGCGATCCACATCTTTGATGATCTTGAGCTTTCTTTGAGATCATCGGCCACAAGAAATCTCGGATCACCCTTTATTGTGTTGCCATCATGTGAAGTTGTGACTTTCGGACCGACATGCTCACACTTTGAACCATGACATCTTTCCATCGAGTAGCGGAAGCCTTCTTTGGTTCATGATATTTGCGGCAGACAGTAGCGAAGAATAGTATAAAATATCGAAACCGAGTTATGTAGATATGCACCACGTGATTTCTTCAATTAAGTGTGGATCTTGTGAGCATGCGGCTTTGGAATGAATCCTCAATTCGATCACCGCAACCGTCAAATGTACCGCAAACAACGATTAGCAATAAAGCGCACGAAAGTGTCTTTGATCACTTTCGTTGAATTGAGGTACACGCCCACGGTTCCCGTTGATCGGTACAAGTCTTCGCTGTGATCGGTGGGATTCCTAAGAATCTCCTTGACGGGGTTTCGCACTGTTCTAGTTGTTCTCAAACCGAACGTCTCAAAGAAGACAACACGGAGTGAGTGAACGGTGAATTAAGATTCATTGATTGATGGAAAATGATTTGAAAACAATCGCGTATTGCTTAGAAGAAAGAGTTTTGCAATAAGATGAAGGTTTTATGAGAAAGATCAATTTTCAATCAAAATACTTTTGTAATAGAGAATGAGTACACATTCGACGTGCTAGCGAAAAGAAGAGATTCGCACATCGAACGGTTTTCTAAAAGTATTTTTCAATCGAGATACTTTTTGAATTTGAAATGAATACACATTCGACGTGCTAGAGAAAGAAGGTTTGCACATCGAGCGGTTTTCCAAAAGTATTCGTCAATTCCATTCTGGACCAAGGTTGATTCAAGAATGAATCTCCCATCGTTTCTATCCAGTTGTCACAAGCTTGATCTTATGCAAGATTTCACATGTCACCCACCAAGAGCTTGTTTGATGTTGGCTCTAGAAGGATTTCCATCTTCATCGTGAATATTTCTACATATCACTCGGATGTTCTGGCAATACCACAAGGATAATGCGTAGGACTCTTAATATATTCTTACTTTCCACATTGTGTGAAACAGCAAGTCTTCATTAATTTAGTGTCCTAATGAGATATTGTGAATGATCTCTTGGCTCTAGACTCAATTGTGCATTTTGTTCTGTGCGGAGACTAGGAGAGGGTCTCCTTCTTCAATATCAACAATCTCTAATAAAAGTCGATAGATTATGTCGGTACCCGTGAGAATGAAACAAGCCCTTTTAAGAGGAACTTGAGTAGCTTGGGAAGTTTAGTGCGGTCGTCCTTTGGGTCCATGACGTCTTGTCTTCAATACTAGTGTTACCCTAGTAACCACCAAGTAGCATATGTATTGAACCCGGTTCTTGCCCTAAGGTAGAATTATTGGAGGGTTATTTCTTTTCACCCTTTTCACATTCATTTCTTTTCATTCTTCAACCCTTCATTGCTTACTGAGACATCATTGCTAGAACCTTGTTGGGTTTATTCAAGTACTAGCTCGTCTCGATCCGCACTCTTCCCGTATTCTCATTTTTCTCCTTTTTCATCATACCTAAGGACTCTACACTATCTAGTGGATTGTCCACGGTAGATCCCTCCGATTCTCGGCGGATCGTGGGAACTAATACCTAACCTCACCATCCTTATAACTCCATACATAAAGTAAAATGGTCGGTCTTTTGGTGCAGTTCATTCTTCCATGAAACCAATTGAAAATCATTTGGAAAAACAATCAAGGTACTTGTGATACGAGATCAAAGCATTTTGTACCTTAATAGTTTTGATCATTTAGAAAATGCTCCCCTTCAACATGTGCATATGATCTTGAAATTGTTTAGCACATGGAGGCAAGAGTTCTTTGAAAGAATTAATTTCTTGATCACTATTTCTGTGGAAAGAGCCATTTGATTTTCTTTGGTAAATTCTCCCCCTCAATATGTGCATAGGATATTTGAAATAATTTTATCACATAGAGGCAAGAGTTAATTTGAAGCACATCCACAATCACAAGAGCCATTAAGAAACCATTTGAAAACTCAATCAAGGTACTTTATAAATAACTTTAAAAAGCTTTTGTACCTCGATAGTTATGCTCCTCCTCAAAATGTGCTTCGAGATTCGAAAGCTTTTAGCACATATGAGAGAGCAACTGCACAATTAAATCAAAAGATCACCTTTATCAAATTTCATTATTAAATCACAAATTCTCCCCGATCAAAAATATCAAACCCTTTGAGATTTTGGATCCCAAGTGATTTAATTAGGTTTAGAAAACATGGGAGAAAATGTGGCCTTGTTTAAATACTCATCCGGTTTTGGATAAATCCTCCTCCTCAACATGTGCATTATGTATATGGAAATCGTTTGGCACATGGAGGCGGGAGTGCCTTTAAAGGACTAAAACCAATTCCATTTAAAACAGATTTGAGATTTAAAACACGATCTCTACCCGATCGAAATATCAAACCATTTGAGATTTGTGATCCCAATGATTTAAATCATTTAGAAAAATTTGGGAAAGACGTGGCAAGATTCAATTTTGAAAGATGACACATAAGGACCATTTAAGATATTAAAGATTGTTAGTGTCGGTATGATAGTTTTTAAGAGATCTTTTAAGTAAAACAAAACAATTTCACAATCAAACAAGAATGAAAAAATTTCATTTTGAAAGACCTTGATTCTAAAGAAAAATCATACCATGACATAACATTAAATCTTTAGATCACCACTTATATTGTACAATCAGGACTTTTATGAAGCAATATTGATTGAAAATAATTTATTTTAAATCACTCTCCCTCAATCGATGACCGAAGTCGATAATTGAGTGACTTAAGTTTTGATAAAATGAAGTCCGTGATTTTCAAAATTTAGTCCAATATATTTTCAAAACAACATTTTCCATTTTCAAAACAATTTAATTCAATTTACTCAAAATTGTTTAAAAGTGGTATCTGCACAAAGATTTGTTAGGTGGTTGAGCCGCTTTTGTTGTTGTTGCCGTAGGGTTGGGAAGAAAACCATCTGGCGATGCGGTGAGACTTCTTCTTACGTTGCATTTTGAATGCCAACCGAGGTCAAATTAAGCTCCGTTTCTTCAATCACTTAGAAGAAAACCATCTGGCGATGCGGTGAGACCTCTTACGTTGCATTTATGCCAACTCTCCATAGATGTCCAATTAAGCTCCGTTTCTTCATTTGTCAACCCAAGAAATAGTTACCCTTTCCTTTCGGCATCCAATCATCTTCAATTGTGGGATCCGGATCGGGAACATTCTCATATCCATGATATCTGCATACGTTAGTGAACACACATACAGATATATGGTGGTCGACATCACCCAAACATCGACTAAATCAAGTCAATTCAACATATCAATCAGTTCATATAAGGTATGGGAATTATGTGTTCGTCAAACTCTAATCATCTAAACCTAACAATCATATCCTAGAAACCTAGTCCTTCAACATAGGCAATTATATATTTTAATTAAGCACGTAGGATAATTAAGAAAGTCCGTTAGATGATGTAAATTTGAAAACATTCTCCCCTCAATCAATGACTTATTTTTTGAAAAGTTTAAAAGCTGAAGTCATTGATTGAGTTTTCAATTTATACGAAAACTCGAAATCGATTGATTTTCAAGCAACTCATTTTCCACCATTTTGAATACACCAAATATTTTTCTCAAGAATTTTAGACGGAAAAACATTTGTGTAGGAACAATGATCCTTGACATACTTTCCTTGTTTTGTTTTTAGGATAAGTGCACGAAATATTTTGAAAATAGTTTAAGCGTAGCACTTTCCTTCTTTAAAAAACAGGTTGCTATCTCGAAATAATAGCAAGCCATAGTTAAAGCGCGGGTCACGATGCGAAATAATCGTAAGCCATCATTTGAAGCCAGTTACTGCATTTGAAATAATCAGAAGCCATTTTTTTAGACATGTTATGAAAAGAATATTTACACCTCCTGCTCAAACTTCATCTAAAGTCCCGTGCCATTATTGAATGACATTTCTAAGACCGTAGATGTTATCGGTACCAGAAGACATGTCTTGAGAAAACATATTTTTGGTATTTTTCAATTTTCTGATTTTTTATGGGCTTTTGTAGATTTTATATTTTTCTATTTTCTTTTTGAGGGTTTTATATTTTTCTATTTTGTTTTGCTGGTTTTATATTTTTGTATTTTGATTTTTGAAAAATATATACAAGGATAGAATAGATGATATAGTTAAAGAAGATGATGATACGAGTACCGAGATAAGGATATCGAGCAGCCCCGTTGTAGAAGATAGAAGTCATCATCCCTAAAACTTTCACCACCAAAGCTTTCGAGGCTCTTGCATCGAAGAGAGAAATTGAGCCACTTGAAAGTGAGACTTTGGTAGCTTCCCTCCAAAACGAAAATCCTTTAACTGAGCAGATTCGAAGCTCTATTTCAAGCTTTCCTTAGCCAGGTGCACAGAGAAGCACACCATTATCATAAATCGCGCTGCTCCTTTCAAGAATAATCATCGTGATTCTTCGTTCGAGGTTATATCATCAACAAGAACAACAACGTATCATCCCACACATAAATAACCTTCTCAAATTTCCATTCCCACTGAAGTCTGAAGCGATCCATTCCAAAAAGTGTCAAGAGAACAGTTCCCCCAAGTAGTTAAATTGATGCAGCCAGTCTCTTTGTATAATGCTCATGAACTCTCCCGAATACACATCATGAGGGTAATGAAGAACACCTCCCCAATGTTCACATCTTTCGTCCCTGATGATAGTGTATGAAGCTCAAGAACCCGGTACACCAATATCCAAGAGCTCTCCGAATACACATCATGAGGGAATGAAAACACCTCCCATGTTCACATTTTTCTTCCCCGATGATCGTGTATGAAGCTCAAGTATCCAAGTATACCAATACACAAGGAATGAATAATCGATAACATTGAAGAAGCGTGCCAAGTCACCGATTATCTCTCGGGTGACAATTTCTGCGGATGTCAACTCGAATAAGTGATTATATCTCGAATCACCGATTAAGCACTCATGAAACAATGAGCATCCCAATGTACACAATCTCTCTCCCCACGATCATTGCGATACCATCGAAATCACCACACACTAGTGTACCTCTTTATCTTGAAACTTTCTCTAACATCACTTCCCCACGTAGTTGGAATAAGCACACTAAACGCCTTGATGAGTAAAACCTTGAGTTTCTCTCTGCGGTCATGACATTTGTTTTCCGGGATATCTTCAATCACTTAGAAGAATTAAGTTCATCAAGTTTACTCGCCATGAGTCAAACCTTGAGTTTCTCTGCGGTAATAACATTTGTCTTCCCGGGATATCTTCAATTACTTAGAAGTATTAAGTTCATCAAGTTTACTCGCGTTTAGATACGTGTCTCCTTCCTCCTTTCAGGTTTTGATGATTCAGAATCAGTAACTCATTGTAAGCCCGTATACTAGAAATGTGATGAGAAGAACACTTGAACTCTTGTGGGAATCAACTTGCTGAAGAATATGAGCAAGTCTAATTGGGGATTAAATCTGACATTTCACCCTCCCCCAATTAGTGCTCTCCCCTAAACTGACAATGCCCAGAATATGAAGAAGTCTTTGGATAATCAAATGCATCTCGTCTTTAGTCTTCTAACATGCAGTAAAATGTAGAACGAGTGTAGACTCGACCTTCTTCAAGATTGTGCGGTTGGGAATAGATATTTAACATCTTCATTTCACCAAAACACAAGAACATCACCAAAAGCATCCCAATTAACTTACATCTTGCAAATCCCTTAATTAAGATCCTCCCAATCAAACAAGAACAGAAAGATGTTCATCAAGGAAATCGACAATCACCCGCGGCGAACACACGAAATGGTAACACCAAGAAAACAATCACATCAAACAAGACGAGAAGGTTGTTCGAATCATCATGTTGATGTGCACGTGAAGCATTAACCGAAGCACTTTGTCAATAATCTCATATCGACCAGTGAAGATGTCAACTAACGGCTTTTAGAAGAAAACTCCATGTAACGATGACCCGATAAGAAGAAGATCGGTTCTTACATGATTTTGGAGCCGTTGACCATTTATTCTCGTAAATCAATCAACCATGCGCTTAATTTCACACTTTTCTCCCCTCAAGAATTGCATACGGAGTTGCCATTCTTGATTAAATAAGTGAAAATCATCCGAATGTTCTATTCACACTTCTCTCCCGCAAAATCAAAGACATGATGTCTCCATCTTCATTATGATCGAGCAAGTGGAATGAGAAAACAATCGATGGTAGCCCGGTTCACTTGATGACTGAGCGCATGGAAAAAGTATGAAGCATGTTGATGAGAATGGTCATAATAAGAAGATCTCTCTTCTTCAGAAGATAAAGCGCACTGACACGTACACTTTTCTTTTCTTTGGAGAACGAGGCATGAACTGTTGTGTTCATACGTCATAATGTTGAAGTACGAGGCCTGAACTGATGTGAACAGAGGTCATAATCTCTCTCTTTTCATCTACTTTTGGCAAACTTGTAATCAACCCATTATCATTCAGTAGGCTATTTGTCGTGACAGCTGATGGAGAGAACCCAATATGATGAATTTGACCCTGAAGTAGACTAACCCAAACTCGTGACTTATACTTGCACATATGTAACAAAGAGCGGTGCCGATTTCCATTAGCATCTCTAAGTACTCTCTATGTACTCTATACTCTTCAACCAACCAACCATCAAGTATAAGACGTACATTACCTCTTGAAAATCCACAATTAAATGTGACACTGAGCACTACAACGTAACTCCTTAAAGCGATAGTTATTTTGTGGTGGTATGAGCCCAATTCCCCCAAGTGGTAAAAGAAAAGGTAAAAGACACCCAATAATAACAAGATTTCCAAGTCTTCGTTTTTTTTTTTTTAATAATAAGCTCGAACAAGGATCATGAAGAATCTTCATCCAACCATCCCCGATACCTTCAGATACTAAGTACACTCGCCCGTGATATTTCACTTCAACCTCAAATAAATAATAGTGAATTAACTCCGTTGTCACATCTTCTTGGTTAAAAGCTCAAATCTAGCCTCCTTTGACGTTTTAATTGAACCAAGATAATGGTTTCATCCGACCATGGTTAAAAGAGCATAACCCGTAAAACTTTAAAGTAACCAAACCGCCATGACGAATGTCCAAACACACATCCAATTCATGAAGTAGACCCTTTTATCCCTTCGTAGAAGTAGAAACCGTAGCACCAGCATCAAATGAGATCCCGGAATACACTTTCCTTTCTCCAGGATGGTTCCATCATTACGGGCTTTTACAACTCTAAGGTTTAAACCGAGAAATAGTTTCTTTTGCGGGATTTTACAAAACTAAGAATAAACCGTAAGATAGATACGAAATGCACTTTACTAATACCGGATGTTTCCATTGTCACGGGATTTTACAAGTCTATGATTTAAACCGAGAAATAGATTCTTTCGCGGGATTTTACAAAATCAAGACAAAACCGTAAACAATGTCAGCTTGAATGTGTTATGACGACTTTGGTTTCAGTGAATATCTGTTTAAGGGGAACATGCAGCGGTTCATCAGCGATTCATTTTCCAACATCAACACCTTCAACAACCATCCAATAAACACTTTGGTAAGCACATCATTCATGCATTCTGTCGCCTGTTGCTGTGACCACTTGGTGAAGTAAACCCAATATGTCAAACTTGTTCATGAAGTGAACTTCCCCAGATTTGTTACTTAAACTTGTATTAATTCTTGTGAAGAAGAAACGGTGTACCCAATGTACAAAACCTCTTGACGTATCCTCAACTGCGTGAGACACCGAAGTGATAGTTATGTTGTGGGTTAAGCGAGAAAGAATCACACCCGTAACTATATAGCCAAGTCTTTATCACACTTTGTAAATGCCCAAACAAGTCATCTTCGCGGAAGGGTAGAAAGAAAGAAGACGAAATAAGTAAACGTGCCCGAAAAACCTCACTTCAATTCCAAATAAGAAATACCGTCCAAACAACCCCGTAGACAACATTTTCCAATAAGCACTTCAAGCCGCGACATAATAATCTCCGTGAAAATGTATGCACCAAAATGTCAACTCTCATAACCTATTGAAGCACACCAAATCTCATCATCAAAACTCATTATCTCAGAACATCGACCGGTCTCATATCACAATTCTCATCGTCAAACACTTTAACAAATCTCGTCATCACACATTCAACTCGCACGACAGGTTCAAAACAAATTAGCAACCTAAATTCACATCCACGGTTTGTATATTTATTGGGCCCAATCTAATTATTATGTACGACCGTCCACATAATACAATCAATACAAGGCCCAAGTCACATTGCAAATCATCACCAAATCCGTCAAACCCGAATAAAGGTAACGAGTTCTCTTCAGAGACACATTAGATAAGCGTTGCAAATACAAGCCGTGAAGCATAACCATGTGAAAAAATTAATAACCAAACTACTACATAATATGTCTCTTACACTTAATAATAACAATGCACTTTGGTTATTACATGGCAGCAATCACACAAATCCAAGACCTGTCACACGAGGCCCAAATTGAACAAGTCAATGATATATCAAAGTATGAACAACAACCGGATTTGAAAGCCCATTGATACACACAATACGTTCCAGCCCATGATAAAGAACCGGATTTGAAAGCCCATTGAGTAAATCTATTCCAGTAATTGTGTACCCTAATTATGTGGGGTATATAAAGCAACTACCCAAAGACAATGTAACCCTAATCCCTATTATCATCCGCCTCTCTCCTAAAAACTCTCCCATCATCAAACCCTAAGAATACTCTCACTCAAAAACGCAGCCACCATAAAAAAATACGCCTCATACAAATAATAATCACAATACAAACTGCGTCCAATCTCACAAATCTTCTTTCAAAAACAAAAAGAAACCGCAGCCTCAAACATCTCATCTATTTGATCTTGATGTCGTTGTTCAAACGTATATCCATAGATAGATGATGCCACAGGGATGGCATGGCTTCGACATGCTTTAAATCGTTCATTGGTAAGATTTATTTTAAGAGTTGAAAACATTTGAGATGACTTGAGTAAAATTAAATAATCGAACCAAGAAAACAAAGAGAATAGCACAAGTTGTTATATCTCTTATTTTCTGAGTTCGAAAATTTATTTGACCTAAACGGATCAAACCATTGACAGCCATATGATGTTTTTGAGACATGAAGCAAACGAATCAAGGACATGTTTTTGACGAAGTTGTTAAAAACAGTTCATTAATTTCGTAAATTGTTAAAAACATATAGATCTATGATGATTATCTTTAGTAGAGGTATGGATATGTAAAGGTCCTTGAAACACCATTTAGCCATTAAAAAGATATCTGAAATCTATTTTGTATATGATTTTTCCTTTTGATTTTCTATCAGTGATGATGTAAGTTTTCGTGTATTCTACCAGCCATGGTCTTCATTTTGTAGTAATATACACGAAAACTCAGCTGAGATCTTTTTGATTTTTTATTACGTTTGAGTCATAGATGAGATGGAGGATAGGATACGTTTGGGAGTGGATGTTGGCGGTTGTAAGATGTGACACCATTGGTTGTGGGTTTCGGATCGCCACTTCATCATCTTTTTCCGTTTTCTTTACAGCAATGAACAAGGACCAATGATGGTTATGAAGCCTGAGGTCAAAGAGTTTTGAGTTAATTGTGGTCTTAGTCTTGGTCATTAACATCATCTCTGTCAACTCGCTTTAAAGTTTATTTGACTACTCTTCATCTAGCAGCTCGCATTAGACTCAACTCTCTTGACCCAACTCGCTTAAAATTCATTGTATCTGGACATTATGACAACTCTTTCAAGAAAACAAATTTAGCCAAGTCGCTAAAGTTAGCAACTCGCATCAAGATAATAAGGGCAACTCGCATCCAGACTCAGTGACAACTCGCATTGACCAAAGTCAACTCGCATTTTGAACATTGAATCTGGACCGAAACACAACTCGCTTCATATATCGATGCACTCAACTCGCATGCTAAAAGGTAACAACTCGCATATATGAAACCAAATCAACTCGCATTCAAAAGTCATGTATGAGCGTGAGACTTTTTGACACAATATTGAGACGAGAATTTGTAATACAAAAAAAGATGCTTCATATTGACCAGTTTAAACCTTACGAAACTGCCCAGAATAACCCAGAAAAACTTCATTGTTTCATTTAGACCCGTTTGACCAAGTTTTGACCCCATTAACAACCATTCAAAACCAACTCCACAGCCATTCAAGACCAACTCGCTTAAATGAATAAACATTCAAAATCAGTAAGAAGTTTGTAAAAAACAGTTAAAACCTTAGTTTTAAAAACCAAATAAATACAACAACAAACTACACCAAGAACATGTCAAACTCATTTAAACATCACCAAACACGAATCAAACCGCATCAAACCGCCAACAACAAATCATGTAAATCATCAAAACAACACAACCTTGGCTCTGGTACCAATTGTTAGGATCCAATATTTATGTTGTTTGATGATTCGGGTGGTCTAGGACAATGATTAAATAAGAAAGCCATTTAGATAGATGAAGAGAGTTGAGAGGAGGTTCTTGAAAGAGAGTTCTTATCAAAAGTGAAAGGTTTATTCAAAGAGTCACACCCTTCCATGGATGGAAGGGTATTTATAGTTACAATAAAACACGATCTCTTGACGGCCGCGGATCGCGTATACGATGGGTAAAAAGACCGTCCTTTCTCCACGGTGTTGCTCTAAACTAAACTACGCTACGGACTAACTAATAAACCGCTAAATAACGTAAATAACTATACGCTCACGCTTAACTTACTTTAGATAATAGTTGGGGTGACCGACTCTTTTCTTATGGAATTTTCTAATTCCTAACAGTGACCAAGATTGCTTTAAAGTCTTCGTCAAGATAATATCATATTGATCAGCAAAGGCTAAAAGGTGCATGGAGGTGAAATAAAGTAAAGCGCGGACCACATTCACGTACATATTAAGTTTCAAACGAAAATAAGTGAAGCGCGCATCAAATTAAGACATCATGCGCGCGCATGGATAGTTTGTGACTGACGCATGCAGTATTTTGTAACTAATTTGTCTTTTACTGCAGTGCGCAGGTATTTTTCATGTGCGCTAACTTGTTTTATAGCGCGTCGAAATGGACTTTAAATAAAGGAAGTGCGCCTATCTAATATATGTGCGCTAGTTTGACACATGACGGGTTACTAGTCGTTTGATGAGACAGGTGTCCTATATCTAACGGAGTCTCGACCAAAATCCATTTTCTTAATATACATTCGCGCGGTTTGTTTTGGTAATCTAGTTTCATACAAGGGTTCTTTAGTGTTTTTTACCTTTCTCAATTTGCATGCAACATGTAACATGCCATATAAGAAAATGCAACCATGAACAGAAACTGGAAATATCGCAACACTACTGGACAGCAAGCTAGTGCAATTAGAAATTTAAAATTCATATTATGGCATTATGCAGGTCAATTTTTATAGCAATAACTCCACATCAATAATTCTACACCACATGTACGTACATATGGTGTCATGTCATGATAAGGCTTTATTCATGTCAGTCTAGGTCTTCTTTGTGGGCTCTATTAAAGCTTTAGCCCTTTGCTTAGAAATTTGGTTATATACACATAAAGCTTATGAGAACTGATTTATTGACTTACTTTATTTTTCTTTTAGCAAAGACTTACTTTATTTGAAATTGCATACTTGGTTCTAAGTCACCTTTTGAAAAGAAAACAAAAACAGAAGGGGCACCCTTTATATCATCATGTCTTTATTGTGACTAGCATGGTATTCGCGCAAAGCAGCGGTTCAGAGGCCATTTGTGTTTAACGATTTTCTGATTTTACATTTTTTTGCCGAATATTGTTTAACAAATTCTAGAAATGAAAGATGATAGTTTTTAGAAATTATGTGTTTGTGTTTCGAGATTGAAAAATTAATATGCCATATTATTATATCTTAGCGAGAATGCACAGCGTTGCATATGCATGGATACCATGTGATTGAAAATTTGACGAACAATATTTTCTATTATATATTTACCATGACAATAACTTTATAAAAAGAGATTTTTGTTGTAACATCTTTAAGCGATGGCATACTATTTCATGTAAAAATATTAGTGCACCCAAGTGATGTGCAACAATATGTTGTTTGTATCAATAGTTATTCGTCTAGTTTTTATAAAATAAACGTAAAATAAATTTACTTCCGTGACAGCATATAGCAAAGATAAATGCGTCAAAAATTTGCAAATTTATTGAATTGTTCTTGGGCTTATTAGCAAACTTTAGTTTTTGTGAGTTGGGTCTCAAATACGATTTATAACTGTACTATATAAAAATAGGGTTTCATTCTCCACTTTAAGTCGCCTCCAAAGTCTGAGTCTGCAACAACATCAAATGTTGTATCATCTCTTTTTATTTTTTCTTAATTTTCTCTTTCTTTTGTTGGTGAAAAATGTTCAATATTTCGAACACAAAACATAAATGTGAAAGGCAGTTGCAACAAGGAGATATTATACACATGTGTCAAGGGGCCATATGTTGTTTTCTTTTGTTCTTAGTTCTTTTTATTTGAAGACCAATGAAGGGTGTTTCTTGATCTTGTATTATCTCTTGAGAAATCTTTAACAGCCCGTGATCTTCTTTTTATTTCGAGTATATGATAGATCGATGATGGGTATTCTTCGATCAGAAGATCTATCACAAATAAAGAAACCCGAGATCTTTCTTTGTTGTTCTTTTGTTTTTCGAATTTAGTAAGTTTTTAGAGATGTAGTTTTAATGTTGGCGATTGGTGATGTAATTGACCACACGAACTAATTAAACAAATATGTTTGGTTATTTTTTATAATATTTTGCTATTAAAAGAAGTTGTGCCTCTTCTGAACCTATGAATGGTTTATGTTCATCGGGTAGGTATTTGTACAATGTGCTTAGGTAGTGGTATATTTTGGTGAAGGGTAGAATTAAATTGTGTATTAATTGTATGTGTTTAATAGTATTTTTAGTTTTAGTTGTGCTTTAAATACTTGTAAATGATGCTTATTTACTTGTATTTGCTTAAAAATCTATATTAAGAAATCTTAAAAAATTAATAGGAGGGAAGTGTTTTCCTCTATTATAAGTAGTATAGATATAGATATAGATGAAAATTCAAAAAGTTATTAATTTTAACTATAAACATATTAAATTCATTATATTAGTTATATTTTATTATTTTAACATGCATCCAATTTAATGTCATAATTTAATATGTAATTAGTATGTTTTTAAAGTTTTAATTTTAAAAATTACTAATAATAGCAAGTGTGTAAGCTTAAAATCTTTAAAACTTCTAAATATAAAAGTCCTAAATGCTTTATCTATACTATATATACTATATAAAATGGAAAAATGGTCAAAGTGGAAAAAGTGAAAAATGTTGAAACTTGAATATTGAAAACATGGTCAATGGAGAGAGAAATAAATAATATAATTAATACTCTTATTAAAACACTCCATTACTTTAAAGTACAATAATTTATTCACATTGTACACCCAATTAAAAGCACATCTACCAAATTAAAAAACAACCAATTGAAACCGATACTGGTTGACCCGTTGAAACCGATACCGGTTGACTGTTGAAACCGATACGGGTTGACCCGGACGCTCAAACCCGTGGTCACCGGTTTAATTTGACATTTTTTCGACCCAACCTATCGGTTTGACTCGGTTTAAATCGACTGTTTTTTTATCGGAACGGTTCAACCAGTTGAATCACCCGGTGAAATCGGGTTTAAATTTGACAAAATTATATGAAAATGATGAAGTAGTTGTGGAACCCGTGACAATTTTTTTGAAAGGAGACCAAGTAATTGTAGTTTTGGTTTATTTTGCTTTGACACATATAATTTGTCATTTGTATAATGTTATTTTAAAAATGTTGCTTTCGCACCATTTAAGGGACTAGCATATATATTTCGTCGTTTAAAGTTAATATATATTGTATAGCCCTTTGTCCAGTGTATCAATAATGTTATGTAAGTTTATTAAAATCACAAAAATAAATAGTATTGTTATCTTTAGCGATAATTATTTGTACGCCAAACAAATAAACTTTGAACAATGCGTAAATATCTATACAAATTGATAGTACAAAATAATCTTATATGGTGATATCCAATTTGCAAAGTTACAATTTTAAAAGCCACACACAAATGATAAGCGTTACATGTAAAAAAATAGTTATCATTGCTTAAATTATCGACAAAACAAGAAAAAGTGGTCACACACGTTGGTATACTCTAAACTACAATATAATATTGCTAACTACATAATATCGTTCTTTTGTAATGTTGAATCTATTATTACTAAAAATCTTAATAACTTAAAACAATCCTATTAGAAAATATACCATTACACTTAGATCGACCATATAATTTTTAAAAACTATATATTTATCGCCGCTATGCAACCACGCATCGAATCAGTAGTTATTCAAAACGATTCTCTAACGCTACAAATACGGTTTGTTGAAAGAAACTTATGGGTCGTCGGAACTTTCTGAAAACTGAGCATCGTCATGCATTGACGCAGATTGCCTCAGTATATAATAAAGATAAAGATAAACGTGTCTTTATCAAAGTGATGATCATGATTTTTTTTTTCTTTTTTTAAAGGTAACAAGATATTTATTAGGACAACGAGCAAACTGTTACAACAGGATGATATCCCAACTCCTCAATCAAGCAGATTAACGGAGCTGAGACCCAAACAAAAATAAAGAGGAACCCCACTAGCTCGGGTATTACAAATGAAAAAGAACAGTGCAAAACGCAAGTGATGATTATGATGATCAAAATCAGAGTTTGTATCAAAGTTGATACAAGGAAATGAAGATATGAAGTCGGTAAAAATTATATTAACGAAAATATGAACCATTATCTGTATATCGTTAGACTTTATATTTGATTTGGGCAATAGCAACGTTATATGTGTTTTTTGCAAAATGGTTTCGTTTTCATTATTGCTTGCAAATCTGGGTCACTTTTATTTTCGTATGTAAATAACTAAATATATGTTATTTTAGCATTGGTGGACCCATTAAGTTTCTTTTAAGCTTCTAAAACTTTCAAATATAACCTCCAACTTATACAAGAGTCTATGTATAATTTTTCTACTTTGTATAGCATATCTATTTTCTAAAATTTTCAATTATAAAAGCCGAGGACAAGATTGAAGAGTTAGCGGAAGAGTATATGGCGGAAGAGTATATGGAGCACTTGAAACATGGCAAGAAAGCTCAACGGAAGAAAACGTATATCATTTTGTCTATGGTGTGAGGCTAATGCATTCTCTACGCCGTAGAAGCTAGTGTCTATTTAAATTTTTGGGCTAATAACATATTAATGCATTATACTTGTTAAAAATGGCAGTTCTGCGTAGCGAACTAAAAAAATAACTCTTTTAGACATTTAAAAAAAAAATCGAAAAAAAAAATTCAGAAAATTTTTTTAATCTAAAAAATAAAAATACATTTCAAAAAAAATTCTAAAAAAACACATTTCGAAAAAAAATCAGAAAAAAAAATTTTTGGAGCAAAAATTTCGAAAAAAAATTCAAAAATATATTTTGGAAAAAAATCGAAAAGAAGTATTTCAAAAAAATTGAAAATGGTAAAATGGTGTAATACTTAAAGAAAGATAAAATGTCAACATTAATTTAAAAGAGTTATTTTTTAGTTCATTCAGTGAGAACTACCATTTTTACAAGATATAGTCTTTAAAGGTTATTACCATAAATTTTTCTTGGTTTGTATACGACCGTATAAGGAATACCTCCTTTACGCCGTATATGCTATTGTCTAAGTTTTGTTATTTTCTTGGCTTGTCCACACCATATAAGGTAGACATCCTTTACGGCATATACATGACGATTGCTGTTTCATATTTTAGTTAAGACGGTTCTAGACATGTTTTGGTTACTTTTTCCCCAAGTTTGGTTTTCTTGTACATATAGAGCTAGGGTTTATTGTTTAGGCATTAAATATCAATAATATTATTGACTCTAGTCTTTAAATCCTTTGTGATTTGGTTTAACCCGTGTTAGGGTTTTATTCACTCTTCCATTCTACGTCACCCGTATTATTATTATTATTATTATAAAACATCACTTTATTAGAAAATCATAGGATTTACAAAAAATTAGTGGGGAGCCGATAAACTAATTGGGCCTCCAAATAGGAAACTGATGGATGAATAAATAGGAAACTGATGGTTTATTCTTAGGTACTACAAAACTTATAATACACAAATAGGAAACTGATGGATGAATAAATACAAAACAAACCAAGGAGATAAATGCGATAGTACTCAACAACATGAACAATATTTGTGGGTAATTTCTTGCTTATAGGTAATTCACGCAATAATATTTGTGGGCAACATTTCTTGCTTATAGGTAATTACGTGAATGTATAATAGCCATAGCCGGTGACTTTCGCTCTATATGCAAAAATTAAAGTCACCGTTTTTTCTTTTAATTTTGCGATTCTTGAAATTTTCAGAATTTCTTTTATTTACGTCTTGAAATCATCAAATGTCGCAACTAGCAAAATTAACAAAAGTTAAACGTCTTGTGCAACTAAGTTATAACGTTTAACTCTCAACTACCACGTAATTGGTGTTGGCTATATATATAGGGGTGTGAATAGGGTCAAATTAATTAGTCGGGTTCGGGTTCATTCACGTCAGGTCAATTATGATTTTGTCCGAAAGAATAGCCACTGGCACCCCACCCTACAAAAAGTTTGGGTTCGGTTCAATTCAGATAAATAAGATATAAGTTTGAAATATCTTTTAAAAGAGAAAACAAATATCAGTGTTGCAAAAAAAAGTTCTACAAGGCCGATTAATCACCGATTAGGTGCTACTGGGCCACCGACCTTTCTGATTTCGTTCAAACAAATCGGTCAACCATGGTCAACAGCGGTTAACGATGATCAAACTTGCCGAAAACTTAAAAATCTTACCGGAAATACCCTAAACTCGCCATAAATTAGTTATAATCACTTATAATCACTGTTTATATCTATTACAAGATGTTTTTTTAAAGAAAATCTTGCCGAAAATACCAACACATGCCATAAATACCTAAAAACTTGCAAAAAATGCCAATACAATTAATCACCGATTCGCTATTTTTGCAACCCTGAACAAATGTAATCACTTATAGTCGTTGTTTATATATATTACAAGATGTTTTTAAGAAAAATCTTTCTAATACCCAAAACTACCCAAATACCCAAAACTTGCTAAAACGCCAATCCGATTAATCACCGACTAATCCCGCTCTGCACCGGTTACAAGCTAAAGAGGGTCGATTGCGCCACCACCGATTCGTGATTTTTGAACCTTAACAAATATAAACAAAACAAAACACTTGTTTGAGGGTTAAAATGAAACTTTGGAGAAGGAAGTCATCTGATTTCGTCATCTGATTTCGTCAGCCTAGTGACGTCACATAAGTCAAGTAACCCATGATTATAAATAGAATAAATTGAACCCATGTTTGCAAACAATGAAGAAAATCAAACCATTTTTGCAAATAACTCATGGTCACATCAAAATATTTTGCCATTCATTTCAATTCAAGAGGTTCCAGCTGCTGATGGGTCCAAGACTCCGTGTCGGTCAATGACACCATCTGAGCTAAGCATTGCGTATGTTATATTAGGGACGGTGATGCAACCTAAGATGAAATGCTAATTGTAAGAGTTTGAAAATGCCCTGAAGTGCATCATCATCAGTGGCTTACACAAAGACTGCGATACAATGTATGGGGAAAGACAAAGAGTGAGCGCAAATGTCAGATGAGCAGAAGCAGAGCAGTGATCGCTAAAGCGAGTGTGACGAGTTCCAAGATACCACTGCTAGATTAGCCTACCAGCGCATCGATTGTTTAGATTTAGTTGAATAGAAGGGAACATCTGTCATTGCAGTAGTCAAGAGTATAGTCATCGTGGAGATTAAATAACATGACAACCCAATCAATATCAAGGACGGATTCTGAGTAGCTTTATATACAGACCTGAAGTGAATGAGTGAAATGAGATGAAATGCTTTTCAAAGTGCAGCTCTCACCCTGCTTAGTTCGAATTATGTTATTGCATTTTCCGAACACAAAACAGATAACTTTTCCATAACACAATCCCAAACACTCTAAATAACAGTCTTGGTGGATGTAGTAATATGTTGTAAGCAAGAATTTACACAAATGATTCTGAGCAGTTACACCTCTACTTCTTCAAGGTCGATGAGTTCTTAACACCTCGAAACATTCTAGTAAAGAGTTGCAACATCTGTATACTATGTTGCAATTTGATCTACAGCATATAAGCACAAACCAAGTAACTGACTGACACCAGAAACGTTAATGAAACTCAGTACAATTCACCTGCTCTGCAGGGCTTAGTTCAGGAGAAACAAATACACTATGATCAACAATATACACAATAATAAGATGTTTTATCTCTTGCATAAAGTTGTTTAACATTAACCTTCTTGGATTGTTCATGCGAACTCCCCTTGAGTGTTGCAAGGAAAGTTTAGTAGTAACACCAGATGTGTATATGATAGAACAGAACAACACATCAATACAAAGCGCAAACACCTATTAGGTAATTGGTGTAATCTCTCACACACGCAACTTTAGAAGGAAAATCTAATCATATACATGTATTTGAAATCAGCTTTGATCTTTTGAAATGATTCATCGAATATTCCTTAACCATTCATATCAGAAGATTTTATGCATACAGTTTGAATCAGACTTTTATGCGAATTAGACCTGTTATTATCTGCAAATAGTTCCTCACGCATAATTTTAGATGAATCATTAACGTGTCTAGCAAAACAATCTGGCAACAATTATAAACTCTTGGGACTTGTGCTTACAAGAGACCATTAAGGTAAAGTGGCTATGAGATTATGATTTCTAACGCCTTCTTAGGAAAAGCAGCTCTCGATTCTGGTATATTTATAGAAAACAATAAATAAACCTAGGTAATCATTTAACAAAGAGAAAAAGAGAATCCTATATTGTAAATCTACGCATTATCCAAAGAAAAGCAAAACAATCTGGCACATATCAATCATATCAACTCCTTGCAAAGAAAAGCCTCTCCAGATGACATGGGTCTAATTATTTCTTAAGAAATGCTTTTCTTACTTTATGTTGACTCCTCTAATTAAACATCAAATGATTGAAAAGATATAAACAATATGTTATCCTTTTTCGTGTGCTAGTACTTGGTTGTAGGTTCATCTGCATAAATGTCAGTTAACAGTCTACATAGGACATATCTGACTTCCATTAGCCCTTAAATTACATTTTAACTTTCACATATCAAGTTCTCACTTGAATAGAAAGATGATAAGTGGCAAAACCAAGCTGATACTCCTTGATATAAAGAATCGCCATCACACATGTAATACCAAATTGGTGACCCTGAGGTCAGAGTGTCAAACCCAAGTACACAGTCACCTCACTTGCATTTATTAGCAGACTCCAGTGCCCTTTTTCATCAGGTGATAAAAGGCCAAGTAGACACCAAGATACTAATGACTTATGGTGGCTAAGTTAGCTGTCATATAACAAGCTACAGAAACTTAAGCACATCACTAGCATACACTGCTCGAGACAAGAAAAGTGTCCTGTAACCCCCAAGTCATTATCCAATCTAAGGTTCTTTACTTAATCTAGTCCTAACCGCCTAGCAGTAATGCAGTATCTTCCACTCTTGATATGAGACTTGTAAAGGTTAAATGAAAACTTGCCTAGCCTAAATGCAAGCAAAATGAACTTCCCTTCCACCATAAGTATCAACCCATGACTGAATCATACGACTCAAAGCTTGTCTTTCTTACATTCATGGACTTATGATGGCTAACTAGCGATCATAAAACAAGACACAGAAACATAAAATGCACTCTAGGATAATCACTAGCATACACTGCTTGAGACAAACTAGTGTCCTGTACCAAGCATGAAGTCAAAGAATATCCCAAACCTTAAGGCACACTTTTGACACGAATGCAGTATGTTTGCATTTTATTTCCAATCTAAAACCATTACGCCTACTATAGAAAATATTTACGCTTCTAACGGATATATATTCTGCATAACTCGATTTCAATGTAAACAAGAAGCCAATGAACATAAAAACAAAAGCTACAAAGAGCTGCCTTTTATGATTGATATTGTGAAATGAATATCGTGGTTGTACAAAACATTACATCGTCATACAAACAACTCGGTGCAAAGCACAAATTCTACACAACATATCACAAAACTTATGTTAATTTTTCAATGGAAACAGCAAAAAGAGGGCGAGAACATACTAACTTCATTATTCTTCTCTAGGAAGCAACATCTTGCAATTAAAACCGTCACGCAAAAGCTGGTTAACCGCATCCCTAAATTTAATATAATCATCAACGGTATTATAAACCTGATGAGAAATCCTAGCATACCCCGTTACAAAACCACCACTCTCATCCCTCTGTCCAGCTTCCTCGTCTCTCAACGGCTGATAATGTATCGGAACTTCCACACCAAAACGATCTCTAAAACAATTCCTCAACCTCAACGCATCATCATCGCTCAAAACGCCCAAACTCGACGGCAACCCAACCATCGCCATACTCGGACACATCTCCGGCGGCGCACCCAAACTCGTCCCCCAGCTCTTCGCCAACATCTCCCCATTTCCACAACCGCGTCATGATTCCTCTTCATAATCCCCTCAATCCCGCCTTCAAACCTATTAACAAACTCGAAAACATCCGGCACAACCAACTGCGCGCTATAATCCCTAGTCCCGATCCACGCACTCTCAATCGCTAACCCATTCCCATACTCATGCGACACAACCGGATGATGCAAATCCCCCGCCACATCCTTCCTACAATACAACACCGCCACACTCGGCGGACAAAAAAACCACTTATGCAAATTACTAACGTAAAAATCCGCCCCAATCTCCTTCACATCCACACTCACACTCCCTATAGCATGAGCCGCGTCAACAAACACCCTATCCACACCTTCCTCCCTACACACCTTAACCAGCTCCTTAACCGGCATTACCACACTAGGCATTGACGTTATATGATCTATTATCGCTAACCTAACCTTCCTCCCTCCCACCTTCCCCTTAACCAACCCTAACCTAAACGCATTCACAATCTCGTCCTTCTCCCTAACCGGAAACGGCAAATCAACTACCACAACCTCCCCACCCGCGCGCCTCACATACGCGTCAATACTCTTCTTAACCGCCTGAAATGCGCAACTAAACATAACAACAACGTCATTCCTAACATACCTACCCTCACTAAACCCCCTGCCTACATTTTGCAAGACTATCGCGGACGCCGTGGTCGCGTTATCGACTAACGCGACCTCGGAGACATCGTCCGCGTTAATAAGATGCCTAATCAGCTTCCTAGAGGTGAGAATTTGTTTCGGTAAAGTTTCGAAGAAGAATTGGTCAGGTTGGGACAAGAATTTGAGATGGAACTGGCGTTGGGAGGCTGTGATGGTGTTCGGGACGCTCCCGAAGCTGCCGTTGTTGATACGGGCTGTTTCGGGGGTGTGGTGGGCGAATTCTGTTAGGATTTGTGTTGGGGTTATGAAATTTTGGGTTAATTTTGGTTTTTTTATAAGGTGATTGTTGTTGTTATTGATATCTTCATTATCATCATGGGGTCTGATTTCACCCATTGAAAGGGATTGGTTTTAGTGTGTGTGTGTTTTGAGTGTGTGTTAATGGAGTTAGGGTTTGTTGGTCATTTTGGATGATCCAATTTGCCGAGTCACAGATACTCTGGATCAGTGATACACTAGTGGTGTGTGTTGACAATTTGGTCCCTCTAGTTATACACTAGTCATGAATTAGGGGTGTTTGTACCGGTCCATACCATGTCGACTTGAACATGCAACAATTTGGTTGAACAGCTTTTTTATCAATAAGAGGTAGTATATAATGTCAAGATCCCGATCCCGATCTTGGGATCTTACGATTTTACGATCTTTAAAGAAAACAATCTGATCCTACATGGGATCTTTCTGTTTCAAGATCTTATAGGATCGATCTTCGACCATACGATCTACGATCTAATCCGATCCGATCTTACTTTTCTCATATTACAAACTAAAAACTACAAATTTATGGGTTGTTTGTTTGTAGAATTCAAAAACAACATGTTAATTTTCTAAACATTTATAATCATAATTTGGACAACATTTATATGAAACATTCATAGTATTTTGTGGTTATAATGTATTAGAATTTGTAGATTTGTATAAAATTACATAAACTATTAAGAAATAACATTAAAGTAGGATCTTAAGATCCCGATCCGATCTTACGATCACGATATTGCAAAGACGAAAACGATCCTGAGTAGGATCCCGATCTTGACAACCTTGAGAGGTACCATTGAGACACAAACCTTTTATTATATGATAGGGATCCTTTAATGTTCATTTGAACATTATAGGTAATGTTACACTTCTTGTGATTGTACCGTTAAATTAAAATAAAATAAATGTGTTGCAATAATGACAATGTACAATCACAAGAAGCATAATATCACCTCTAATGTTCAAATGAACATTAGATGATCCATATCCTTTATTATATCGGGTATATTGTGTTCTCGAGTATCACTTGAGAAAGATTGAAAGGCATGAAAATAAACTGAAAAAAAAAATTATTTAGTTGATTTTGAAATAAAATATTTTTCTTTTTAACTTTGACTGCAAATGTTTACCTCATATTTCTTTACTTTTTAATAATAAAAAACTTGAGAACTGAGTAGAAAGAAAATTACTCTGCTCGTCTCAAAATTATTGTCTTCATTTGACTTTTGTAGTCTTTCTCTTACAACTTTTTTTTCTCTTTTATTTAAAACTCGAGAACGTAGCGTAAGGTTATATATGGGGCTCATGTCTTATGTGGTTACGACTTTTATATTTCATAAGCTTATTTTTTTGGCTTGTTTTGAAACTGTTCGGCTTATATAAGTTTATCATGATAAGATAAGATGAAAAGTTTAAAAACAAGCAAAAAAACTTATGAAATGGCGACGTTAAGTCACCCAAACGTCGAGCAAAGTGAAGTTGAGTGTTTTTGCAGGCACTAAATGAGATACAAGTGTTTCGTTACCGCGTTTGCAAAACGGAATTTGAAAAAACAAAAAAGTGGCAATATATCCCGATTTTTATTTGGAGGAAAGGCATTGTGAGGATGATCTCGTCCGAACTAATGAGTAAACGTTACGAATGATAAGGCAAATAAAATGCTCCCAAACACATTAAAACCTTCATGTCGATTTGGTGGAACATTTTCTCGTTTCTCGTGTGAAATAATAAATTATTATTTTGTGTTATGTTTTTATTATTATTAATCCATTTTTTTTAATTTTAATGAAAATTTAAATTTAATATTTATTATATTTGTTAAGAAAAATGAGTTTGGTGATGACCAATATAACTAAAAGATAAAAGTAAAGTTAAGATAATATGATGCTTTAAAAGCTCATGTGAAAGTTAAAACAACCATTACACGAGGGCCGAGCATGGACGACACAAAATCGAATCGGACCGACAAAACAGACCGAACCGACAAAACCCGAGACGAGCCGACAGCCTTTCAGTTCGGTCTCGGTTTCATGTTTTTCTTATTTTCGGTACGACCCAAAACACAGCTAAACTGAATCGATAGAACCGACACAAAACCGAACCGAACCGAGCATATTCGGTTTAATTTTGTTCATGTTTTTTAGGAAATCAATTCTCAAATCTATTCTATTTTTTACCTTTGCTCAGCCTTACATTACTGCATTACACCAAGCATTACATGTGACCTCATATTACATTTCATAACATTTATTAGAGGTGGCAAAACGGACACCTTTGACGGTTAAATGCGATGCAGCTTAAAAAAAGAGCGGAACTTTTAACATATCTTTTTACTTTTAAGCATATTTTACCACCTCTAACATTTATAAATCTAATCCACTAGCCTCTACAAATCAAACTAAAATTGGTATTTTGGTCTTCATTACTACTTAACCCAAACTTGGGGCCCGTTTGGTTAGCGGTTTTACCATGGGATTTCAGTCTGACACAATCAAAAGTCATGTTTGGTTAAAAAAATGGGACCCACGATTTGGCATGATGGATGAATATATTCATATCTTGAATTCATCATCATAAGTGGTTGATTAGAAAAGTTTCTTGAAAGTTTTGTTTCTTCTACATGTGATGGGAATTATTTAATATCAACCTTAAACTTTAATTTAAAAGTTGATTTCTAATTAAAGAAATAATAATTTTCTTTTATTTATTTCTAAAATAATAATATTATATCATTTAAATATTTTATATCTCATATTTAAAAAAAAAAAAAAAAAACTAACCCAAATCCAAATCCTAATCCAAATTATATTCTCACACAAGATAAATTCTATTGTACGGTCACACTATAAACCATTCACTCTGCGCGTGTGTACAAACGCACTCCTCCCCTAACCCCGTCATCAATTAACCAACCCCCACATACATAAATCGCATCACCAAACAGGTCATTTACATCTTATAAACACTTTAGGGTTTATAAACCCCCTTCCCTTATTTACAACAAATAATCTCATATATATTTATATTTATAACAACTTGTTTTTATGTAACAGAATTGACAGTGCAGATTGATTAACTGAATTCAGGGAGGAGTTATAAAATGGCTGATTTGGATCAGTTATTAACTAAGAAAGTAGCGGATAGGTATTTGAAGCGTGAAGTGCTTGGTGAGGGCACGTATGGTGTCGTTTTTAAGGCCATTGATACTAAGGTTTATTTTATTCGTCTTTACGCGTCATATACTTGTTTTAATTTATATATTCCTGTTTACGCGCCTTATACTAGTGTAATTTATTTGAATCGTGTTTACGCGCAGTATATGTGTGTAATTTGTGTGAATTGTATTTACGCGCGCCTTATACTAGTTTTAATTTATATATCCGTGTTTACGCGCCTTATACTAGTGTTAATTTATGTGAATTGTATTTACGCGCGGCGTATACTAGTGTAATTTATTTGAATCGTGTTTACGCAGTATATGTGTGTAATTTATGTGAATTGTGTTTACGCCGTATACTAGTGTAATTTATGTGAATTGTGTTTATGCGCCATATACTAGTGTAATTATGTGAATTGTGTTTACGCTACCGCTTACTAGTGTAATTTGTGTGAATTGTGTTTGTGGCTGTGTAATGTGAGGTTTAGGGCTTGTAAATGCCGGCTTTTGTTGCTAAGTTCTGTTTGCGTGTAAACATGATGATACGGATTAGGTTTAAGACGATATCTGTCATATTTAAGGCCATTGATACTAAGGTATATTTTATTCGTCTTTACGCTACCGTATACTAGTGTTAATTTATATAATCGTGTTTTTTTTTTTTTTTTTTGTGAAAAGGGTGAAATATTATATAATCGTGTTTACGCGCCTTATACTAGTGTAATTTATTTGAATCGTGTTTACGCGCAGTATATGTGTGTAATTTGTGTGAATTGTGTTTACGCGCGGCGTATACTAGTGTAATTTGTGTGAACTGTGTTTGTGGCTGTGTAGTGTGAGGTTTAGGGCTTGTGAATGGCGGCATTTTGTTTCTAAGTTCTGTTTGCGCGTAATTGCGTAAACATGATGATACGGATTAGGTTTAAGACGTTGATACGTATTCGTGTTTACTCGCCGTATATTATATATTTGTCTTTACGCGCCGTTTACTTGTGTAATTTGTGTCGTGTTTACGCGCGCCGTATACTAATTTTAATTTATGTGAATTGTGTTTAGGTTCGCGGTATAGTAGTGCAATTTATGTGAATTTTGTTTGTGGCTGTGTAATGTGAGGTTTTAGCGTTTGTGAATGCCGACATTTTGTTTCTATTCGTGCGTAACGGGTTAAGTTCTAAGTTCTATTATCGCGTAAACATTATGACAGGGATTAGGTTTAAGGCGAAATTTATGTGAATTGTGTTTGTGGCTGTGTAATGTGAGGTTTAGGGTTTGTGAATGGCGGCATTTTGTTTCTAAGTTCTGATTCCGCGTAAATATTATGATACAGATTAGGTTTAAGACGTTGATACGTATTTGTGTTTACGCGCCGTATACTTGTGTTATTTTTGGCCGTGTAATGTGAAGTTTAGGGTTTGTGAATGTCAACATTTTGTTGCTAAGCTCTATTTGCGTGTAAATATGATGATACGATTTAGGTTTAAGATGTATGGTGTCGTATTTAAAGCTATTGATACTAAGGTATATTATATCCGTGTGAGCCTTATATTGACTGTTTGTGGCTATGATAGTGTTTTTGTTTTGTTGATGTTTTGTCTCCAGTTCTCTTTGTGCGTATACGTGTCGAATATTGTTGTGATAGTAGGTATGTTCATGTTTACGCAGTGTAATAATCTATGTGAACTGTCTTTAGGGGGTGTATTGGAAACAGATTACATGTTGTTAAACAAGACTGTTCTTTATCATTTACAAAAACACGGATAATTAAATGGTTAGCGTAGTTACGTCCTCACAAGAGGTTTTTGGTTCAAACCTGAGTACCTGACCGGGTAAACATTTTGGGGGCGGCCTGGGAAAGGGTGGAAAATAGTCATGGGGATACCCTGGTTAGGCCGCGTATACTTGGGTAACCTGAATAGGGAAACCCATAAATTTACCCGGTTTGCCGAAACCGTATTATTTGCATAATGCAATTATGTACACGCTCTTTAAAGCGATCGATACCAACATACCAAGGTATATTCGTGTTTATGTGGCGTATACTTGTGTGATTTATGTCAACTTTTTGTGGCTATGATATTGGATGCGTAAGGTGAAATTTAGAGTATTTGTTTGCTGATATTCTGTCCCGAGTTCTGTTTGTGTGTATACATGTTGAATCTTGTTGTGATAGTAGGTAGTGATTTAGTATACTAGAAGTAAGGCTGTCATGTACCATGTACAGAGTTGAGTGCAGAAAATGAGTAGAATCAGTTGCTTTCACACTCTGGCTCTTGATTTTGCTATGGCATGTTTAGTTCAACCTACAAAGCCTTGATATAGACCTAAGCATCAGTAGTGAAGAAAGTTATACGATTTGTATCTGTACATGACTTTGGCTGTGCAATCTGAAATTTTGGGTTTGTGTTCCACTTGAAACAGCAGGACAGTGCCACATCACTGACATTTTCTTAATTTCTTTTTGCTCGTAAACATGATGGTTTGGATTACGATTAGGTTTAAGATGGATGGATTTGGTACTTGAATACACTCGTGATAGAGGGTTGTTTTGTAATTTTTTTGTAGCAATTAGTTTGTTTCAGTTAGTAGGTAGTGATTTTTATAGGTAGAAGTAAGTAAGGTTGTTATGGTTTAAGTTTAAGCATGATGATTCAGATTAGGCAAAGGCCTGGTGAATAGGTGGCTTAAGCTTAGCTGTAGTTTCCAGTTAGTAGTTAGTAGTTACTAGTTAGTAATTAGTCTAAATAAAACTAGGAGCTGTTTCATTCTCTAATACAACGTCTACATAGCATCGATTCGAAGGTGTTCATGTTATGCGGTGGAGTATACTTGTGTGATTTATATATGACTTGTGTTTGTGGTTGTGGTATTGGCTGTGCCATCTGAAATTAAGAGTTTGTGATTGCTGACATCTTGTTTCAATTTGTATATGCTCGTAAATATGATGATTCGGATAAGGTTTAAGACGGCTGAATATGGGACTTGAAATTTTTTCTGTTTGAAGTGCTTTTATAATTCTCACTCTTGTGCCAGACAGATGGTTTTAAGTTGGTAGGTAGTGACTAGTATAAATATCAGTAAGTAAGGCCGTTATGTTTAGTTTAAACATAATGATGTAGAATAGGTTTATAGACAGACTGAATAAGGGACTTAAATCCAGTTGTGACAGAAGATTATTTTTGTAATCTTTACTTTTATCGTCAAGCGTAGTAGTTACTACAGCTGAGATGTGTAAAGTTGATTACAAAAAAATTGTAAAATTAGTTGCTCTTTCTGTACTTTTGACTCCATAGCAATAGCATTCCAGTCTTGAGTTCACTCTCAGTTCATCTTTGATTTGTACTTGTTTTTGAGAAAAAAAACTCAACAACTTTGATACGACATGTATGATGCAAGATAATAAAGCTTTGTTGAATATGACCTGAACTTTCTCCTACAAATGACAAATTTAGTAGTTAAGAAATTTGTCATTTGTTTTGCTGTATAATACTAATATAAACTATCGGTTTCTGGGACAGACAGGACAAGTTGTTGCAATAAAGAAAATTCGACTCGGGAAGCAGAAAGAGGGAGTGAATTTTACTGCTCTTAGAGAGATTAAGTTACTGAAAGAGCTCAAGGATCCGAATATAATCGAATTGATTGATTGTTTCCCTCACAAGGGGAACTTACATCTTGTTTTTGAGTTCATGGAAACTGATCTGGAAGCTGTCATTCGGGATAGGAACATCGTTCTTTCACCC
>CM040241.1:287797318-288199638 GCA_022545495.1 Chrysanthemum lavandulifolium
GATCATACCAAACAGTAGAATAACAAAAGTAACATATTTTTTTATTAGATTACATGATGGTACCAAACAGTAGAATTGAGTTACATTCTTTTTGTTTATTTCCTTTCTCTGTGACTCTATTCCCTACTGTGATTTTATTCTTTTTGATTCAGTTGTATCAAACACCACCTAAATACCCTTTTTACATTTCATTATCACTTTTATAGGCAAAACTAAAGTGGGCCCCAAAGGACACATGTCTAAAATTTTGTAGAGTCAAAACAGACTAACTGAGAAAAGCGTGTAAAACGTAAACGAAAAGAGACGTCCAAATGAAACGTCATGAAATTAAAGGCGAAAACGGCTAGGTGACAGCCGGCAACACAAACCGAGGAATATTTTAAAACTTAAATGATGAAGATTTTGAAATAAATTGGAGAGAGATTGTATACGGCAGAACCACATGCCACACGAACATTACAAAGAGAGGAATACTTAGAGAAAGTTTACAATGTTATTGAATTGCTTAAGCTTTGCTTCATATTTATATATGCATTACCCTAACACCTATTTATACTACTCCATGGAATGTTTTAGAAACGAGATATTTTCATGAATATTCTACTACGGTCTAGATACTTCTTACATCATCTTGATCATTTCTAATACATCATCATCCTTATCCTAATTCTAGATAATTCCTATTAGATAAGTTTATCTTGATATTTCTAATACAACATTCTAGATATTTCACATGGATATTATCTAAGAAGATTCTACGAGTTTCTAGAAGCTTCTTTATAATGGGCTCGGGCTTTCATTGATAGTCAATCTTTATTGGCTAAATCAAGTTTATGATCCAACACTAGTCTCGAAAAAGAAGTATTCTTCAAACACTCAACCATGGAATTAATTACATAGATATTCGCATTCACAGGCTGAGCACTCATTCAAGGCCCCCTAAAGCCTGAGAAAAGAGAAACAAATGCATGGTAGTTCCAAACTTCCAATAATCATTAGTTAAATTTGATGAAAGTTGTACTAGTATTTTGCTGAATCTTACTCATGGCTTAATATATGAGAGAGTCGTGCAGGAGGCGTTGGATAGGATAATGGTGAACATAAGAACTGTTATTTTAGCACATCGTTCGAGTATAGTCAGAAATGCTGATATGATTGCTGTCATTCATCGCGGAAAGATGGTTGAGAAAGGTAAATTTTCACTTATTCTAACTTTTGCTATTTCTTTGGTCATTTCAGACCCAAGTTACTTTTTAATGCAAAATTCTATTCCATAATCACAAGTTTAACATTTAAATAATGATGATAATTCGGGATCACATTCAGAGCTGATGGAGCATACACACAAAGGGGTGGAAACGAGCCGAGCCGAGCTCGAGCTCGTTAAGGCTCGAGCTCGGCTCGTTTATATATAAAGCTCGAGCTCGGTCGAGCTCATATTTTGAGCTCGAGCTCGGCTCGTGAAAATTTCACTGGCTCGAGCTCGGCTCGGCCCTCGACTCGGGCTCGACTGATTTTATGATGTTTTGAGCTCGACTCGTTAATTACATAAAGCTCGAGCTCGTTTACTACTTTTAAGCTCGTTTATACGTATAGGCGATATATACACGTATATAATTCTAGGGCTCGTTTAGGCTCATGAGCCTGCTTGAGCTTTTTGTACGAGCTCGGGCTCGAGCTCGATTATCAAATGAGCCCAAAATTGGGCTCGAGCTCGGGCTCGAGCTCGTTTAAGCTCGGCTCGTTCGAGCTTTTTACCGATCCGATCCCGAGCTTTTCACGAGCGGCTCGGCTCGTTTACACCCCTAAATTTCATCAAGCTACAAGCCATCAACGGTGATTCAAAACAGCACACCTCAGAAGAACAAGATCTCAGAAGACTATCAAGTCAAAAAACATCCTACCAACGGTCAATAAGCCGAGAGTCATCCAGCAGTCGCCGCGCTCATTTGGCATTCCAACAGCTGGTGTTCCAGAATCTATGGATAAAGAATCCACTAATGATGAAAAAGATTCTGAAAAACCACCCAAGGTTCCAATCCGCCGACTTGCTTATCTCAACAAACCAGAATTACCCGTCATCATACTTGGTGCTATAACTGCAATTGTTAACGGAACAGTCTTCCCTATTTTTAGTATCTTGCTTTCTAGCATGATCAAGGCATTTTATGAACCGCCTGATAAAAATGAAATCAGACTCAAGATTCTGGGCCTTAATGTTTGTCGTGCTTGGAGTAGTATCGTTTGTAGCTTAT
Organism: Chrysanthemum lavandulifolium; assembly: GCA_022545495.1. Taxonomy (NCBI): domain Eukaryota; kingdom Viridiplantae; phylum Streptophyta; class Magnoliopsida; order Asterales; family Asteraceae; genus Chrysanthemum; species Chrysanthemum lavandulifolium. The sequence continues at coordinate 287,799,574 of CM040241.1, forward strand.
CCCGGGAGATCATATCTGTTTGCTATTGCAGGGTCTAAGTTAATAAAAAGGATCAGAGCATTATGCTTTGAAAAGGTGATAAATATGGAGGTTAGTTGGTTTGATAAGCCGGAAAACTCGAGTGGTGCAATTGGTGCAAGGTTGTCAGCTGATGCAGCCAATGTTCACGGTTTAGTTGGTGACGCGCTTGCTCAACTTGTTCAAGATTCGGCATCTGCAATTTCTGGTTTGGTGATAGCGTTTACAGCATGTTGGCAATTAGCACTTATTATTCTTGTACTCATTCCTTTAATGAGTGCTAATGGATATGTTCAAATGCAATTTATGAAAGGGTTTAGTGCTGATGCTAAGTTAATGTATGAAGAAGCGAGTCAAGTAGCAAATGATGCAGTTGGGAGTATAAGGACCGTTGCCTCGTTTTGTGCTGAAGAAAAAGTTATGAAACTTTATCAAGATAAATGTGAAGGTCCGAAAAAATCCGGGATTAAACAAGGTTTAATCAGTGGGATCGGGTTTGGGGTATCGTTTGCTCTACTTTTTTGTATGTATGGAGCCAGTTTCTACGCTGGTGCTCGGTTTGTTGAGGCAGGATATACTAATTTCACAGATGTTTTTCGGGTATTTTTTGCTTTGACAATGGCGGCGTTAGCAATCTCTCAATCAAGCTCGTTTGCACCCGATACAAGCAAAGCAAAAGGTTCTGCGGTATCAGTTTTCGCGATCCTTGACCGAAAGTCAGAGATCGACCCAAGTGATGAATCAGGTACGACGCTGGATACTGTGGAAGGGGAAATCGAACTACGTCACATTAGCTTTAAATATCCAACAAGACCTGATGTAGAGATATTTCGTGATCTATGCTTAACAATCCACAGTGGCAAAACCGTCGCTTTGGTTGGTGAGAGTGGAAGCGGAAAATCAACGGTTATTTCACTTCTTCAAAGGTTTTACAATCCGGATTCAGGGTCTATTACACTAGATGGAGTCGAGCTGAAAAGTTTCAACTAAAATGGCTAAGGCTGCAGATGGGTCTAGTGTCTCAAGAACCGTGCTATTTAATGACACAATCCGCGCCAACATTAGTTATGGAAAAGATGGTGAAGCAACCGAACAAGAAATCATAGCTGCTTCTGAATTAGCAAACGCGATAAATTCATTAGCGTTACACCAAGGCTACGATACAGTTGTAGGGGAACGCGGTGTACAAATGTCGGGTGGACGAAGCAAAGAGTCGCAATTGCTAGAGCCATTGTGAAGAGTCCTAAGATACTACTGTTAGACGAGGCTACAAGTGCGCTTGATGCTGAATCAGAAAGAGTGGTTCAAGACGCGTTGGACAAGGTGATGGTTAACAGGACCACAGTTGTTGTTGCTCATCGGTTGTCAACTATAAAAGGAGCGGATGTGATTGCAGTCGTGAAGAATGGAGTCATCGTCGAGAAAGGTAAACATGAACATTTGATCAATATCAAGGATGGATTCAATGCGTCGTTGGTAGCGCTTCATATGAGCTCTTCGAATTAGTTATGTCACTTTATTTTTTGTAACACGAGTTGTATTGTATTTCGTTTTTGTAATTGTAATATTGGAATATATATGGAAATCGAAATAGGTTCTTGATTGCACGAAATTTGTACGGTTTTGAAGAAAATCATTGGCAGATTAGTTCAACTAAAATGAGATGAATAAAACAGAAAACAGTTTCATTTAACCATTTATAGATCTGCGACGCTTATTTAGGGGGTGTTTGGATATGCATTTTAATACCTCAGATAAACAGTTAAGATGACATTTGTGATTGATTCTTCAGATTGCTTAGATACAAATCAAGGGTGTGTTGTAAGTGCGTTTAAAGCATGATTTGTTTGTATGAGGATATCAGTAGTAGAATGTGTTTGTATAACAGTAAAAAAGAAACGCAAGTATGGTTTATCATAACTTAATCGATACAAGGATCATTTAACCACATAATGACATAAGCACAAACAAACATGTAAAACAATGTCTGAAAAATATGTAGCATATAATCCATTTACAATCTCATAAGATTCCATAAATGACATTACAAATAATATTAAAGCAGTAATTGTTCCACACCTTAGCTACAAAATAAGCCCTCCTCCTTAGGTAACGTATCACTTTGTTAATCCACACCTTGAAATGTGGCCATCTTTTATTAATTATCGTCAGAATATATATGTAAATCCGGTGATCAAGCAAAAGTAGGGATTCCTTGTAAGAGCCAATGAAGAATGTGCCTTCTTTCCGAAATCCCAAGATTCTTGATTTGTTGAGTGCAGGGTCGTAAACATCAAGTGTCATAAACATTTCGCTTCTTTCGAGTTTCAAATATAGCTTCACCATTCTCCCTAAACCCCAATAATTTAGAAAATAGTGTGCCAAATGAGAATAGCTTTGTAAACCACGAATCATGCTCCATCACCCATACACTACAACGAACTGCATCCGTGGCCATAATGCATCCAAACACAACAAGAGATCCCTTAGCTTAGAAACACACACGCACGTATACCTTAATAGCTCTTTTGTTAAGTCATCGGTAGGTCTACCACTTTAAATTCCTTGGTAATCAAATCAAATGACACAACCATATTACTTGTGGTATACTTTCCATCATTATCAACAGTCTTATCCTTAGCACCCCAATAAATAAACCTATCTATAACAACCTGAGTTGATAATTTATTAAGTGTAATTGATTGACGAGGCAAATTACCACTTGGAATCACATTCCAAACCCCCGAACTTAATGTAAAAACTTCAACATGCCAAGGCATGTTAACTGCACGTAAAACCTTAACAACGGTAGGGTCACGAGTAACGGGACAAACCCCAAAACCATATACAATGCGAGTACCAGTATAAGGGTCATATTCAGGGACGTCAATACCAAATGATTTTCCGATACAAGGGTTCCAAATAACAAGCATCTTTCTATAAGGATCTTTATGTTTATTATAACATGACAAACACAGTAATCCATGACACGCACCAACAACCTTTAAAGCAGGATATTGTTTAAGAATACGACTACGTGGCTGCGTGTCAATGAAAGATTTCCATGGTTTGGAAACGGACCTGAATCGAATCAATGACTTTTAAATTGGATTTCAAATGGTATGTCGTCTGACATTTTAAATAGGGTTTTCTAGGGTTTATGTTAACTTTTGAAATAGGTTGAATTAATGAAAAGTGGGTTTTGAAGAGGAGGTGATTTTGGATCCGGGTTTGAAGGGCGCCGTGTGCGTCGTGATATGGTGAGAATAGCCCGAGATGTAGTCGTTGTATGGTGGTGTGAGGTGTGTGTTGCGTTGGAAGATGAAGTTTGATATTTGGGGGCGTTACTGGAATATTTTTTTTTTGATACATTTATCGGGTACGGGACCGGGTATACCCACATCACCTCTATCCAATAAAAACTCTTCAACTCAAAACTACCCAATTTTACCCTAAGTGGAGGGAGTGGTACCCTAGTACCCGAATTTCATTTTTTTTTAATACATAAAATCACATACAATATTTAAAATAAAAACCCATTTCATTAAAAATAAATACATTACATAATACTTAAAAAATAAAAACATTACATAATACTTAAAAAAAAAGAAACATAACATAATACTTAAAAATAACTAGACTAAAATTAAAAATCCACTAATCATCGAGATGCGGCAAGTATTGACGTGCTACATATGCTCCGTGAGATCATATCGAAGACGGTCATGGAGAACTTCGTCTAGTAACTCCGCTACCACACTGTTGTCGAACACTGGCTGGACCGGCTCATCCATTATATGAACCGATGAGATTGCCCTCCCTTCGCGTTTTATAACCATATTGTGCAAAATAACACAAGCATGGACCTGATTGGCAATCTTCGCTTTGGTCATAGCTCGGAGAGGTCGATCGAGAATTTTCCATTTTCCTTTGAGAGCACCTAAAGCTCGCTCAACATCCTTTCTCGCCCCTCTTGTAACTTCTTAAATCTCTTTCCTTTGGGTCGGTTGGATACGGTATGCTTTAACAAATGTCGACCACTTAGGATAGATTCCATCATCAAATAGTAGTCGCGTTTGTAAAGCGTCCATTCACGTGGAATGAACTATTCATCGCCGTTCCATTTCGATCTGTAAGATACAAGTCGGATCGATTCAATACGTTGATATCGTTGTTTGACCGGGGACCAAAAAGCATGCCAAATCCACATATCCCGTGACGCGGTGACTTCAAGCATAATAGTGGGAACACCATAGTCACCTCGTATATTGCCCTCTCAAATGTCTAGGACAATTTTTCCATCGGCGTGTGCGCCGATGCTACCAAGCATCCCAGGAGGTGATGCTTCGCTTCATGGGCACGGAAAATGCGAGCAAGGTCGTGTCTTTGTCGGCCCCACGTGGGTACTCTCGACCGTACAACTCAATGATGGTCTCACAAAATAATCAAGACTTTCACGTGGCGTTCTTGCGAGACATGCATAAATATTCATCATGCTCATCGGGGATTGCGGTTGCGAGTTGCCTAACGGTCGATGTGATTTTTGTTTCGGTGAAACTTTTTTTTCAATCGCGCGTCATAGCCTTCTTGAAAATATGGGTATCTCGCTTCAATGTCACCCACTATTTGCAAAAACATGCTTTTCTCCATTCGAATTTTTTTTTAAAGTAATTGTCGTTGTACTTTGGTGTTTCAACGAACCAATCATTCTCTAAAGTTTGAAGACCTATTTCCCGATGGCGATTTACGCTAGTTCGGCTAGAGCTTGCCGTGTCTTCAAGATACTGAGCCGCTAGTTGAAGCATATGTTGCAACGAGCTACCCGTGGATAGCTCGTCGGACGAAGACGGAATAACGTATTCGGAAGAATCGGAAGACATTTTTTTTGGAGAGATTAGTGTGTGTGTTTTTTTAAAGGTGGGGGTAATTATTTTTTTGGAGAGATTAGTGTGTGTTTTTTTTGAAAAAAATGAGTGTATGTTATTTGGTTTTAAAGGGATTTTTTTTTTTTAATTTTTTTTTTATTATTATTATTTTTTTTAATGTCTTGCATATAGCCGTTGGACCTCCAAACGGTCAACTTTTTCAAATTAACGCATGATACTCACTCGAGCTCACAAGCCGCAGGATCTACCCGATTTGGCTACCCGACGAGGTCGGGGCGGTGTACCCGCTCGGGTTCATGAACTCGCAGGCACTACCCGTGCCCACTCCCTCCTCCCTAATAGTTAATGAACAATTGTGTTTTATATGTTTATAGTATGGAAAATGCTAAAATATTCCTATATTTTGTTCTTACAAAATGTCTTAGTCACTGGATGCTCGCAAATATTAAAACTGACGGTTTGAATGCAGAGAGAGAATGCGTGAAAAAAACTATATAATATTACTATGTGTAGGAGGATTTGTAGGAAAAAAAGTAAGAAGTTGTAACAAAGCTCTTATAGTATATAAACTCGTACATACACGAGTTTTTATGATTAAAATTGATTTAGTTTTATAAAAATATCATAAAAAATATTTAATTTTAAAGTCTGAACTTCTTATCGGTATGTGTTTGAATATCCCACTAAACGTTACTTCAATTTGATATTTATATTGTGTATCCATCTTTAATACGAAACGTTATGTATTGTTGTTCTTTCACTTTAACATGACACACTAACAATCGTTAAGTCTTCCCTCATGAGAGTAAAAATGTAATGGTTAAGTTACTTTTCATTTTTTCTTATTATTAGATATTTCCTATTTCCTTTCTCATTATTATTATTATTATTATTTTGAACGTATCCTTTCTCATTATTGAAACATGCAAAATTCATCATTTTGTCAATCAATCAACTAGCCAAAATATCATTTTGCCTACACTAAACCACAATCATCTTGTCAAAGAAAAAAAAAATTGCACCATTACCAAGGCCATCATTTTGGTACAATGGAATGGCAAGGGTCGAAAAGGAATCGGGTGCTTCTCCCTTGTTTGTCTTATCCAATGAATGGAATTAAAGAATAAAAATGGCATTCTTTTTCCACTTTTTTGGTTCTTTAAAAAACTAACGAGTACCCGCTATTAGCGGCAGCGGTGTCTAACTTTTTGCAAAATTCTGAAGACCCATAAGTTTCTTTCAACAAACTGTATTTGTAGCGTTAGAGAATCATTTTCGAATAACTATAATCTAGAACGTGGTTGCCATGGGCAGAGCTACATTGAAAGTACTGGAGGAGTTGCCCCCAACAAAGCTCTCGTAGACCCACAAAATCATGTAGGAAAAATATCAAATTTGTAGAAAAAATGTTCTGTGCCCTCAGCTTGATATCTCGAGTGCCCCCGTCGTTAGCTGAGAGCCAACAATCAAAGTTTCATTTAAGTCATAACGCCCAAGGACCAATTTTCCGATGCTTTTGTTTGATCTGAAATAGTGAAAAAGGAAGAGTAATTAAGAAAGGGATGGTGGGACCGGATATTTTGGAGGATGGGTAACAAAAAGACAAAACTAGTACTCTAAGTATAATTTAATACAATATTATTCATATATCCTTCAATTGTGGATATCGGGCGTTTGGAATGTGGGTATCAGTATATTTTATATTTTATATTGTTAATACAGCAAGTATGATTTTGGTAAGTGTCATAAGTTTTTATTATACGTTTGTTAATGTTTTCGTTAATCATCACATTCTTTGTAATTGCATTATTACCGAGTTGTGTAATGCTTTTAGCATTTTTAGTTTTTAGTTAAGTATCTGTATTGGGGCCATCAGCGATTGACATATCATACAATGTAAGTAAGTTAATTTAGGGATAAATTAATCAAGATTACCACTCGTGTTTACACCTAAACCTACTATTTAATGTTAATTGCAATGAAGCGGAGCTTTTTTCCCTTTAAGTAAATCCGACCCAACTTCAATATACACTAAAAAGTAACACATTCTTAGTTAAACCCGACTCGATTTCAATTTACCGTTAAAAAAATCACAGTTTTTAACATATTATTTAATTCTCTTGTTGCTCGATGCCCCCTGTGATCACTATTTCTGGCTCCGCCACTGGTGGTTGCATAGTAGAGTCGATCTAAGTGTGGGAGTATATTTTCTAATAGAATTGTTTTAAGTAATTCAGATTTTAGTAATAATAGATTCAAGCATTACAAAAAGCAACGATATTATGTAGTTGGCAATATTATATTGTAGTTTAGAGGTATTGCCAACGTGTGTGATCGTCATTTCTTGTTCTGTAGGTAATTTAGGTAGTGATAACATTTTTTTTTTTAGCGTTTATCATTTGGTGTGTGGCTTTTAAACTTGTAACCTTACAAATTTGATATCACCATAATAAGATTATCTTGTACTATCAATTTGCATAAATATTTAAGAATTGTTCAAAGCTATTTGTTTGGGGTACAAATAATTATCACTAAAGATAACAATACTATTTGATTTTTGTGATTCCAATAAACTTACATAACCTTATTTATATACTAGACAAAGGGCTATACAATATATATTAACTTTTAAAAGACGATTCATATATGCTAGTCCCTTAAGTGGTGCAAGACCAACATTTTTTAAAATAACATTATACAAATGACAAAATACATGTGTCAAAGCAAAATAAACAACAAAAAACTACAATTACTTTGTCTCTATTTTTTTCAAATTTGTCACGGGTTCCAAAACTACTCATCATTTCTCATATAATTTTGTCAAATATGAAACCCAGTTCGACCCGGCTGGTTCAACTGGTTAAACCGTTCCGGTCAAAAAACAGGTCAATTTAAACCGAGTCAACCCAACAGATTGGGTCGAAAACAGGTCAAATTAAACCGGGTCAACCCACCGGGTTTGAAGTGTCCCGGGTCAACTCGGTTTTCGATGTGTATTAATAGTTTCTTTTTGAAATATATGTCTTCAACATTTTCGCTTTTAGTTTCAACTTTTCACTTTTTACTTTTTGGTGTTTCCTTTATATATAGTAATAGCAGGGTACCGGCGCGTTTCGGCGGCAGGTACCCTGTGACGATTAACCGGAGAAATAGATCTCGATGAGATCTGATTCACCAGTTGTATCGGTTTCAACGGGCCCTCTCTGGTTCGTTTTCGGATGGCTTTAATTGGTTAGCCGAACCGGTGGCGACACCGGTTCCCGGTTGAACACGTTGGTCCGGTCCGGTACGGTTTTCAAAACTATATGTACTATCAACTTGTTAGCTTGTATGAAGTTTTGTGTGTTTTATTAATTTGTATAATGTGTACAATAACATGTACTTTTCATTTTAAGGGGTTTTAAAAATAACATTAATTAGTGTGTTTAATTATTTTATATTTTGGATTATGTGATAGCTTCTTTAAATTGTACGTTATGGAAATTTTATTGCACCTTTTAGTAAAAGTTGTTTTAATTGGTTATTTTTAATTTGGTAGATGTGCTTTTAATTAGTTGTACAATGTGAATAATTTATTGTACATTTAATTAATGGGGTGTTTTAATAAGATTCTTAATTACATTATGCATTTCTCTCATTAAACCAATTTCAACTTTTCAACAATTCACCTTTAACTGTTTTTCTATTATATGTAGTATAGAAGCGGAGAATGAAGAGAATGGACGATTTAAACATAATGCATTCACAAGTGTAATGCTATGTGAGAATCAAAAGGCATTAGAAAAAGGAGAGGTTTAAAAACTAAAAGTCATGTGTACGGCACATGCTTTGTCATTGTTGATTATATGCACAAAACCTAAATCGGGTTTTGTCTCTCACGATTAGGATTCAAATCTCCATCGCCGGCTAACCTTCATCACCTCAATTGTTCTTGCTTTCATGAATAAAACATGGGGTCAATTGCTTGGAAAAACATTAATTGATACTATAAAAGATTCTAACCTCTCGTGAAACTTAAAACACTCTGTGAATCAAGGTTCCAAACACCATAATAACACACAAGATATTCAAACATTCTTTCTGGCAGTAAAATTATCATAAGGATATCCCTTTATGGCTACTCCATGATGAATTATTGATGCTTATTTAGGAAATAACATTATCATTGATGGATGCTTATTTAATTGGCGTTAACTCACTGTTGTTTTGAGTGGCGGGTGTTGCTGTTTGGGTGTTAATTGGCGTTATGTATCGTTTTGGTTGGTGAGAGTGGAAGTGGGAAATCGACGGTTATTTCGCTTCTTCAAAGGTTTTACAATCCGAATTCGGGGTCTATTACACTAGATGGGGTCGACTTGAAAAAATTTCAACTAAAATGGCTTAGGCTGCAGATGGGTCTAGTGTCCGAAGAACCCGTGCTATTTAATGACAATATGCGCCAACATTAGTTATGGAAAAGATGGTGAAGCAACCGAACAAGAAATCATAGCTGCTTCTGAATTAGCAAATGCGCATAAATTCATTAGCGCGTTACACCAAGGTTATGACACAGTTGTAGGGGAACGAGGTATACAATTGTCGGGTGGACAGAAGCAAAGAGTGGCGATTGCTAGAGCCATTGTGAAGAGTCCCAAGATACTATTGTTAGACGAGGCTACAAGTGCACTGGATGCCGAGTCAGAAAGAGTGGTTCAAGACGCGTTGGACAAGGTGATGGTTAACAGGACCACAATTGTTTTTGCTCATCGGTTGTCAACTATTAAAGGAGCGGATGTGATTGCAGTCGTGAAGAATGGAGTCATCGTCGAGAAAGGTAAACATGAACATTTGATCAATATCAAGGATGGATTCTATGCGTCGTTGGTAGCGCTTCACATGAGCTCTTCGAATTAGTTATGTCACTTTATTTTTTGTAACACGAGTTGTATTGTATTTTGTTTTTGTAATTGTAATATTGGAATATATATGGAAATCGAAATAGGTTCTTGATTGCACGAAATTTGTACGGTTTTGAAGAATATCATTGGCAGATTAGTTCAACTAAAATGAGATGAATAAAACAGATGAGCAGTTTCATTTAACCATTTATTGATCTGACGACGTTTATTTAGGTGGTGTTTGGATATGCATTTAAATACCACAGATAATCAGTTTAGATGACATTCGTGATTGCTTCTTCAGATTGCTTAGATACAAATCAAGGGTGTATTGTAAGTGCGTTTAAAGCATGGTCTGATATCAATGTGTTTGTATAACAGTAAAAAGAAACGCATAAGTATGGTTTATCATAACTTAATCGATACAAGGATCATTTAACCACATAATGACATAAGCACAAACAAACATGTAAAAACAATGTCTGAAAAATATGCAGCATATAATCCATTTACAATCTCATAAGATTCCATAAATGACATTACAAATAATATTAAAGCAGTAATTGTTCCACACCTTAGCTACAAAATAAGCCTCTCCCTCCTTGGTAACATGTCACTTAGTAAATTCACACCTTGAAATGTGGTCGTCTTATTGATTAATTCTCATCAGAATATATATATGAATCCGAGTGATCAAGTAGAAGTAGTGATTGCTTGTAAGAGTCCATGAAGAATGTGCCATTGTCATCATCTCCAGAAATCCCAAGATTCTTGATTTGTTGTAAGCAGGGGTCGTAAACATCAAGTGTCCTAAACATTTTGCCCCTCGCACTTCGAGTTTCAAATATAGTTTCACCACTCTTTCTAAACCCCAATACTTTAGAAGCTAATGTGCCAAATGAGAATAGCTTTGTAAATGACGAATCATGCTCCATCACCCATACACCACAACAACCTGCTCCCTCGGCCCATATGTATCCGGACACAACAAGAGACCCCCTTAGCTTAGAAACAGACACGTACGTAGCCGTTAATAGCTCGTCTGTTAAGCTGTCCGGTAGGTATACCAATTTCAATTCCTTGGTAATCAAATCAAATGACACAACCATATGATTATAGTTTCCATCATCATCATGAGTCTTACGAGCACCCCAATAAATAAACCTATCTATAACAACATGAGGATATGACAAGATTCGAGGCAAATTGCTACTTGGAAGCACACTCCAAACCCCTGAACTCAATGTAAAAACATGCCAAGCTGGTCTCTCAACACGACGTGAAACCTTAACAATGGTAGGGTCACTAGTAACGGACAAACCCGAAAGCTAATGTAGTCAATACTCAGTATCAAAGTCATATCCAGGGACATCAATACCAACTGATTTCCGATAGAAGGGTTCAAATAACAAGCATCATTTTAGCATTATCTTTATTATAACATGACAAACACAGTAATCCATGACACACACCAACAACCCTAAAAATCCAATATTGTTTAAGCAAAGGAGACTCAACAAGAGATGGAGCAAACTCTTGTTGCTGTACCTTAAAAGTTTCACTATCATCATCTACAAAACAAAAGTGTTGTGCAGCATCTACTAGAGCTTTGTGCCTTAAAATAAGACTATTTGGCTGCGTGTGGCGGGCGCCGTAACCTTTGATAAACTCAGAGCTGTCAATGAAAATTTTCCATGGTTTGAAACGGACCTGAATCGAATCAATGACTTGACATCATACACCTTTTTGATGATTTCCAATTGGATATTAAATGGAATGTTATCTGACATTTTAAATAGGGTTTTTCTAGGGTTTATGTTAACTTTTGAAATAGGTTGAATTAATGAAAACTGAAAAGTGGGTTTTGAAGAGGAGGTGATTTTGGATCTGGGTTCTGAAGGGCGTCGTGTGCCGTCGTGATATGGGGAGATGTCGTGGTTAAGGGATATCAAAGATTTCTAGGGTTTATGTGACTGTTTGAGAGAGTTGTTGTTGTGGTTGTGTTCGTTTTATGTCATATTTTAACAAGCTGCAAATATAACTCACAAAGCTTATGGCACATAAGTTCAAAAAAAAAAAAAAAAAAGTCATAAGCCTCAAAAATTTAACTCATGAAACAAACACCCCTCTAATAGAATTTTGAGATTTGAGGGTAAAACCCGTGCCCGTATTACTTTTGACTAGTTCAAGTGTACAATACTTACCTATGTTTTAAGAATAGGAAGTGATTTGCACGCTTAATATTTTGATTGAGACACTTACAGTACAAATAAATAAAGCATAGTGTAATTTTTATACAATTAACTGAAACACAGACGTCTCAATAACTAATGAGTGTGCAGGGTTCGGTTTGGTTAACCGCAAATATCGAAAGATAAAAATCGAAGCCAAACCGTGATAAACGGGTTTTCTCGGTTTTGATTTTTTTCGGTTTCGGTTTTGGGGTTTCGGATTGAGCGGTAGTTCCATTTGTAGTGAAAGTGGAAATAGGACTAAAAACCGGGATGCCAGAAGGGTGATCAAACTATACGAGAAAGTTCTACCGATCTGGATGTAAATAAAAAATGCATGCATTTATGGGTTCAATGCGAAAATTGTTATGGATTAAATTATAAGAAAATTTTTAAATAAAAAATGAATCTTTGTGAACAATGTGGATATCATTTGAAAATGAGCAATTCTGATAGAATCGAACTTTTGATTGATGCCTGTACTTCGGCTCGGTTTGTCAGTTTCTCGTGTTTTTTTGAACACCGCTTATCCTCACCAAACAATTATAATAAAACTATCAGCTTCACTAACCAAACATATGTAAACATTTTGTAATGGATTGCATCACCATATATAATGTACATATAATAAGTGTCATGTAACTTTTTTCTATTGAACCCGCGTTGAGCTTGCATTGTTGATGCTCGTTCTTTTCACATACCAGAGCTCATGTGTAGTGCAGCCAAAGATGCGTAGAATCCGTTCTTGACATTGATCAAATCTTCATGCTTTCCTTTCTCAACGATGACACCATTCTTAATGACAACGATCACATCTGCTCCTTTAATAGTTGACAACCTATGTGCAACAACAACTGTGGTCCTGTTAACCATCACTTTATCCAACGCGTCTTGAACCACTCTTTCTGACTCGGCATCCAGTGCACTTGTAGCCTCGTCTAACAATAGTATCTTGGGACTCTTCACAATGGCTCTAGCAATCGCAACTCTTTGCTTCTGTCCACCCGACAATTGTATACCTCGTTCCCCTACAACGGTGTCATAGCCTTGGTGTAACGCGCTAATGAATTCATGCGCGTTTGCTAATTCAGAAGCAGCTATTAAATCTGTTTCGGTTGCTTCACCATCTTTTCCATAACTAATATTGGCTCGGATTGTGTCATTAAACAAGACCGGTTCTTGGGATACTAACCCCATTTGCAGCCTGAGCCATTTTAGCTGAAATTTTTGTAATTTGATCCCGTCAAGTGTAATACTACCCGAATCAGGATTGTAAAATCTTTGAAGAAGTGAAATAACCGTTGATTTCCCGCTTCCACTTTCACCCACTAACGCAACTGTTTCGCCACTATGGATTGTTAAACATAAATCACGAAATATTTCAGCATCAGGTCTTGTGGGATATTTAAAACTAACGTGACGAAAGTCAATTTCCCCTTTGACCATATCCAGTGCCATACCTGTTTCATCGTTTGGGTCAATTTCTGACTTCCTATCTAGAATCGCAAAAACTGACACAGCAGAGCTCATAGCTTTACCCGTATCTGGTGCAAATGAGCTTGACTGAGTGACAGCAAATGCCGCGAGTATCATAACATAGAAGACTCGGAAAACATCCGCGAAAGTAGTCTTTCCAGCCTCAACAAGCCGAGCACCAGCGTAAAATGTGGCTGCATACATTAAGAAAAGTAACGAAGATGAAACTCCAAACCCGACACCACTTATCAAACCTTGTTGTATCCCTTTTTTCTTGGGACATTCACATTTGTTTCTGTACTCTTTCACCAATTTCTCTTCTACACAAAACGACGCTACTGTCCTTATACTCCCAACAGCATCACTCGCTATCTGACTCGCTTCCTCGTACATCTTTTTTGCATCTGCACTAAACCCTTTTCCATATTTCATCTGAGCATTAGCGTTAACTCCTATGAGGGGAATGAGAACAAGAACTATAAGAGACAGCTGCCAGCATGATATAAACGCTATACCCAAAGCAACAACAATAGAAGACGAACTCTGCACAATCTGAGCAAGCGTGTCTCCAACTAAACCACGAACATTGGCTGCATCTACTGACAACCGTGCACCAATTGCTCCACTCGTGTTCTCCTTCTTATCAAACCAACTAACTTCCATATTTATCACCTTTTCAAAGCATAATACTCTTATTCTTCGTATTAGTCTAGCACCAGCAACTGAGAAACAATATGATCTACCTGGAAAAGATAAAAACGATACGACTCCCAGGAGCGTGAACATTTTGGCCCAAAATATCGAGTCTCTTTTCATTTTATCGTGTGGTTCGTAGAAGGTTTTAATCATGTTGGAAACATACATACCAAATACTGGAAGGATCACTCCGTTAGTAAGAGCTGCTATTGCTCCCAGTATAAGTACTGGTATTTCTGGCTTGTTGAGATAGATAAGGCGGCTTAGTGGCACATTTGTGTTTTTTCCATAGCTTCCTCTTCAGGAACACTATTTTGTGTTGGTATATTAATGTGGTGACTGGTAAATGACTCTGGGCTTATTGACAGCTCGTAGGACATCATTTGACTTTTGTTTCCCGAGCAATGTTCGCGTCTTGAATCATTATAAATGTTTTGCGATTTTATAAGTTGAGCATATGCTCCTTCGGGATCATGAAGTAGCTGTGAATGAGTTCCTGGTCAATCAAGAACTACAAATTGTTAATCCATTCTTATGGCTAAACAAGTTTCTTTTATGAAGTTTTAAGTTTTAAAATAGCTGAGTTCAAGTGCTTTGACAAATTAAGCTGCTTAACGCCTATTTTGTTACAAAATAAGCACTTGAAAATAAGCAAGTTGGCACTAGCTTATTATCAGCAGATTACTGGTTTAAATAAGCAATCTTAAATACTCATAACCTTAAAACTACCTTTCTCAACAAGCTTTCCCTGATGGATGACTGCAATCATATCGGCATTTCTTATAGTGCTTAGACGATGTGCAACAATAATAGTCGTTCTATTCACCATTATCCTATCCAATGCCTCCTGCACAACTCTCTCAGATTCTGCATCAAGTGCACTTGTTGCTTCATCCAAAAGTAGGATCCGAGGGTCTTTAAGGATCGCTCTTGCAATAGCAATTCTTTGCTTTTGTCCACCAGATAGTCGTGTCCCATGCTCACCGACCATCGTGTCTAGTCCTTCAGGTAGTTTATCGATAAATGTAGCAGCATTCGCAAGCTCAACTGCAACTCTAATATCATCTATAGATGCGGAATCTTTTCCATACATAATATTATCCTTAATACTCGATGTAAACAAAACGGGTTCTTGGCTGACAAGACCAATTTTCATTCTAATCCATTTTAGTTGAAATTCTTTCAGATTAATTTTATCGATAAGAACTACCCCCTCTTGAGGATCGTAGAATCTCTCTATTAGGCTGATCACTGTCGACTTTCCACTTCCACTTTGTCCAACCAACGCTGTAGTTGTACCACTCGATGCACAAAGTGAGAATCCACTAAATATCGGTTCATCTGGTCTTGTTGGATAACTAAAATATACATTCTTTAATTCTATATCGCCATGAATATCGCTTAATACTTTCCCCTTTGTGTCATACGCATCTATTTCAGGTGTTCTATTTATAGTTTCAAACATCTTGGAAGCTGCAGCTCTACCTGAAGCAAATGCACTTAAACAAGGAGACGCATTTCGAATAGTCCTGTACAAAAAATGCAATGTGCTTAACAACTTTCTTTTTCTACAAAAACATGAATCGTTTTACATTATATGGTTTATAAAATATGTTGCAGTGTACTTATTGTAAAACGGTAATAACAAGGATTAAAAGAATAGTACTCACGTAGACCCAGTCAGCACAGCTATAATTACGTTAACCACAGTTCCTCCAGTGTATCCCCTTTCAAGTATCATCTTTGCACCATACCAAACGGCCAACGCATAACTACAGTACATAATACAAAGCATTGATCCAAGACCAAGGCCAGAAGCCAAGCCTTCATTAACACTAGAAGTGTAAGCATCTTTAAGAGAATTATCATAATCTGCCACAGCTTTTTTCTCTCCGGAAAAAGAAGCAACCTAACGCCCCAACGACATAGGTCAAGATTTTCAGTTAGATAATGAACCACTAAAACTATGTGTATAGGCCATCATATCTGAATATGCATACGATTTATTTTATGTGATGGTAACCTTAAAATAGTTATATAGGGAAAAACCAAATATACTTTTTAGTTACTTTTCTAGTATCAAAAAACTAGATAAGTACTTAGGTGGCTTCCTTATATTATTGTTTTTTAATTATTCTTACCGTCCTGATTGATCCAATTGTTTGCTCGACTATAGTGGCTGCTTTAGCACAAGCCTTTTGGCTACGTGACACCATCTTGGATATCACTTTTGACGTAACTCCACCAGAGATCACCAACGGAGGGACCGAGATTAACATGACAAGCGTAAGAAGCCATCCCTGGACGAATGCTATCAAGAAACCTCCAACAAATGTTGCTAGTAGCTGTATGAATTTTGCAACCTAAAATAACAGAAATAAATTTTGATTACTTGTTCTGCAATTTAAGTTTTGTACAACATTTGTAATCAGAATGTACAAACCTTCTCCCCCATGGCATCTTGTATAAGGACGGTATCTCCAGACATCCTGCCAACAACTTCCCCCGTATACATTTCCTTGTCAAAGAAAGAGACATCTTGTCTCAGTATAGTTTTTAGATACAAATTCCGTATTCTTGCAGCCTGTCTTTCTCCCGTTACCATCCACATTGCCACCTCTACAAAGCGCCAAAACTAAATTGCCTTAATTACAGCATAACCAAATAACTAACTAAGAATCAATCACACACCGCTTCAAAGGATTAAGTAGGTAATATTTTACTTACGTAGGAATGATGCAACACCAGCTCCAATAGCAAGGTAAACAAATTTCAGTGATACCTTGGAAACAGCATGGAGCACATCCTTGTTATTCTGGTTCTCACCAAAAGAATCAATAAGTTTGCCGAAAAGAATAGCCATGATGGGCATGCATATTCCATTACCGATGGCACCAATTGTACCCGTGATCATCAAAATGTAATCAGTGGAATCTGCAAAAGCAAAGAGCTTATAAAATAGGATACTGTCTTTTTCGTTTCCTTTCATCACACCAGTTTACACAATGATTATTGGATTCGTGGGCTTGGAGCTAAAATGTTAGCAACTTTGATATAGCGAAAATCAGGTGACCAAATTCTAATTCTGTTAAAAGAGAAACAAAGCCATGGTAGTTATATGCAATTAACTGTGAAGAAGAACAGCTATGAATACAGTAGGATTGTTCTTGATTGATTTAATGAAAACAATGTCATGATATAGGCTAACCAATCAAAAAAATTAATATAGTAAATTATGAGTCCACCATATATGATTTAATAAGCCAATGATTTGATAATTTAATAAGTCAATGATTTTTAAGTCTTTACTTGTCATTTAAAAAACACAAGCATGCTCAATTATGATACTTACAAGTAGTCATTAGATTAAATGGTGTTAAAGTCAAGATATTCTCTTAATCTATACTGGAATCCTATGGTTTTTGAATATAAAAACAATAAAAACATAAAAATATCAATTTCTTTTAGACTGATAAACAAGTTGAACATAAGTTAAAAGAGACAAAACAGTCAACTAGTTGTCTAGTTACATGTGCATTACCAAAAGATGCTTTACTATAGAGTGATTAAGCTGAAAAATAGCAACGATTTTTCAAATGTACCGATTTGGTACATGCACTTTTTTCTAGTTCATTTAATGTTACGTACTTTGATGTTTTGTTCCAATTTGGTATGTGATGATGACGTGTCGTACCTGAAACTTTGACACATGTCACCATTTATAACATGACACGTCATCATCACGGATCAAATTGGAACAAAACATGAAAGTACGTAACATTAAGTGGAACCAAAAAAAGTTCACGTACGTACATTTGAAAAAGTTCGTTACTATTTTTCAGCTTAATCCCTACTATATAAGGAGATACATGTGCTTGTTATGGTAAACCTGACAAAATATGCATGATTAGATCTTGTTTTCCAAGTTTTTACTGCTTAGTTCAGCTTATCGCACTCTCAAATATTTAAATAAGCAGTTTAAAGAAGCAAAGCTTGAAAAACTCAACGCTGTTTATCTATTTAGCGACTAGTGAGGTGATATTACCTAAGAGCTCACAGTTAGCTAGAACAGAAGCACATACCATATCGTCGCATTCCCAACTTTAGATATGTAACTTTATATAAAAGACTCACTGTGATAAAAACATGTCTTATAAGTTGCAACATAGTAGATGGATGTTATAAGTTATAACTCCATACTACCATATAGTTTCAGAAGAACAAGATTGAGTTCATCGATATTGGAAGGATTATATTCGGTGTGTTGCATCATAATATCACAAAGCACTAATTATATGCTATTACAATACTTTATAAGGTTGCAACTAAAGATGCATAGGATCCGCCTTCAATATTGATTAGATCATCATGCTTTCCTTTCTCGATGATGACTCCATTTTTCACAACCGCAATCAAATCAGCTCCTTTAATAGTTGTCAACCGATGAGCAACCACAACTGTTGTCCTGTTAACCATCACCTTATCCAACACATCTTGAACCACTTTTTCCGACTCAGCATCCAATGCACTTATAGCCTCGTCTAGCAATAGTATCTTGGGACTCTTCACAATCGCTCTAGCAATCGCCACTCTTTGCTTCTGCCCTCCTGACAATTGCACACCTCGTTCCCCTACCTCTGTATCATAGCCTTCGTGTAGCCCACTAATGAACTTGTGGGCATTGGCTAGCTCGGAAGATGCTACTATTTCAGCCTCGGTTGCTTCACCGTCCTTTCCATAACTAATGTTTGCTCGGATGGTTTCATTGAACAACGCGGGTTCTTGACTCACCAGACCCATCTGCTGCCTAAGGCACTTGAGTTGAAAATTTTGTAACTCGACTCCATCGAGTGTAATACACCCTGAATCCGGTTTTCCAGCTCCCACTCTCGCCAACCAACGCGAACGTTTTCCCACTATTGATTGTTAAACATAGATCATGAAATATCTCGACATCTGGTCTAGTGGGATATTTAAAACTAATGTGATAAAGCTCGATTTCCCCTCTGACCGTGTCTAATGTCATTCCTGATTCATCACTCGGGTCAATCTCTGACTTCCGGTCTAGAATGTTAAATACCAATACATCAGAGCTAGCTCATGACTTTGCCTGTATCGGTTGCAAATGAGCTTGATTGAGAAACTGCATATGCTGTCATTGTTAGAGCAAAAAATACCCGAAAAATGTCAGAATATGTAGTCATTCCCGCCTCAACAAACCGAGCACCAGCATAAAAACTGGCTGCATGCCTGCATACATAATAAAAAGTAGCGAATTCGATACACCAAACCTGGCCCCACTAATCAAACCTTGCTGTATCCTTTTTTTCTTAGGAGTGTCACATTTATTTCTGTACTCTTTGACTAATTTCTCTTCTGCACAAAAAGATGCCACTGTCCTTGTACTCCGAACTGCATCACTAGCCACCTGACTGGCTTCCTCGTACATATTAAATGTATATTAGCTGTAAAGTAGTTAAAGTAGTTTACTTTCAGTGTAAAGTGGTGTAAATTATATGCCATATATTAATCCATATCTGTTTTGTCAAAGTGGGTTTGGCATGACTCAACCTTTTATGAGCTTTTCTCCTCAGGCCCAGTTGTCTACATCGACCCAACAGCATGTTACACCTTTTGTAAACCAGGCTCCACAAGCTTATTTTGCGGCTGCCCAACAACAAGCACCACTGGCCCAACAACAGGTTCAGCCCACAATGCAACAACCTGTGTTTAGCACTCAGTTTGCACAACCAGGAGGTGTCCCATTTATGCCAGGAAACTTTGCTTATCCGGTTCCAAGTGTTTTTCAGTCGCAGGCCACCATGCTCCCTCAAGCTTTTCAAACGATGACACATCCTGATCCCTCTTGGAACATGGACACCGGGGCTTCATCTCATTTAGCTGACAACACAGGTATCCTTACTTCTGTTTGTAATTCTAGCATTTATCCATCAGTGTATGTGGGAAACGGCACATCCATACCGGTCACACATACTGGACATAGCTTATTGTACACTTCTTCTAAACCATTACACCTAAATCAAATCCTTGTCACCCCCCACATCATTAAAAATTTAATTTATGTTCGTCAATTTACACGTGATAATGATGTTTCCGTTGAGTTTGACGCTTATGGTTTTTCTGTGAAGGATTACCAGACGGGTAGCCTTCTCCTCCGTTGTGATAGCACGGGCGATCTTTACCCGGTTACACAACAATCATCAATGCATCCTCCTTTTGCTCTGCTTTCATTCAGTCATACTACGTGGCACAGACGCCTCGGGCATCCCGGTGAAGATGTGCTTCGTCGGTTGGAGTCCAGTAATTTCATTTCATGTAATAACTCAAAGTTGTCCGCTTTGTGTCACGCTTGTCAATTAGGAAAACAAACAAAGCTTCCCTTTTATACTTCGGAGTCGAAGGTTGCATCTCTTTTTGAAATTGTCCACTCGGATTTATGAACATCTCCTATTCCGAGTGAAAGTGGTATTAAATATTATGCTATCTTCTTGGATCATTTCTCGCATTTTGTTTGGGTTTATCCGTTGCATAAAAGTCTGACTTGTATGATAATTTTATTGTTTTTCGTGCTTATGTCAACAAACAATTTGGTGTAGATATAAAGGCTTTACAATGTGACCATGGGGGTGAATTTGACAACACCCGTTTTCATGATTTATTTCGCAAAACCGGCATTCAATTTAGGTTTTCGTGCCCGCACACCTCACCACAAAATGGCAAGTCTGAACGCATGTTACGCACTATAAACAACCTAATACGCACTTTGCTCTTTCAAGCTAGCATACCTCCCTCCTATTGGGTGGAAGCACTTAACATGGCTACTTATCTCTTAAACATCCTCCCATCCACTGCCATCCAAAACGAGGTCCCCTTTACTAAACTTTATAACCGTTCCCCATCTTATGACACTTTACGTGTATTCGGGTGCCTCTGTTATCCCTATCTTAACGTTGCCCATAAACTCCAACCACGATCCACTGCTTGTGTTTTTCTTGGTTACCCCACCAATCACCGTGGTTTTCGATGTCTTGACCTATCCTCAAACAAAATAATACTTTCTCGTCACGTTCGTTTTGATGAGGATGTATTTCCTTTTGCATCTCTACACCAATACACATCTCCACATTATGATTTTTTGGATTCTACACACACCATACCATTACCAATTCGCCCTTTCCCTGTTGTAGGCCATGAGACACCCATAACCGATCCACCTCTTCCTGAGCCCATACGACAACCTACTACCTCAACCCCTACACAACCTATACCCACTCCTAACCCTGATCCTCAAACACCACTGCCAATTACACCACCCGCTACTCAACCTATCCCGCAGCCTAATAACACCAACACTCATCCTATGGTTACACGTGCTAAAGCCGGCATTTCTAAACCTCTTGCTCGTATGAATTGTCATGTTACTACTGTGTCTCCACTTCCACGTTCTCATATTCACGCTCTTCGTGATCCTCAATGGACACAAGCTATGTTAGATGAATATAATGCTTTAATTACTAACAGAACGTGGGTTCTAATGCCCCGACCAGCTAATGTGAATATTGTTCGTTCTATGTGGCTTTTCAGGCATAAGTTTCATGCAGATGGTTCTTTAAGCAGGTATAAGGCGCGACTTGTTGCTAATGGTCGCAGTCAGCAGCAGGGGATTGAATGTCATGAGACTTTTAGTCCCGTGGTCAAACCCGCTACTATTCGCACTGTACTCAGTCTTGCAGTGTCTCGTGACTGGCCTATTCATCAGCTTGACGTGAAGAATGCTTTTCTTCATGGTCACTTATCGGAGACAGTCTATATGCACCAGCCGCCTGGGTTTGTAGATCCTCTTGACCCAAATTATGTTTGTCATTTGCGGCGATCGTTGTATGGGCCATGAAGCCCCACGAGCTTGGTTTCGGTTTCTTGGATTTATTACTCGCATTGGTTTTCAGCATAGCAAAACTGATGCATCGCTTTTTGTGTTTCATGGTGGATCTGACACGGCCTACTTGTTACTATATGTGGATGACATTATATTGACTGCTTCTTCTAATGCATTTTTACAGCGTGTTATTACTGCTCTTCATGGTGAGTTTGCAATGACGGATCTTGGCAGTCTTAATTATTTTCTTGGTGTTTCTGCTACTCGGTCAGCATCTGGTATGTTCTTGTCGCAGTCTAAATTTGCTGAAGAAATTCTTGAGAGAGCTCATATCGAAATGTAATCCGTGCGCCTCCGTGAATCTGAGTCCAAACTTGGACTGATGGTACACCATTGATGATCCCACCTTATATCGGAGCTTAGTTTGGTGCCTTCAATTATCTTACCTTCTGCGCCCGGATATTTCCTACGCGGTTCAACAGATCTGTGCAGATATGCATGACCCTCGTGATACACATTTTCATGCTTTGAAGCGTATATTATGCTATATTCGTGGTACTCTTGATCATGGTCTTGATTGCATGTCTCTTCTCTTTCGACTTGTTGCCTACGGATGCGGATTAGGCGGGTTGTCCGGTCACTCGCGGTCTACATCCGTTATTGTGTTTTCTTGGTGATAATTTGCTATCGTGGTACGCTAAACGACGGTGGCGTTATCTCGATCCGATCTTGGTGAGTATCGTGGTGTTGCTAATGTGGTGGCTGAGACAGCTTGGATTCGCAATCTACTGCGCGAGCTTCATCACTCTTTATCTACTGCTACCATTGTCTATTGTGATAATGTTAGCGCTGTGTATTTGTCTACTAACCCAGTTCAGCATCAGCGTACAAAACACATTGAGATCGATATTCATTTTGTCAGAGACTATGTTGCCTCTGGTCAGGTTCGTGTTCTTCATGTTCCATCCCGGTTTCAGTATGCGGATATTTTTACTAAGGGTCTCCCGAATGCCTTGTTTCTTGAGTTTCGCTCCAGCTTGAACGTTCGAAGACCTCCCGTTCCAACTGCGGGAGAGTATTAAATGTATATTAGCTGTAAAGTAGTTAAAGTAGTTTACTTTCGGTGTAAAATAGATTATATTATGTTATATAACATGCATGCATGGTCTGTATCAAGACAACAACAACATTTGTGATATCAATAATTATCAGTACACAGCCTTAGCATCATTACTAAACCCTTTAATGAATTTTACCTGAACATATTCGTTAACACCTACTAACGGAGAAAGAACAAGAATTACAACGGCTAATTGCCAGCACGTGAAAAGAGCTATGGTCAAAACTCAAAACAACAGCAGAAGTAGATCCTGTACAAGCTGAGCAAATGCATCTCCAACTAAACCACGAACACTGGCTGCATCTGCTGACAATCGTGCACTGATAGCACCACTTGTGTTCTCATTCTTATCAAACCAAACAACCTCCATATTTATCACTATTAGATCAGAGCATTATGCTTTGAAAAGGTGATAAATATGGAGGTTGATTGGTTTGATAAGCAGGAAAAATCGAGTGGTGCAATTGGTGCAAGGTTGACAGCTGACGCAGCCAATCTTCGTGGTTTAGTTGGTGACACGCTTGCTCAAATTGTCCAAGATTCAGCATCTGCAATTGCGGGTTTGGTGATAGCGTTTACAGCATGCTGGCAATTAGCACTTATTATTCTTGCACTCATTCCTTTAATGAATGCTTATGGATATATGTTCAAATGAAATTATGAAAGGGTTTAGTGCTGATGCTAAGTTAATGTATGAAGAAGCGAGTCAAGTGGCAAATGATGCAGTTGGGAGTATAAGGACCGTTGCCTCGTTTTGTGCTGAAGAAAAAGTTATGAAACTTTATCGAGATAAATGTGAAGGTCCGAAAAAATCGGGGATTAAACAAGGTTTAATCAGTGGGATCGGGTTTGGGGTATCGTTTGCTCTACTTTTTTGTATGTATGGAGCCAGTTTTTACGCTGGTGCTCGGTTTGTTGAGGCAGGAAAAACTAATTTCACAGATGTTTTTCGGGTATTTTTTGCTTTGACAATGGCGGCATTAGCCGTGTCTCAATCAAGCTCGTTTGCACCCGATACAAGCAAAGCAAAAGGTTCTGCGGAATCAGTTTTCGCAATTCTCAACCAAAAGTCAGAGATCGACCCAAGTGATGAATCAGGTACAACACTGGATACTGTGAAAGGAGAAATCGAGCTACGTCACATTAGCTTTAAATATCCCACAAGACCGGATGTAGAGATATTCCAGGATCTATGCTTAACAATCCACAGTGGCATAACGGTCGCTTTAGTTGGTGAGAGTGGATGCGGGAAATTGACGTTTATTTCACTTCTACAGAGGTTTTACAATCCGGATTCACGGTCTATTACACTAGATGCAGTCGAGCTGAAAAAGTTTCAACTAAAATGGCTAAGGCTGCAGATGGGTCTAGTGTCCCAGGAACCCGTGTTGTTTGATGACACAATCCGCGCCAACATTAGTTATCTATGTAGTTAATGACCGCACTTTTGGTGTTTCGGTCAAGGACCGAAATTTGAAATTTTAGAAATTTTGGTGGGATTTCGGTGGTATTTCGGTAATTTTAATAATCTTTTATATAATAATTTCTGAAATTATGTGTATAAAAATAATAAATCTTGTAATTTTATATAAATTAGGTTGGTTTTTAAGTTACAGGTGTTAAAGCCCACCTATTTTAAGCCCATGTGACTTTTTAAAAGCCCAATCACTTTTTATTAATAAAAAAGCCCGTATATGTATCCTCATTACATCAGCTATCTATAAACAAACAAAAAAAAATCAACTACACAACTGTTCTTTCTTTCTGTCTCATTTCCTTCCATCTCAGGTTCGTTCTTTCTTATTTCCTTTCAGGTCAAATTTTGGTCAATTTCGCCGAAAATTTCGGGACCGAAATTCTGACCAAAATTTTGAACCGAAATAGTAGGGAAGGGCCACATATGGAAAAGATGGTGAAGCAACCGAACAAGAAATCATAGCTGCTTCTGAATTAGCAAACGCGCATGAATTCATTAGCGCGTTACACCAAGGCTATGATACAGTTGTAGGGGAACATGGTGTACAAATGTCGAGTAGGCAGAAGCAAAGAGTCGCAATTGCTAAAGCCACTGTGAAAAGTCCTAAGATATTATTGTTAGACGAGGCTACAAGTGCACTTGATGCTGAGTCATAAAGAGTGGCTCAAAGACGCGTTGGATAAGGTGATGGTTAACAGGACCACAGTTGTTGTTGTTGCTCATCGGTTGACTATTAAAGGAGCGGATGTGATTGCAGTCGTGAAGAATGGAGTCATCGTCGACTCGTCGAGAAAGGTAAACATGAACATTTGATCAACATCAAGGATGGATTTTATGCCTCGTTAGTAGCACTTCACATGAGATGAACAATGGCAGATTAGTTCAACCAAAATGAGATGAACAAAATAGATGAGCAGTTTCATTTAACCATCTATGGATCCGTCGACATTTATTTGGGGGTGTTTGGATAAGCATTTTGATACAGCAGATAAACAGTTTAGATGGCGTTTGTGATTGCTTCTTCAGATTGCTTATCATACATTGGTTGTATCTTTAGCTCTTTGGGGTTGCAATGATAAAACCCGAAAAAAGGCCATCAATGTTAGATGTGGCTTGAACAGATTCTTGCAAAGAGATACAGGTCGTGACTTTTCCGAGCCTGAGTCACATGTAATTACATAGTTTTTCTTCTTTTTAAAAATGAATAAACTTGTAACATATCAAGCCTGATGTATCTTTCGTCCATTAAAAATCAGTGATATAGAATTCTCTTATCTTGACATTCTCATTGCATTATGTCATGTCAAAACATTGTAGTTGTAAAGAGCCGAATGAAGTTATTTCTTTAAATGTTCGAATTAAAATTTTGAAATACAGTTGTTTAGATACAAATTAAGGGTGTTTGTAAGTGCATTTAAAGCATGATTTGTTTTATGAGGATATCATAACATTATATTTTGACAGAAGCTCGTTTTTGGATACAGATTAAGGGTGTTTGTAAGTGTGTTTAGAACATGATTTGTTTGTCTGAAGATGTCGTAACATTATTAGACCTGAGAATTATGTTTTATCATAACTTAAACAATACAAGAATCATTTAACCAACCTAAGCACAAACAAACATTTAAAAATATATAAAACGATGATTCAAGTGCATTCTAAATACAATCTCATAATATTCCATAAATGACATTACTTAACAACATTAAAACACTGATAAACAACTAAAATAGATTGAAAATTAATTTTACACACCTTAACTACAAGATAGGCCCCTCCCTCCTTAGGCACACCTTAAAATGTGGTCGTCGTCATCTTTTTTAATTAATTATCGTCACAAAATATATGTAAATCTGAGTGATCGAGTAGAAGTAGTGATTCCTTGTAAGAGCCCATGAAAAATGTATCATTTTGTCCATCAATCCCAAGATTATTGATTTGTTGTGAGCACGGGTCATAAACATCAAGTGTGTTAGACATTTCATCCTCCTTTAGAGTTTCAAATATAGCTTCACCACTGTCCCTAAACCTCAATATTTTATCTACCTGTGCGCCAATTGAGAATAGCTTTTTAAAAGACGAATCATGTTGCATCATCACCCATACACCACAAGATTCTACTCCCTCAACATTAATAGATCCATACACAACAAGAGACTCCCTTAGCTTAGAAATAGACATTGGCACATGTCCCTGTGGCTTGTTTGTTAAGCTATCTGGTAGGTGTATGTCTACCAGCTTAAATTCCTTGGTGATCAAATCAAATGACGCAACCATATACTTATCGTGATATACACCATCAACAAAAGTAGTATCACAAGCAGCCCAATAAATAAACCTATCTATGACAACCTGAGTTGACGTATCAAGTCTAATTTTTTTACGAGGCAAATTACCACTTGGAATCACATTCCAAACACCCGAGCTCAATGTAAAAACTTCCACATAAGTATTGTTATGCGTTTGTATAATCTTCACAACGGTAGGATCACAAGTGACGGGACAAACCCCAAAACCAAAGACAGAGTTATCATCACAGACAACAGCAATACCAAATGATTTTCGGATAGAAGGGTTCCAAATAACAACCATCTCTTTATTTTCGGATAGAAGGGTTTCGAAAGCAAAGTCATCATCATAACAATACAAACACAGTAATCCATGACACGCACCAACAACCTTTATATCAATATACTGTTTAAGCAAAGAGACACAACAAATGGAGCTAGTTCTTGTTGTACCTTAAAAGTTTCATTGCTATCATCCTCTACTAAACGAAAGTACCTTAACTCATCGAATATTGAATCGACTCTGTACCTTAGAATATAACTACGTGGCTGTGTGTGGCGGGCGCCGTAACCTTTGATAAAGTCAGAGCTGTCGATGAAAGATTTCCAGGGCTTCGAAACGGACCTGAACTGAATCAAAGGCTTCACAGGAAGTCTTTTGATGATTTCCATTTGGATTTCAAAAGGGATGTTATCTGACATATTGTTCTAGGGTTTATGTTAAGTTTTGAAATAGGTTGAATTAGTAAAAACTGAAAAGTGGGTTTTGAAGAGGAGGTGATTTCTAGGGTTTAGGTGACTGTTTGAGAGAGTTGTAATGAAAATTGGTTTTGGACAGGGTGATTAGTTCAAGTGTTTAACAAATGGAAGTAGATGGAGTGGCGCCACTACCCGTTACAAATACATTGCATTGTAAACTATTAAAGTAGTTTGGTTTGTTCTTTAGGAATGATGATGAGTATCGGATTTGAAATGAGGTGGAATGATAATGAGTATGAAAAAGCATGTCATTCGATTGTTTATGTTTGGTTGATAAAATATGGTATGAAAAAGTGTATAGATATTTGAATTTTGTAGTGGAAAAAGAGGCCCATAGGAATGGATTTCATGACAACAAATTAGTGTGTAATGAATCTATGACTATGATATCCCATTCATTACCTCC
Organism: Chrysanthemum lavandulifolium; assembly: GCA_022545495.1. Classification (NCBI taxonomy): domain Eukaryota; kingdom Viridiplantae; phylum Streptophyta; class Magnoliopsida; order Asterales; family Asteraceae; genus Chrysanthemum; species Chrysanthemum lavandulifolium. Next base: position 287,827,705 of record CM040241.1, read on the forward strand.
CATTCAACCAAACCAAACGGACCCTAACTACTCCGTATTTATTTACCCAAAAAAAATATTAAACATATACTATAAGTTTATTTAATTATGTTTTTTTAGTAATTTAGCAATAATAAGCTCAAGCCTAAGCTAATTTGCCAAATAAGTTTATGAGATACAAATTTCAGTTGCAGCTTACACTATAAGCCTCACCCCAGCCCAGCCCTAGCCCCAGCCCCAACCCATTTCGCCAAACATACCTTTAGTTACTACTCACGAATACCTGCGTATGTTTTAAGGCAAAGTGTGACTTATGTATGTTCTAAAGATAGGTGTAACGGTGATCAAGATCATCACCGTCAAGGCATCATCATTTTTTCTTTAAACCGTCAACATTCTCACTAGGGGTGTTTACGGGACGATTCCGTTCGGTTAGTTGAAAGATTTTGTAACACCCCAACCCGATAAGGGTAGAAGTATCACAGTATGGTGTCATATCAGAACATACATAATGAACATAAATCAAACAGCGGAAGCCTTATAATAAATCTCAAAAGAATATCAAGTCAACAAGACTTATCAATACATAAATACAAAAGGAAAACTTCAAAATGGAAATATAATAACAGAATCAAATGAAGTCTAAGGCGATTAGGCATGGTCTCTATATCGGCTCATCTCTCGACCCCAAACAATCCCGGCTCTAGCTTATGTACTGCCGCGCAGGAAAAGAAATGCGGTGAGCTTAAAAGCCCAGTGAGCGGATATAACGATACAATAATAATAAAAGTGAGCAGAGAACAAAGTAAGGAAGGTTAGTCAATAAATACGGTATATCAAAGGAACAGTAGGGTAAATGAAACATAAGAAAAGGGTCGGTTATCCACCACGAGCCAACAAAACAAATCAAATCAAATCATATATCCATAGTAGCTGTAGTAACCAATAGTAACCATAGCGGATATAACAGACATGGGTGATCGGCTCCCAGTTGTGAAGACAGCGTATGCACCGACATCATTCACCGGACAAATCATAACATATCGGATAACGAACAAATCTAGGATGCATCCATACGCCCTGCAGACGAGATAGTGGCCATACAATATATATCGAGCTCATAATCGAGATAAAAGAAAGGGCGGTGTGTAACATCACTCGTACACACTAGAGTCATGTCATTGGTGCATCAATGACACGGACATGGAACCCCATGCCTAGTGATAGCTCGGGTCTCAAGCGGCGTGTCAAGGCAAGGTCATATCAAAGGATTCATATCAAGGTTGAAGTCAAAGGTTCATATCAAAGTCCATAGCAAAAGTTCATAATCGAGATGCTTATCAAGGTTCATAATCGAAGGTTCATATCAAGCAGTTCACATAGGAGATTCAATCAAAGGGAGCATAGCAAAGTTATAGGAAGCCACAAATAAGAAGGCTCGAAGCAAAGGATAACAGTTCAAAACCAATATCGAAAGATGTAAGCGAATCATGAAAACCCCTCTTGAAAGGGATAGAATATCATGCCTTATTCGAAGCAAATCAACAATGAAAGCAAAATCAAGGAATGAGTTCAACCTCGTCGCCCGGAACCTATATATAGATAACGCTCCATAAGAATCAGATTACTTGTTTTAGACGGCTTTCCATTTTTAGCAGATTTCCACTTTTAATAATCTTTCCATTTTAAGTAACTTTCTATTTTAGGTAACTTTCTATTTTAGGCAGGTTCCCATAATTAATAATTTTCCATAAATAGCATGTTTCCGTTTTTAATAAGTTTCCATAATTAGCAAGTTTCGTACTTAGTAAGCATAGCCATTTATAATGCGTTTAAAGACATATTAGGTTAAATGGCGTTATAATCTGATGGGATTATTTATGCCAATTACACAAGTTTAGGGTCTAAAGTGTAAATATCACATAGTGTAGGGTATTAATTGTAATTATATTATATTTACCCGTTTACTCATTTTATGTCGAGATCCCAAGCCTCTAAACAAACCATACGATTAGCTAATAACCCACACGAAAACTCTTAGACCAATCTCATAACTATCGTACTCGTTATTAACCATTTAGACCTATTTAAAGCAAGTTATAAAACCCTTTAGTGTGACCCTTTATGTCGAGATTAAACCCTCCCAAAAATCAGAATTTTGCACGCCTCAAACCAACTTAAACGACCACTTAACCCTTGTATCATTTGACCCACATTAACACCGGTGTAGACATATGTTTTAGGTTCAATAAGGCTTGATAAAAACCAAGGAAATGCATGTCGAGGTGGCCAAAAATCAGATTCAAAAATGTTTTATATCATTATTCCATGCATTCCTAGTTGGCAAATAATACTACCCATAACACATGATTTACTTTTCCATTTAAGCATGTTAATTTGACAAAAGAAAGGTATGTCGTGTAGTGTTTTCAAAACAGGTTTAGGGACCAGATTCAGGTACATAACTCGACATACATATAGTATAATTCATGATTTTATGTAGCCAACAACTAGGTTATTCTAAGCTTAGTTTTAACCCATTATGTAACATGATTCATGGACAATAAAAAGCATGCGCATAGGCATCTATATGACCAGGTTATAAATACTCTTATCGACATATATAAAGTGTTTACACATGATTTTATGTAGTCCATATGATAGGTTATTTTGCTTAGCCTCTTTTAACAATTTTTTTAGTAACATGTTATATGAATATAAGGCATGCGTAGGGTGACATAATGCCACAACCAGAATTCAGAATCCAGAAAGAATGACGAGACCATGATGTTACCTTGTAGTCGAGACACAAAGAAGAAGAGATCAAGGAAAAACGGAACAAAATGAATTCACCTTCTTGGTTCCTTTGTTGTACGACCAGCAGCCACCAAACAAGTCACCACAAAACCAAATCAAAACATGGGAAAAGCCACGAATATCAAGCTTGAAAAAGGGTCTTGAAAGCCTTACCTTTGGCTGGTTGAATGTCGACAGAAAAGAGGGAGGACAAGGTGGATGCCGTATAGTTTTTTCTTGTGTGCTAGGGTTTTGTTGATATCCTTTGAATGAGCTTTAAAGGGATATGATAGCTCTTAAATGTGGAGTTGTATATATGCTACAAATCGAGGATTTGGGCGTGAATGGGGGAAAACGTTTAAGGTCAAAACAACGATATCATCTTCTAAAATAACTTGTATATTATGTCTATTTAATTTTCTAGGTAGGTACATGTAACCTTTTATGTGTGATTTTCATTTATTTTATAAATATAAGTTTTATTTATCCCATTTCCTATATAATTTATTTATCATAAGCATTTAGTGAAATATATCGATTATGGTTTTATTTTACGGATTACAATTTCGAGGGTAATATAGTCTTTTAACGCGTCCACGGTTTTTAGGGTTTTACAGATTTGAACTATTCATCGCGAGGCGAGTAATCCCTTTTATTATCCGAAACCAAACCATATTAGGCGGGTAACCGAACATGGGGTACCTGAATGAGTGGTTACCAGCGGTCCGGCCACGATTAACTATTCTAGACGTTTGATCAAGTTGAATTGTATGAAGTATGAACAATAACATATCTAAAAAGTAAAATGTCATTTTAGTAACATTAATTAACGAAAGAGATTAAAGTTATGTTAAAGTTATTTCATCACAATAATTGCATTCAAATAAACGTACGTAACGATTAACATAAAATATTTATTCGACGTTTATAGGTTATGATCACGTTAATCAATTTCATAAAATATTTATTCGACGTTTATAGGTTATGATCATGTTAATAAATTTTCTTACACATAGATTTGTGGTAAATGTTTGCATTAGGAGAAAAAAAAAAGGTTGTTATACTATAAACTAGTGCAATACTATATTGTACAATTATTTTAATATTTGGTTAAAAACATTCATGTATATAATGCATGGTTCGGTTCGGTTAATCGCGGATATCTAAAAATAAAAATTGAACCATGATAAACGGGTTTTCACGGTTTTTATTTTTTTTGGGTTTTGGTCTTTTCGATTTCGGTTTGAACGGTTCGGACTGGTTTGTCAGTTTCTTGGGTTTTTTGAACACCCTTATCCTCACCAAACTGTTGAAATTATATATTCATGACACTCATATATATATATAAACATAAATCACAAAGCGCGCAACGGAAGACTAGATCCAATATGCATAATTAATTAACTTAAAAATAATGAAAATGTACCTTACGCGAATCAAAGATCAAGAAATTACAAACCCTAATTAGGGTTTATATATAAATCGATTTAGGGTTAAATCGATTAGGTCAAATCACCAAAATCCAAAGGGGATTTTCCTACGGTCTTGTACGTGCGTATTGATAGTGATTCAATGCGAATGCTAGTTTCTTGATCACAATAGCTAACCAAAACAATTTTGTTTCACTCAAAGCTAAACACAAACCCTAAAGGTTTGTAATTCGTTTGACTAGGGTAATCGAGATACAAGATTACCAAAAAATGAATGCATGCCTTTGTATTTATACTATGATAACTTAGAGTCCAAGCAACACAAGGAAACCCTTAGGGTTTCTTGGCTGGTCATTCCACAAGCCCAAAAGCGGTCTAGAACCTTCTATTGGCCTATTTCATCTTTAGTCCATCTCTTTTACATTTAACGACAGTTAGACTAATAACCGTTAAGTATTAACGATCGTTAGACGTTTTTGTGAAATAATAATTAAATCATAACATTTTATATTAATTATTATACATTGAATCTCATGCGCAATGCGTGCAATCCCATAGTCTCGAGTTCGAATCCGGACATACGACTATTAATTATGTCCATAAACTAACAGCTCCCACTTGAACATATCTTAATATACATAATGACATTGGTTAGCGTCTAGAAACACGCCAATGACCCCAGAACAACTAGAGTGTGGTTCTACGAAGCATTTTAAATGATTCATCGTTATCTTATCCTTTTACTTCTAATACCATGTTAAATATGTATATGGATCTTAGTCATTCCACAATTTAACTATTATGTTTCTCGTTATATTCTGATTAAACAAGATTACCAAATCATCAGGACGTAATCCAGATCGATCTTGTGTATGGCTATACAAATATCTTGTCAACCCTATAAGGGGCCCAATAGTATTATACTTCAAAACATATTCGAAGGAAACAAATTCTATATTGACTACAAGTGCAACTCATGAATTTTACAACACTTCTGAAAACAGTCCTTATTACTACCAATTATAGATAGCGTTAAACTGCTTCACAGAAATGGGCTCCACCCACGACAGTTCCATCTTGCATCTCAAGTCTAAGGATAAAATTACATGATTTACTTGATGACAAAGATCCATAAAGTACAATCATTTTAGTTAGGATAAGTCGATATACATCCTATGAATATCATGTGAGTTTGGCATGACCTTCCTTAATATTCAAAGTATACTTTTATCCAACACCTCAGATTTGTCTTAATTCAATTATATTCCTATATGAATGATCGACAACGGACATTTAGAATAACATAAGTTATTCAAGGATTTAAACATGCAAAATAGGATACAATCTATTATAAATGAAAACAAACATACCAAGTATTTTAATTCATTAAAAACAATAATTGTTTAATACATCCTTTATCCAAATACAAGCCACAAATTTACATGAAACTACTAGCTAAACAATGTTCTCAGCATGTTGAGTAAACTTTGCCTTAGGTAAAGCCTTCGTGAAGGGATCAACTAGATTGTCAACTGTGTAAACCTTTAGTAGATTGATTTCACCTATTTTTGTTCTCGAACATAGTGATATCGCCGAGGAAAATGTCTGGTGCCTTTCCTGACTCCTGGTTCATTGGCGAATGTAATTGCTTCAGAATTTTCGCAATACATTTTTATAGGTTCTTCATTTGAGGTCATAACACAGTGGCCTGAAATGACCTTTCTTATCAAGCGACTTCCATCGCAGACACGAGCGACTATGTACTCAACCATTGCGACATTGCAATTGTACTCTGATTTGTGCTCTTCCAATCCACAACTCCTCCATTGACTAAAAATACATATCCCATCTAAGACTTCGTACCATCTTTATCAGTTAGCCAGAACGCATAGCAGTAACCTGTAACATCAAGTTCTGCCTCTGGATTCCCACCATACACTAGAAACATATCTCGAGTAGCCCTTAAGTACTTGAGAATGTTCTTAACAACAGTCAAGTGAATATCACATGTATTATGTTGATAATGACTTGTCATTTTTTGTGCAAACATCACATCTGGTTTTGTGCATCTCACTGCATACATGATAGATCCAACAGCCGAAACATAAGGAACTTTCTTCATGCGTGCCACCTCAGCAGGTGTAAAAGCACATTGTTTGCTACTTAAGCTAAGTTCAACTTGCATTGGAAGATATCATTTCTTGGAATCTTGCATCCTGAATCTCTTCAAGATTTTATCAATGTAAGCACTTTGACTAAATCCAATCAGTCGCCTAGATCTATCTCTGTAGATCTTGATTCCTAGAATATATGTCGCTTCTCCTAAATCTTTCATGGCAAAACATCTTTTAAGATAAGATTTAACCTCTTGTAAACTTGGAATATATTTTCCCATAATTAGTATGCATCAACATACAGGATAAGAAAAGCAATATTACTTCCACAAGCCTTATAGTATACACATGGCTCATCAGGATTTTGAGTAAAACCAAATTTCTTGATTTTCTCATCAAATCTCTTATTCCATTGCCTTGATGCCTGCTTCAACCCATAAATGGATATTTGAAGCTTGCGTACTTGCTTTGGAAATTTTGGATTCACAAACCTCTCAGTCTGCGCCATAAAGATGTCTTCTTCAAGGTGACCATTTAAGAAGGCGGTTTTGACATCCATCTATGGCTATAAGAATCCTAATGGCTCTAATGACTGTTATAGGAGAATTTTCTTCACAGTCAATCCCGAAGGTTTGAGTATAGCCCTTTGCAACCAGACGAGCCTTATAGGTGTGTACTTCACCATCCATGTCAGTCTTCTTTTTGAGAAGCCACTTGCTTCCAACGACTTTAGCGTTAGGAGGAAGGTCTACTTCAACCCAAACTTCATTGTCATGCATGAATTTCATCTCCGCATTCATAGATGCTTTTCTTTTGTTTCTTTCAGGATCAACCATGGTAGCTTTATAGTTAGCGGGTTCTCGAAGATCCCCTAAACTATGTTCCTCAACTTCTACATTAAGGCAAAGTCATTCAGGAGCACGTATAGTTCTTTCAGACCTACGAATGGGAGTAACTTCAGGTGGAGGTACGAGAATTTCAGACTCCTCTTGAAGTTGACTAGTATTTTCAGAAGGTGATGTATCTTCTTGATCATCTTTGTAACACCCCCATCCGAGAACGGGTCAAATGTCACATTTATGGCGTTAATCAACATAATAAACGCAAGCGAAAGACTTTATAATAATATAAGGGTTACAAAAGTTCTATAAGGAAATAATAAGTCTAGACATAATGACTAAAATACAAATATAATTCCAGTCCAAATGAAAGGTAACTTCCTTATCCAAAGTCTAATCATCGCAAATGGGAACCTATCTTCAGGGTGGTCCACTAAAAGCTCCTATGCACTCTTCACTCATATCCCAGCTTCCCTCTTATTACCTGCCGCAGAGAAAAGAAATGCGGCCGAGCTTAAAAATCCCAGTGAACAGATATAAACAAATAACTGAATCTGAATAAGCATATGAAACTGAAAATCAAAAAAATATGTTGTACAGAAGTCATATATCACAAGAGGCAATGAGTAGTGAGTAATAAGAATCATAAGGTATCAATAATAAAACGGACATCAAATCATCGTACGAACCACGAGCTCAAAAAGCATGCCACATGCTTAGTCACGTAATCATATATCTTGTCATATCAAAAGTGTACACTGATTAGCTAGCTCACGATGTACCAAAAGTGAAATGGGTGTATGAAACACAAACTAATCACTAAATCATATCTGAACAAAACAAAATACCTAGATGCATCCATACGCTCTCTGCAAAACAAAATACAGATGCCAATACTAGACTGAACATACATATACATAATGGCCAATGTGCACAAATATCATACATAACAAAATGGGAACGCCATGGAATAATCACACCTTCATAGAAAGTGTCATGCCATTGGTGCCTCAATGACATGGTCATGGTACCTCCATGACTAGTTAGCTCGGGAAACATAATAACAAGGCTATCCATAATCATAACGAAACAATCATAGCATAATCTCATATCAAATGAGATAGCAAAATGAATATCATAACAAAATGGATAGCAACAAAATCATATCAAAGGGATCATATATAGTGATTAGGAAAAATAGCAACGAACTTTCTCAAATGTACTGATTTGGTACATGAATTTTTTTTGTTCACTTAATGTTACATATTTTCATGTTTTTGTTTTAATTTGGTACGTGATGATGGACGTGTCATACTTGAAAGTCTGACACATGTCACCATTTATAACGTGACACGTCATCATCACGTACGAAATTAGAACTAAACATGAAAGTACGTTATATTAAGTGGAACAAAAAAAAAGTTCACGTACCAACTCGATACATTTGAAAAAATTCGTTGCTATTTTTCAGCTTAATCCCTACTATATAAGGAGATACATATGCTTGCTATGGTAAACCTGACAAAATATGCAGTTTAAAGAAGCAAAGCTTGAAAAACTCAACGTTGATCAAATATCTATACTATTATATAAATCATTTAAGTTATGGGGTTCATCAATAATTAAGATAAGAAGATACAATCATAGATTGACATGTGTCACTTTCTCAACTAAAAACCTCTTTGATTTTCAAATTGAAATATCTTTTTATTTATTTATTCTTTTATGATATAATTTTACCATATTTTTAAAATTTTGTATTCTTTAATTGAATATTTATTTTGATATATTTTTATAAGTTTTTAGTTTATACATTTTTAGTGAGTTTATTTTAGTTTGATTCAATTTTTAAAACATACTTTAACCTTAATTGAATCAATACAAATTTGATTCGTCAAAATTATATACTTTTGGAGGGAGTGTTTGACGGGTAAGAGAGTGTGAGGGTCTTTGTATCACGGGAATAATGATGTCAATATGGTGTTGCGAGAAAGCTACGGGACCCTAAACAGACAGATACAACGAACAAATATACATTCGGAATGTAGTGAAACGAATTCACTAAATGGGTAAGGAATTGCGGAGAGAGTTGTGTTAGCAATTCATTCACTATATTTAAAAGATAACTATATTTATCGCCGCCGGTTTGTGCGGATATCTAACTAATAGTAATAAAGAGACCAATGACACAAATTTTTTTATTTTTTTTTCTGTTTTCATTTTTTTAAACACTAAAGTTAAAATTTCATTAATTAAAAATATTATTATAATAAATCAAATAAAATTAAAAACATTGCTACAAAATTATTAAAAAAAAAAGAAAAAAAAAAGACCCTTAAACTATAGTTTAAATTAAATTTCTCTTTTATTTTTCTTCATCTCCAACAACTTATGTCGTTGTATTTCGGCCAAAGTCTCATCAATACGTCAATGATAGAACATGATATTTGTCCTTTTTCGTTTCTCGTTAATATTGCAACATTTCACATTGCAACTCAAGTTCTTCTCTCTGGTGTACAAGCCTATGTCTTTTCAATTCCACTTGCTCCCAACACGCCTCTCCTTCTCTTTGACGAGGTTTTCTTCCATTTCCAATTGTCGATTCTTCACCTCTAAATAAGAATCATGTGATTCCTTATTTTTGCTCCAAAGACCCGATTTGATGTTTTTCGTTTATCAATTATCATATCAACAGGTGCAACAATTGAAGATTCCTAAGACACGGAGGATGACGTTTTCTTCTTAGCTATGTCCCGACCTATTGGCCAAACTTCCCAAACCTCTTACTTCTCAGAATCATCCGCTTCTTCGTTGAGATTCAAACCACCGTGTGCTAAGTCCGATGTGGCCTATGAGGTGTTTTCGATGTCTTTGATTTTTTGAGAGCCTTTTCTTTGGTTTTCCAAAATTTTGGCATCTCAATCTCTTTCCAGTTACTATGTTCCCTCAAAAGTTTACACAGCTCAGTTATTGTGAATGGTTGACTGTACGTTGCACAATATTACGCACACGCTTGATCAAACAATGTTGGTCATCCGCGCCATTCTGGTTCCTCCGCTTTAAACTATCATGAATGGCACAAAATTGACAAATTTTAGGATGAAGCCTATTTTTCCATTTTGTGCTGATGGCATCGTATCCTCTTGTCGATTCCCTCATTTCATTCTCAAAGTAAGACATCATAGCCATCCAAAACCCCCTAGTCTTTTGAGTGTTCCCTTTTATGCTATTTTCTAGTGTGTTTATCCAAACTTTACAAACGGTAACTCTTCCACTAGGGTGCCATGATTTTGCCACGCTAGCTTCTTAAGTCACCTTGGATCTAGTTTATAGTAGCATAATTATCTTGCCACATCAAACTTTAACTTATTACAAATGTCTCCAGTGGAAATCTTTTCAAAAACCTTTTCCTTCAAAAATTATAATATTCAATTAGGATTTTCATAGCATGTACAATTGTCAATAGGTTGAGCATGAGTAAGTCTTTTATGCAATAAATCTTCTGCATCTTTTATGTAATAAATCTTTTTCAAACTATTAGTCCAGTAGCAACAAGCTTTGTTTAAATTTTAATCTATCTTTAAGCTTTTTGACTTTTTCCAACACGGTCATTGAAAATGTTCTTAACTAGAGATAGGATATTGTCACCCCCTTAAAACATAAGTAAAAGCATCTGCAATGCAGGGTGCAATACAGAATTTGGTATATTGTCACATCAATGTCACATCAGCATTTTATTAATTTATACAAACTCTCATAATGCATTGTACACACTTTAGTACATTTTCACATCACCATAAATTTAGTCATTTTTTGATGATTACATTAATACAAAAATAAGGAATAAGTTACATAGAAATAAAAAAGACATAACTTATGGTGTGCTTGGTTCAAACTTAGGAAAGGGAAAAGAAAAGATAATGATAATAGTGGGGAAAGGGAGAAAAAAATATTCCCTCCAATTTATTAGGTAATGGTCCATTACCCACTATTGGGTAATGGGTCATTCCATTATATAACACCAAACATTATTTTTCATTACCTTTCCCATTACTCACCCTAAAAAACATCTTACTAAGCACCCCCTTAGTTGCATAACTAGAAACTCCATAATCTAAATTATCATACGACAAAAAACTAAACTACAAAATTATACTTTTCTTTAATCTTCATAGCACAATTTCTTCAAATCGCTTGTGCAAAATATTCCACTTTGTTAGGATCTTTAAACAAGATTGCAATGTCTTTATTTTTTTCTTTGATGACTTCGACTTTTAGCTTTTCAACTTCAACTTTAATCTTTTTTTCTTTCAACATTTGGTGTCGGTCGATTGCTTTTTGTTCTCTTCAACATGTTTTTCAAGTATCTCGTCAATTTTTGAAGATGCAGAGAAAGCAATAGATTTTCCTATTCGGTCATTTTTGGGTGTTTTTGTACCTGTGGGACGTACTATATCTTCAATATCGTCCAGGTTTATAGGAGTTTGCGAATCACATGAAACTCTAAATGTCTCTCATATGTTGTGTTCCCAAGTATCCATTTCGGTTCATGTTTAACCAAATTCCAAACATGTTCATGTCTGAAACTAGAACCGTAAATGACTATATATTTATCTTGAGTGACATTTCTGAAATCTTCCTTGGACCATCTAGTAAGTTGTTGGCTTTTTAACACTAAATATTGATTGTGAATGCAACAAGTGGCCGGATTCATGTAATGACAATGGCTCTTTACTTTAGCAAGAGATTTTGTAATGCCTGAAGGCAATCAAAATTAATGAGTGTCTTCGTTACAAATTGTATCCTGTCTGCTAGCTCTCCTGAATACGACATATGCAGAAGTGGGGATGCTGGAAGTGGCTAAAGAAGTCTGCCGTGATTAATTAAGTATAACTTTTGTAAAATTTATTTTTATCGTTTAATTTATTTGAAAAGATATCAAGTTTTTCTCATCATGTCTTATAATTTATATGTGTTGTTTAGTTATGAGATATTTAAATTGATAAATGCCTAATGCTATCCACTTTATTCAAGTTACTTAACATGCAATCATAAATATGTTTTTACCAAAACTCTAACATCATATGCATCTATCTATCTAATATAATAAACAAGAGTTTTGTACCACTCTTTGAAGCAGTCTAAAAAATTAATGCGCTGATGTGTCTGTAATATGATTGGCCGAATACTTTGGAATGTACAACCATGATGCATACTCATTCTATTCAACACACACAATAAATGCATGGCTAATGATTCGTACACTCATTTTTTTGATTCGCACACTCCATTTTACGCTATACAGAGTTGTACATTTGTTATATGTTGCATCTCCAGTTTATACACTGGAGTGTGCGAATCAAAAAAATGAGTGTACGAATCAACTACTCTTAAATCTTCCTCTCTACGCTCCCATTCCAAACTGAATCTTCCTCTATACAATTCAATTTCAATTGTACAATTTAATTCCACAATTAATGTCAAGCGATTCAAAAAACTATACAAAAATAAGTTACGATTTTTGATTATATCTTGAGTCAATACGAGTTACATCTCAAACGCACCACGATTCAAAAATCAAACTCACCGGTTTCATCTCAAATCAGTTCATGGTTCTATGATAAAAATGGGCAATGATTCCACAGATTCAAAAATCAGGTAATGAAAGAATTGGTAAGTATCGATTTAATTATAATATTAGGGTTTCGAATTATTAGTTCAACATCAAAAACACCAGTTATCAATTCAATTCATTATGTGACTATGCCCTCTGCATGTGCCAGTGATTTCTATGCTATCCACATCGAACAATTAGTAAGTAGCGCATAATTCCATTTTTTTTAGGGTTTCGATTTAGTAGTTACCTATTACAACTATTTTGTTTTGATTTAGTTATAATACATTTTCCTTTGATTATGTTATATTAATTGTGTTGTAGCAAAACCTTAGAAAAAAATTGGAGGAAATCACATTCTTGAATTACTTTTTATAATTTGTGATTTATGAATATGAGTGTGGTTAGGTATTGTAGATCTAAAGATTGGTGTAACTTTTTTTGTGACACATGTTTGTGCCGGAATTTAAAAATTGAATATAAGAGGGTTTTTTTTTCCGGTCAGAGAGGGCAAGGTGTTTGATGAAATTTTTTAAAGGAATTTTAGTGACATGAAATGAAATCTTTTAAACCCTTTTAAAAAAAAATATTTTGTTTGTTATAAATTATGTTGTTTCTTTGGGTTGTTTTCAACTGTTTCTTTGGGTTGTTTTCAACAATTGCTTAATTATAGCATATAGCATAGGTTTTACTGAAAACTACAGTATGTAACCTCTTAATAACGTTTCATATTCATTGCAGCTTTCGACTAATGGCTTGATTTTGCTTTTAGGTGCAACTGGTCAAAAATTAAAACTGGAACGGGTCAAATGAGTGGCAAGTTACCAATATTTTACTTTTTGTATAAACAGTATGTATAATTTTATTAAAAAGATTGGCCCATGTAAGAAACATCAATTTTGACCCAAACAAGTTTTGAGCATTTGACTACCTGTCATTTAGAATATGTAATCTCATAATAACTTTTCATGTTCACTACATGATAGAAGGGTTATGACAGTGCATGTATTCTATTAATAGCTTTTAACCAATTTTTTTAATGATTCTATTTTTGTGGTATTTAAAACTCACACCAGACCCATGTCGGACTTGCTCTACTATTCATATCAAAAGAGATTTTTTAAACACCTCCTTGATCAGGTTATAGAAATATTATCGTTAATGTTTGTATGATGACGATATGTTTATTTTTATTTTTTAAGATCTTTCATTATATATTATGCACGTAGCTCAGTTCCACTTCTCAAAGTTTGAAGTAGCTCTATTGCATTATAATCTCAAGGTACCGTATAGTGAAAGGGAAGTTATAAAGCTTAAATATATTTTGGTGGAATCGAGTCTTTGAGTAACAAACGTACGCTTATCGAGAAGGAACCTTATCTTTGCTAACTTTTACTGATTGTCTTACATTAAGTTGTTTACCATGATGTTTATTTGTGCTCAATAATCTATTTTTTACCTTAGTTAAACATGTTCTCATACCATCCTTCTTTGTATGTATATTTTGCTTGATACATTATATTCTTTACATGAAAATAAAGTGGACTTGGTAGCTTTGGCATGTGGTGCAATGGTGAGTTAATGGTACGTTAGTCAAAACAGGGGTACACGGGTCATACTAAGTAACGAATCAAAATACATTTGTTAAACATGTCTGAACTTGAAAAGGTTTTTTAACGGGTTCAAACGTCAAATTCAAGTGTGTTATTGGGCACATTTTGTATAACCCATTTTATGACACCAAACAGCGTGTCCAAACACCCTTTTATGACATCAAAGAGCATGTCCAAGCAACAGTTTATGACAGCATGTCCAAACACCCTTTTACGACATCAAAGTTATATGACATGCTTTTGGTTTAATGTAAACAACGAACGCAGCAATCCAAACACCATCAGGTTTATGGCTAATAAGCTATTTGATTATTGTTTGTGTTTTCCATATTACCATGGTCTTACTGAGACTTTGGGGACACCTTCTCTGTTTACCCCTTTATATTTATATATGCAATGGCGAGCCATATGATAAAGTGCTACTTATAAGAATTTTTTAATGCTCATTTACACTCATATTGTTACGAGCAATGTTAATTCATTTGTTTACATACAACAGGAAAGAATCAAGACACACGGAATTTCTGAAGTTGAGTTCAAAAAGACAGTTAAGAGTACACTTATGGCTCCTTGGTATTTGCTGAAACCTGCTTCAAAGAGAATGAGGGATAACAAAACAGGAGGGTCTATCGTGCTTATGACCTCCATAGTTGGTGCCCAAAGAGGATATATCCGGTGCAACGACTTATGGTACAAGTTTAGGTGGGATTCATCGATTACTAAAATCAATAACATGTATTTTCGTTTCCATTTAATCATTTTGCAAAACTTTGACCGTATTATAAGGACGACCATTTTACATCTCATTTTCTGGCCCCTTTTACTTGTCACGAATAGAGATGAAGTTGAGACTTGATTCATGATTGTTATGATCATTTATAGGCATCTCTATAATCACGTCATTATGACCATATATGGTTATTTCCTGATCGTGATTGTTCTTATGATTGAGTGCTCCCCTTTGTTATTTCCTAATTCTATTGTGATCAGACATCATTTATGGATATAGGTAAGCACCAAATCAGGGTTAACACGATTTCCCGTGGACTGCATGTAGATGATGAATTTCGGGTATCAGTTGGGAAGGACAGGCACAAAAGTTGTTCAAGTTTGCAGCCCACCAAAGCACGGTTAGACCACGAGGCCGACATGGCTTCAATCGTCATCTACTTGGTACATGATGACTCACGCTACATGACCGAACCACAATAGCTAATAGGCACATATAAAGGTCCCAAAGACCTTTATATGTTGCTTATCAGGTGCACCACATAAAGTTATAAGAACCTCTTGATTTGTAAATGAGACTTCAAGTTTCAACGAATGCTCTTTTGGGTTTGCTTTAAGTATTTTGGTGTTTAAAGGACGCCTTTATGCGTACCATGTATGGCTCTTTGTAGTGCAAGTGCACTTCTTTGTTTAATTAAAACGGAAAGACGAATGAAATTTCTCTTATTCAAGTTAACTGACGTATCTCCGTATAACTTTAAACTTTTGAATTATGCTTTAAGTTTTTATTAGGTAACGGTGCAACATTAAGTAAAATAGTTTAAATCATTAATTGTTTTAGCTAGAATAATAGACCACTCAACTTTTTGTAGATCACTCTAATGAATAAATAATCATTATACTGACAAATCTTAAACATTGCTTATTTGCAAAACTTGAAAATTGCTTAGGTTTGTCTATTTCGGCACAACCACTCATGTAGAAATTATTGGCATGAATCATTTCTAAGCGTTCATAAGTCTAAGAAATAGAATCGGTTTCACACCTGCAAAAATCTAAGAAATACAAGCGTGATGACCAACAATCCATGTAAAAATGTATACCCACAAGGGCAATCACTCGGTAAAAGTATATCAATGAATCCGACACCATGACTCAACCCAAACAACGAGCACAAAACACATCCCTTGTTGTAATATCTCGAAAAGAACTACAAGCGTTGTCTCTGAAGAAATACTTCAAAGTCTATGATCAATATTTAACATGTATGTACAACGATATAAATGACATGTTTTATACCATTTTTAACTTTACTTATATATTCTTATTAACAAGTTCCTTCGGTTTGACTTTTGTATTTTAAACATTTAGATGTTCACGAATTAACATGGGCTACTCGAGTGTTTGACATTCTTGCATACATTTCCTTTTTATGACTATTTATCGGTTGGAAAATACGCTATATGAGCGTTTACTATTTTCATAGTACATACCGAATTGTTTATCGAATCATTGACTTATTACTTATTATTCCTTTTTTAAAAAGAAATCTGTTTACTTTCATTATTGTTTCTTACTTTATTTACGCACATAACTCCTTAATAAACTCCTTTTTTTTACACGTTTAAACATTTTTATAAAACTTATTAGGTGCTCACAAAATGAATATTGGCTTATCATTTCATGTACGCTCACTACATACATGCTTGTGAAGAACATTAAATTTAGAAACGACGATGCATGGACGTTTATTATATTAATAGTTACAAACACATTTGTTTATAGAATCGTTGACTTATTACTTATTATTCCTTTTAAAAAATAACGGAACATGTTTTCATTCGTTGTTGTTTATTACTTTATCCGCACACTCAACTTCTTAATGAATAATTTCTTTAAAACCCCCGTGAATCCACGGGTTTATAAGCCAGTTTATTTATACAAGTCACTAGAAAAGAAATACACAATCAAAGTCAGGCATGCCATATTTTCATAATATTTAAATTATACGTGGTCGACTACAATAGTATATAAACTGTTTGTTCAGAAAACCACACTATTCAGATAGGGATACACTATTCATACGGGGGCTATTTCATAGCCCTGCCCACTTTTCGGGAATATTCCCTTTGTCCCCCACTTTTTCCAAGTCTGTGCGGTTTTGTCGGTTTTGTTCGTGTTTATAGCGGTTTTAAGCGTTTGGCTTATTAAACTTTATATTCTGATTCCGCATTTTCGGTTTATAGTTTTTGATAAAAAAAAAAAAAAAAAAAAAAAAAAAAGTAGCCACCGTATGAATAAAAACATAACCACCGTATGAATAACTCATGCCTTGAGATATTCACATGAGCCGACACTTTTACGGTGCATTGAATGTATGCCACGTCTTTTAAACTTCTCAATAAACGTTGCATTGAGGAAGGCCTAATACCTCCTAGCTTTTCTCATTTTCTTTATATACATTTAATTATTTTAAAAAAAAGTTAATAATGTTTTTATTAGAGTAAATTACACCGTTCGTCCTTGTGGTTTGCGTTGACCGCAGGGTTTAGTCATTTGACCAAAAAAATTGCACCGTACGTCCTTAAGTGTGAAACGTTATGCACCGTTCGTCCCTCCGTCCATCTGGGCCCACCAATTCCCACTAACGTCAGTTAACTGAGGTTTTTAAAAGGGTATTTCCGTCATTTTACCCCACCCTTATATCACCATCTTAAACACCTTCAAAACACACACACAAAACACACTGAGGATAAATAAAAATTCACACACACCAAAAACACCTTCAAAACACACACACAAAACACAAGATTCCGGCCACTCCTTCTCTCTTATCCGGCCATCAGCCACACCTCCGACCAAGATTCCGGCGCCGCCCCCGGTCGCCGCCACCTCAAGCCGCACCACCTCCGCCATTATTGACGCAAGATTTCAAGTGTTTGAAGGAGATCGAGTTTAGATCAGGAAGATCGGGTCACAGTGGGTTTTATCTTTGAGTTTTGATCGTGGGTTTTATAAACGATTTGTGTGGTTAAGATTGGTTTCAAGTGGTGTTTAAGATTGGTTTCAAGTGGTGTTTAAGATGGGTAAAAACGATTGTAAATCGTTTCGTGTGGTTAAGATTGGTTTCAAGTGGTGTTTTTTTGATGTTATAAACTGAGTCAACTCACGAGGGGTGTTGATTTGATAGTGAACCCGAGAGGGTGTCTTGTTGGCTCGGTTTACAGCAACAACAACCCACGAGGGGTGTTGATTGCTATCGATTCAGCACCAACCCAAAAGGGTGGTGTTTGTTGTGCTAATTTTTGCTTCTAAGTTCTAATGGTAGTAGTTGAAACATCTTGATATCGTGTTTGTTGTGCTAATTTTGATGATGGTTTTATCGGTGGGTGGTTTTGATGGTGGAAGGTGGGTGGTTTTATCGGTGGGTGTTTTAACAAGTTTTAAATCGTTTCTCATTTGCTTGAGCCACAGGATTCACACAAGGATATTAACTTGGGTGGTCTTGGTCATGTGGTCTTGAAGGCGTGAATCATTTCTTAGTTAATATGGAGCAATACACGAAGATCTTGTACGGAGGTGCATTTGTGTTAGTGAGGTAATTTGTATAAAGGATTTCGAAGATCCGGCCCGTCGTAGCTATGAAAAAAAACGGTTTTGGTCATGTGGTCTTGATGACGTGAATCATTTCTTTGTTGAAGATGATGATGTTTTTTGTGTATGTGGTGTGTTTTTGATTTTTTCGTGAATGAAAAATGAATATAAACCTGATTGAAATGGATTGAAAAACGAATCGTGTGGTTAAAAATAATCTGAAAATGGTGTTGGATCCTTCTTGCTTCGGGTCTGGTTATGTCTTGATGTTATTGTTAAAATCTTATAAGTTTGTGGTGATGGGTTGGTGGTTTGATTAGTCGGTGGTAGTGGGTTGGTGGTGATGTCGTGGTGGTTTGGTGGTGGTGTACAACTGTGGTGGTGGCTGGAGTTGGATAGAGAGAGAGAGAAAAGTGGTGAGGATGATGAATGGTTGTGTTTGTATGTGTGTTTGTGTGTGGTCTTATCCACATAAACTACACCGTTAGATCCTGCACCGTTCGTCCTATAGTCTTGAAATGACGATTTACCCTCGTGTGCAAGTCACATGATGGGTTTTAATCAAACTTAACGTCGTTTGGTCAAAGGACTAATGGCGCATAACGTTTCACACTTAAGGACGTACGGTGCAATTTTTTTGGTCAAAAGACTAAACCCTGCGGTCAACACAAACCACAAGGACGAACGGTGTAATTTACTCTTTTTATTATAAAACTACGAAACAGAAAATACAAAACAATCAATATAAAATTTTATAAGTCAAAAGTATTAAAACATATAAAAACACGAAACAGAAAATGAGAAAAATATGTGTTTTATTATTATCAGTTAAATGTGAAATATGTTTTTACCAAAACTCTAACGCCCCAAGTTTCATTTCTAAGAGTTCTTATTGCTGGTAACATAAACCCTAGGAAACAAATTCAAAAATGTCAGACAAAAACATCCCTCTCGAAATCCAAATGGAAATCATGAAAAAAGTTTATGATGCCAAGTCATTGATTCGGTTCAGGTCGGTTTCGAAAGCATGGAAGTCTTTTATCGACAGCCCTGACTTTATCAAAGGTTTCGGCGCCCGCCACACGCAGCCACATAGACGTATTCTAAGCTACAAATCTCGTTTGGGGAGACGTTTAAGCACATTTGTTTGGTAGACGATGATATTGAAACTTTTAAGGTACAAAAAGAGCTAGTTGCATCTCCTTTGCTTAAACAATATCATGTTTCATTCATTTTTGGTGTGTGTCATGGATTAATGTGTTTGCATGCTTTCCATAAACGTTATAAGAATTGGATGGTTGTTATTTGGAACCCTTCAATCCAAAAATCATTCGGTATTGCCATCCCTAGATATGTCCCTCGGACTCCTATTAAGACTGTTTATGGTTTCGGGGTTTGTCCCGTTACCAGTGACCCTACCGTTGTTAAGGTTGTACGTGCATCTAAGATTATGATGCCTTGGCATGTTGAAGTATTTACATTGAGCTCGGGTGTTTGGAGTGTGATTCCAAGTAGTAACTTGCCTCGTCAATCAATTGAACTTAACGTGTCAACTCAGGTTGCTATAGATAGGTTTATCTATTGGGGTGCTCGTGAGAAGACTTCTACTATCATAAATCATATGGTTGTGTCATTTGATTTGATTACCAAGGAGTTTAAAGTGGTAAACCTACCAGATAGCTTAAGAAATGAATTGATCTTACGTGTCTCAGTTTCTAAGCTAAAGGGGTCTCTTGTTGTGTATGGATACATTTGGGCTAAGGGAGCAACTCATTGTGGTGTATGGGTGATGGAGCATGACTCCTCTTTTAGAAAGTTATTCTCAATTGGCGCATGTGCAAGTAAAATATTGGGGTTTAGGAAGAATAGTGAACCTATATTTGAAATGCTAAAGGCACATGGACTGTTTACCACACTTGATGTTTATGACCCATGCTCACAACAAATCAAGAATCTTGGGATTTCTGGAGTAGAGAACTCATTCTTCATGGACTTTTACAAGGAATCGCTACTTCTACTTGATCACTCGGATTCATATATATATATGGACCATAATTGATCAAAAATGATAACGGCCACATTTTAAGGTGTGGATTAACAAAGTGATATGTTACCTAAGGAGGGAGGGGCCTAGATTGTGGTTAAGGTGTGGAAAAATCACTTTCATATATTTTAGTTGTTTATTAGTCTCTTTAATGTTGTTAATTATTGCCATTTATGGAACTTTATGAGATCGCAGATGCTGTATGCTACATATTTTTCAAATATGGGCTTTGTTGCAAGGTTAGTGAAATCGGTATTATCAAGTGTAATGTGATTTCTATTATTCCATGGATGGTGTTACTTCTCCTCCTTATATTTGATGGTTTTTTAAAACGGGGAATGTCCTTTATAGATGCCTTATTGTTTACGTAATTAAGGATGACTAGCCTTTTAGATGTTCATTACTTGTTGAAATCTTGTTAGCGTTCTTGTTTTGTTACATTCTCCTCTCATTATATATGCTTGGCGGTTACTTTAGATAATGTGTAGATACAAACATGAGTTTATTATCTTTGAATATGCAACATTTGAATCTGTAAATGCTTATGTGTGAACAAGAAATAATATTCATTTCTTTGACTTGGGATTAGAGGAGTAAAGGCATTAGTAGTGGTTAGGCGATGTTTGGAAAAAGTCATGAGTTTTCTGTAAAAGATTTACTGTTAAGGGTAAAGAGTTTCAATATATCAAACCGGAAAGTCTAAACCACGAGCTACCTTGTAATTTGGATTACATGGACTTAAGTAGCTATAGTTTTCATAGTGCACATGAAGGGGACGGTGCTTGGTATGAGAAGCACAAGTCTCCCCAGCATTTCATTTTCATAGTAAGCTGGTTCTCACCAAAAGAATCAATAAGTTTGCGAAAAGAACAGCCATGATGGGCATGCATATTTCATTACCGATTGGCACCAATTGTACCCGTGATCATCAAAATGTAATCAATGGAATCTGCAAATGCAAAGAGCTTATAGAATGGGACACTCTCTTTTCGTTTCCTTCCATCACACCAGCTTACGCAATGATTGTTGGATTTGTAGGCTTGAAGCTAAAAAGTTGGCAACTTTGATATCGCGAAATTCAGGTAACCAAATTCTAATTTCATGTGATGTTATTTCTGTTAAAAGAGAAACAAATGCATGGTAGTGATATGCAATTAACTGTGAAGAACTGCTATGAAAACAGTAGGAATGTTCTTGATTGATTTGATAAAAACAATGTCATATATTAAAACACCAAAAAAAAAAACATATGTTATACTATGATAGTAATTATCAAGACGATGATATTACCTCTGTTGTATCATGATATAATAAAGCAGATCTTATATGCCATTACAATTCTTTATAAGGTTGCAACTGTTGCTAGAGCTCAAGTAGTCATGTGCAATGCAACTAAAGATGCATAGAATCCGCCTTCAATATTGATTAGATCATCATGTTTTCCTTTCTCGACGATGACTCCATTTTTCACAACTGCAATCAAATCAGCTCCTTTAATAGTTGTCAACCGATGAGCAACCACAACTGTGGTCCTGTTAACCATCACCTTATCCAACGCGTCTTGAACCACTTTTTCCGACTCAGCATCCAATGCACTTGTAGCCTCGTCTAGCAATAGTATCTTGGGACTCTTCACAATCGCTCTAGCAATCGCCACTCTTTGCTTCTGCCCTCCTGACAATTGCACACCTCGTTCCCCTACCTCTGTATCATAACCTTTGTGTAGCCCACTAATGAACTTGTGGGCATTGGCTAGCTCAGAAGCAGCAACTATTTCAGCCTCAGTTGCTTCACCGTCCTTTCCATAACTAATGTTTGCTCGGATGGTTTCATTGAACAATGCAGGTTCTTGACTCACCAGACCCATCTGCAGCCTAAGCCACTTGAGTTGAAATTTTTGTAACTCTACTCCATCGAGTGTAATAGACCCTGAATCCGGTTTGTAAAATCTTTGGAGAAGTGAAATAACCGTCGATTTCCCACTCCCACTCTCGCCAACCAACGCGACTGTTTTCCCACTATTGATTGTTAAACATAGATCACGAAATATCTCGACATCTGGTCTAGTGGGATATCTAAAACTAATGTGATGAAGCTCAATTTCCCCTTTGACCGTGTCTAATGTCATTCCTGATTCATCACTCGGGTCAATCTCTGACTTTCGGTCTAGAATGTTAAATACCGATACAGCAGAGCTCATGGCTTTGCCTGTATCGGGTGCAAATGAGCTTGATTGAGAAACTGCATATGCTGTCATTGTCAGAGCAAAAAATACCCGAAAAATGTCTGAAAATGTAGTCATTCCCGCCTCAACAAACCTAGCACCAGCATAAAAACTGGCTGCGTACATAATAAAAAGTACAGAGTTCGATACACCAAACCCGACCCCACTAATCAAACCTTGCTGTATCCCTTTTTTCTTAGGAGTGTCACATTTATTTCTGTACTCTGAGACTAATTTCTCTTCTGCACAAAAAGATGCCACTGTCCTTATACTCCGAACTGCATCACTTGCCACCTGACTTGCTTCTTCGTACATAGCCTTAGCATCATTGCTAAACCCTTTCATGAATTTTACCTGAACATATCCGTTAACACCTACTAACGGTGCAAGAACAAGAATTACAAGGGCTAATTGCCAGCACGTGGAAAGAGCTATGGTCACACCAACAACAACAGAAGATAGATCCTGTACAAGCTGAGCAAGCGCGTCTCCAACTAAACCACGAACACTGGCTGCATCTGCTGACAGTCGTGCACCGATAGCACCACTTGTGTTCTCACTCTTATCAAACCAACCAACCTCCATATTTATCACTTTCTCAAAGCATAACAATCTTGTCCTTCTTATTAGTTTAGCACCCGCAACAGAGAAAAAATATGATCTCCCGGTAAATGATAAGAGTGACACTACTCCCACGAGTGTGAACATTAGAGCCCAGAATATTGAGTCTCTTTTCATCTTATGGTGTGGTTCAAAGAAGATCTTGATCATGCTAGATATCAGTATGCCGAAAACTGGTAGGACTATTCCATTAGTTATAGCTGCAATGGATCCCATAACTAGTATGGGTATCTCGGGCTTGTTGAGATAGAAAAGGCGTTTGAGTGGGACTTTAGGAGGCTTTATTGTAGTTTCCTCGACTCGAGTGGCTTCAATCTCAATGGATCCAGGGACACTATTTTGTGTCAGCATGCTAACATAGTGACTGCTAGATGACTCCGGGCTTATTGGCTGCTGGGGGGATGTCCTTCTGACTTGTGAGCTATGATGTTCTGAATCACTATTAACCTCTTGCAATCTTATAAGTTGAGCATATGCTCCTTCGGGATCCCGGAGTAGGTCTGAATGAGATCCTGTTCAATCATTAAGTACTAATTGTTAAAGTTCTGATTTTAGTAAGGAACTATTTCATAATAAAGGTATAACCGATTTGATCTCATTATTGAGTAACCAAACATTGACATAACTAATGGAAGCAGGAAGAAAAAAACTACCTTTTTCAACCAACTTTCCGCGATGAATGACTGCAATCATATCGGCATTTCTGACTGTGCTTAGACGATGTGCAACAATAACAGTCGTTCTATTCACCATTATCCTATCCAACGCCTCCTGCACAACTCTCTCGGATTCTGCATCAAGTGCACTTGTTGCTTCATCCAGAAGAAGAATACGAGGATCTTTAAGAATCGCTCTTGCTATAGCGATTCTTTGCTTCTGTCCACCAGATAGTTGTGTTCCATGTTCACCAACCATCGTATCCAGTCCTTTAGGTAGTTGATCGATAAATCTAGCAGCATTTGCAAGCTCGACTGCAACTCTAATCTCCTCATCAGTTGCACCACTTTTCCCATACATAATATTATCCTTAATACTTGATGTGAACAAAACAGGTTCTTGGCTAACAAGACCGATTTTACTTCTAATCCATTTTAGTTGAAATTCTTTAAGATTAATATTATCAATAAGAATTTCCCCTGCTTGTGGATCGTAGAATCTCTCTATTAGGCTGATCACTGTCGACTTTCCACTTCCACTCTGTCCAACCAACGCTGCAGTAGTGCCACTTGATACAGAAAGTGAGAAGCCACTGAATACCGTCTCATCTGGTCTTGTTGGATAACTGAAATATACATTCTTTAATTCTATATTACCATGAATATCAGTTAACACTTTCCCCTTTGTATCATACGCGTCTATTTCAGGTTTTCTGTTAATAGTTTCGAACATTTTGAACGCTGCTGCCTGACCTGTAGCAAAGGCACTCAAACACGGAGTACCTTGCCGAATAGACCTGAAGAACCCGACATTCTAAAATTGAGCTCAAAATTCAAGGGGCTGTAAAAACTAATATATAGTTTTTAATGATATTTGCAACATACTTGCAGTTTCCTCTACCAAAAAATGCAATTTGTTGCATTAAATAGTTAAAAAAAAGTAAAGTTGCTTGAATCTATTTAAAGTATGTTTTCAAAACATGCAATTTGTTGCGTTAAATGGTTAGAAATTGATGTTGCACATATCAGTAATAAGTGAATAGTACTAATAGATAAAGAATGCTACTCACGCGGATCCAGTTAGCACGGCCATAATTACGTTAACCACAGTGCCACCAGTGTACCCTCTTTCAAGTATCATCTTTGCACCATACCAGACGGCCAACGCGTAACTACAGTACATGATACAAAGCATCGATCCAAGACCAGCGCCAGCAGCCAGGCCTTCATTAACACTAGAATTATAAGCATCTGTAAGCGAATATTTATAATCTGCCACAGCTTTTTTCTCCCTGCCAAAAGAGGCAACCTATAACGAAAAGAAAATAGCAATTAGTAATAAATTCAATCAACTATTCAACTTTTTCAGTTAGAAGTTGAATAGTAGGGTGGCCTCCGTATACATTTATCCCGTATTTGTAACATTACCGTCCTGATTGATCCAATTGTTTGATCGACTACATTGGCTGCTTTAGTATAAGCTTTTTGGCCCCGTGCTGCCATCTTGGTTATCATTATTGACATAACTGCGCCGGATATCACCAACGGAGGAATCGTTAGCAGCATAACAAGCGTAAGAAACCACCCCTTGATGAATGCTATCACGAAGCCACCTACAAATGTTGCCACGAGCTGTGTGAATTTTCCAACCTTGCAAAACCATAATAAACATATATCAGACACTTGTTTCCAGCTTAACTTTTGTACTAATCTGAGAACGAAAAATCTAAAAACCTTTTCACCCATGGCATCTTGTATGAGGACGGTATCGCCAGAAATCCTGCCAACAACTTCGCCTGTATTTGTTTCCTTGTCGAAGAAAGAGACATCTTGTCTCAGTATGGTTTTCAGATACAAATTTCGTATTCTTGCAGCCTGTCGTTCTCCCGTTGCCATCCACATTGCCACCTCTATGAAACACACATAAATATTAGAGCAATTTTAGGGTGATTTATCAATTAGAGATTGTTTGGCATTGCATTTCATAAAAGTGATTATGTGATATGGAATAAGCACTCTCAGATAATCAACTATAACAAAACGAGCTCACTTTTGTTATTTTACGACTACTTATATAATCTATCAGAGTTTGTTTCACTGCACTTAAACACTAAGACACTGATAACCTGCAACTTGAAACGCGATAATGAGATAATCACTTTCATAAAAGCAACGCCAAGCACCCCTTGAAAGGATTAGTACTTACGGAGGAATGACATCACACCAGAGGCAATAGCCAGGTAAACAAATTTCAGCGATGCCTATGACAGCACAGTACGTATATAATAAGATAATTATCTATTTTAGTAGTGAAACAAATAATGAAAAAACAAATTGTAATTTTTGTAAAACGTACTTTGGAAACAAGACCGACCACGTCCTTGCTATGCTGGTTCTCACCTAAAGAATCAACAACTTCGCCGAAAACAATAGCTAAGAGAGGCATACATAATCCATTACCAATAGCACCAATAGTACCTGCTATCATCAACATGTAATCTGTTGAGTCTGCAAACGCAAAGAGCTTATAAAATGGGACACTCTCCTTGCTCTCTTGTTTCTTTTCTTTCGTCATATTGGATTATGAAATTTTTCTAAGTTTGGAGCCAAGAAGTTGGCAATTCTGATATAGCACCACTTATATAGTGATAATTAGGCAAGAAAACAAATGTATGAAACTTATGTACGAAAACTAGCTCGAAGGATGTTCTTGATTAAGTGAATGAAAGCAATGTCTTTATAAAGGCAAATTAATGAGAAAAAGAAAGGAAATGACTACACTGTCCCATGGCATGCATGATTGAAATAAACAAATTCAAACACTAGCAACAGACAAACCACTAACTAAATTTAAAAAAAAAAAAAAAAAAAAATGAATAAATAAAGTTAACTAACTTTATTTAAATTATCTAAGTAAATAAATTGTTGAACAAGGAAGCAATTTCAAATTTCAGAATATATATATATATATATATATATATATATATATATATATATATATATATATATATATATATATATATATATATAGGGGCCTTTATTTTGAAACGCATTAAGTCACGGAAGCTTTGAGAACCCTCTAGCCAATGAGATTTTTTAAATATTAAAATTATTATTAATCCAAAAGGGTATTATAGTAAATACAATTTTTATATTATTTTTAAATTTTTATAAAATCCCGATTTTAAGCATTCCTAAATTTTCGGATTTTTTTTTTTTTTTTTTTTTTTTTTTTTTTTAAGCATGGTTTCATAATCTTACAGTGCATGCATGTTTTTTTTTTTTTTTTTTTAATGAGATACATGTTTGTTTTAAAGCACGTGCATGTGTGTTTTTAAATGAGGTGCATGTATGTTTTTAGTGAAATACATATATGTTTTTGAAGTTTGAAGCATAAATTAAAAACATAAACCATTATAAAAGAAAAACAAGATTCATATACTTAAATGTTACATTTCATTTAATTACAAGTACAAAAACACATATGCAATAATCGTATATCTTCAAAAGTCAAAATTATCTTCATGTATATTTGTATTAATCCACTCCATAGTCTTTAATGATATCATATCTTCATCAATCAAAACAAACATGCACAAAACAAAATTAATCATAACTATCATAACGCATATACACAATCTTGTGTATATCAAACATATTTAATCATAAACAACTATCAAAACATACATGTTCATGAGAACGTGTATGTTTTGAGAACAGACTTGTTATCAAACATAAATGTTTTGAAACATGCATGTTTTGAACCATAATTGTATTGAAGCATAATTGTATTGAAACTATTAGATATGAATGAAGATAGAATAAAGTCATACCAACAATTAACTACTAATAAACTATTAAACATAAAAAATCAAAAACATAAAATTTTAAAAGCAAAATATGTTTAATAACACAAATTTTTTTTTAGAACATACATGTTTTTAGCATACATGTTTAGAAGCATTCAAGTTTTTAAACATACATGTTTTGAACGTACATGTTCCAATTAACCATGTCTAAGCACAAAAAATAAAGAAGCTATAACCATTAAATTAAAATTATTTGTATAACCATGTTAAAACATACATGTTAAACCAAGAACATACATGTTAAAAACATACATGTTAAACCAAGAACAAACATGTTAAAACATACATGTTAAACCAAGAACATGTATGTTACATACTACATCTTAGCCTATTTTAAATGACCTCGCTTATAACTCGCCTAGGTCTCCCAACACAAGCCAAAACATACTGATCGTCAAATAAATATAAAAAATGGGAACTCTTGTGTAAACAATAAAAGAAGGTACAACAAGTTATAGAATATCACTTAACTTTTTCTTATCAATGTTGGGAACATCGCTTCTCTCCCCCCTTCTCCACAATCACCTTAAAAACACCAAACTAAAGTTAAGAATGAAACCAAAATCGAGAAGTTTACTTTAGAAATACTTATTTTAGTTAGAATATTAATCTAAACAGCTAAGTGAGTTTGTCATGTGGTTTTTGAACGAGGGAATTAATTTATCGCCAAAAAGAGTTTGTTTTGGTACATGTGTTTTGGATCCAAACTCTGAAACCAAATGGTCTTGTCTCACATCGTCTCTGCAACCACCTGACTCCTCGTTCTTTCTCTTGTTTTACACTAGACAGTTCCCCGCTTTTTTTGTTTATGGTATTTTTATGATTGATTTTCAATTATCTAAGTAAACTACTGGAAAAATACCCACACGCAATTTATAATATCAAACAGTTTTTTTCGTATATTAAGGCCTTTTCCTATTCCATACATAGGTGATTCCATATAGCAAACCAAACAGTGCTGTAAGTACTAAATACTTGAAAAAATTGATACTTGTTCCTACTTATAAAAGTTGCAAAAGTGGAAGCCAAAATCTTAAGGATACGATTAACAACAAGGAAATCACTCGAATCGAATTATATTAAACCTTTGATTTCTCAAATGTGAAAACAAGTCATCCATAAATATGTTTTATATAAGCGGATAGAAAACTTCTTGGAATTCTATCGGTATTTGTCTCTAATTCAGCAGCCTCTGCGCCTTTTCTCTCGAAAACAAGCAGAGAAAAACACAAACTCAATGAGATAATTCTCAACAAAGTAAAAAAAAAAGGAAAAAACATTTAACAAGAATCATTAAGTAGCGAAGACTTACCGAGATCATGTTCTTGCTTGAATAAACTCTTTGCCATTTCACACTACATAAAGATAGATGAACCAAATCAGAAAAACAGACATGCACTTACGATACCAAGTATAGTTCTTATAATCAAGCTATTGACTTTATCTATCACGAGCCACGGTTTTCATTGCAAAGAAACACTACACTTTGTATAACAGATTTTGGATAAATGGATAAATGGATAAATTGGACTAAAACTTACGAGAAAAGAGATCGACACCGATAAATATCATTATACTTGGTAAGATATGATAGATCTAGGATAATAATGGGTTCTGATCATTAGGCGAATAAAGGATCCTGACGATTAGGTTTGTGGGTTCAAATTTCAAGACCATAAATTTCTCAAGTGCGGTTTTGTGGGTTCAAGACTAGTAAGATTCTTCATTGCGAGGATGGGGTATCGACTTGTGGTAGGGGCGGTTAGGGTTTGCGAAAGGAGAAGGTGATGGCGGTTGTGTTTGAGATGGAGGAACGGTTATTGTTTATTTGTTTTAACCTAATTATGATTTTGATATATGAATCCTTATTGATTGGGATGCTTATTTAATAAATAAGATGAAATTACAATGAATGCCCTCGGTAATTAACAAATAAAGCACACATTTCTAATTATTTACAGCTATGACACTCATTTATATCCATTGATCAAATAATTAACGGTTTTAGATGGGTTCTCGCAGTTCTCACTTAACGAGGTTCTCATAATAAAGATACACTATATATATATATATATATATATATATATATATATACTTCTCTAACTTGCATGATAACTGTTGGCCCACTCCTCGGTACTTTCTATGAACGATCGAATAAACAATAACAATAACACTAATTTTATTGGTAAAACAACCGTTGTTTACAAACTAAATGACACGGGTATTTATAACCCATCAACAGACACCTATGAACCATCACACCGGTTCACTAATTGGTATAACTACCATCATACTTTTTCTAACAGACACAACCCTTCAATCTTTACTGCTATAACCGAAATTAACTGCCATTCGGTTATTATCTATTAACTAATCAAACTAGACCCTTTAACTTTATACAAACATACATAAACTAAATATTCTTGACTTACATGGATTAATAAGTTAGTATTCAACACTCCCCTTAATTTATTAATCCATGCCTTCGATATCTTCAAGCTCCATCATCTTTATCTTGGGCAGCTAGCAGCAAGTCTTGGTCATTAAATTTTGGCTTGTTTCACTTCCTTTGTCTTTGTCTTTAACACGAACTATGTCCTGAACTTCCTCTTTGATTTGACTTCTTTCTTCCTTGTCTTTAATCTCATCTCGATCATATCTGTCAGCTTTGTTTCTTGTAATCTCATCTTGATTTGACTTCTTTGTCAGTATCTTCCTGTATCATTTTATGATCTTGAATCTTCAAAAATTTTTCTTGTAATACTTGTATCATGATCTTCTCGTTCAACTTTCTTGATGTCTTTCTTAATTTGGCTTTCCTTTGGAAATCTTGATGGTGTTTCACGATGCTTCTTGCATTTTCTCTTGCCAATGCTTGGTATATCTTCTTGATGTTTCTTTTCTAAAACAACTTCATGATTTTCTTTTCTAGTATGTTCTTCTTCTAACTTTAACTCTTTCATTTCTTTGCTTGTGCAATCTTTCAGCTTCTCCAGGTTCTCTAACTGTCTCTGCATTTGTTTCTCAAATGCTATCTCTCTATTTCTCATTTTCTTCTCAAACTCTTGTTTCTCCATTTCTATTTCTTGAAGTATTCCTAACTTCCATAACTCTAGTTTGCCTTTCAAATCTATTTCTATTTCTGACCTTATGGCTTCTAACTTTTTTTTGGAATTTCATCCTTTCAATGCCAATTCCATTCCATGTCGGTTCTTCTTCTAAGGATCCCAGCTCGTTTTCATTGGTACTCGTAACCATCAATAATGCTGGTTCGTTATCTTCGTACACAAGGTTTGATATTTCTCTTCTACAGTCTGGTTTTGGACAATCTCTCGCATAGTGTCCAAACTCATAACAATTATAACATTCTATTTCTCTAATGTCTCTTCTATGGTAGTTTTGATCTCCATGGTTTCTCCTTCTTCTATCATAACTATCTTCATTCTCACTATTATATTCCTGACTTACTTTTCTAAACTTAATCACTTCTTCATAAGTCTTAAGTTTCCCAATAATCTCCTCCAACTTTACAGTCTTAAAATCAACAATCATTTCAATGGTTGCTACTACTGGTACAAATTTATCTAGTACCGCATTAAGTACTTTCCTTACTTTCGTTTTCTCATCAAACGTTAATCCACATGTAGCAGCGTTTGTAATAATATTCATCAACTTCCCGGCAAATGAATCTATTGATTCATCTTCTTTCATCACAAGTCTCTAAAATTTTAATTTAAGTTGTTGCAAGTGTGCCTGTTGTACATCTTCTGTCCCAATAAATCTGGACTTTAGAGAGTCCCAAATTTCTTTCACTGTTTCACATCCCGCAACTTGCATTTGCAAATCTTCTGGTAACCCTTGAAATAGGTATGCTGACGCAGAACTATCCTTTTTCACATCAATATCTTTTGATGTACTTGTTCCTTCAATCAAATCCCATACTCCATTTGCCATTAGTATCTTCTCCAATGCCCATAATGTATAGTTCGTATTGTTTAGAACTGGGCATTGATATGATGATAACGGTGTGGCGACTTCTCTATAAACAACTTTGTTGTTTTCGTTTTTGTCTCCCGACATATCCTTTTGATTTGGTTTTCTTCTAAAACCAATATAAATCCTTTTTTTATCCTTTGTAGTGCGTGTGTTATTAGGCCCAAATCACTAATTGACCCAACACAACTCCTCCTTCTTCCTCTTGTTGGAATCACTCTAAACTAGATTAAGCAAGTCGTTAGTAATTAATATGTAATAGACCCTTAGCTTAATTACATAAACTAAATTTATGTTACATTGTGTTGGAATCACTAAACTAGAATTCATGTTAGTAATTAATATGTAGCTTAATTATGGCCCATGAGAAAGCCCATGAGCCTAAGCCAAAGCCCATAAGGGAAAGGAAGGAACTTGCATGTTGCCCTAGTTCCTTCCTATAAATACCCATGTAAACCTTCATTTGAAGGTTGGTTGTTCACATTTACATTTTACTTATGCTTAAACTTTCTCTCAAGTCTTACGCGTAGAGTGTGTGTGTGTTCATCCGATACTTCCTTCATCTCCTTTCTTATATTGATGCTTGTGTTACTAATATAGGAACCTAACAGTGGTATCAATCGCCAAATAGTTGGGTGAACGATTTTGTTTTTGAAGTTTTTAAGTATACGCGTAAGTCTCGGTACCAAATCTTTCATATACTTAAAAAAAACTTATTTTTTACACTTTAAAATTCAAGATTCTTGTACTTTAAAGGTTATTTGGTGTTAAACTTTAAGTTTTGGCAAAAGTTTCAAACTTTACGTGTATTTCTTTGTTTTAAGCTTGATTTTATCGTGTTATCAATCCTACGCGTAAGGTGATATCTACTTTTGGATCATCAAGTTTCACACTTTTATGTTATTTTGGTGATATTGAAGTCTGTTTCATCATAAAAATCTGGTTTAGAAACATTTTTGGATAGAAATCTCAGTTTGGCAAATCCTACGCGTAACTAAACCCTAGTTATCTGCGTAAGATATCAAAGTCTACGCATAAGCTTTCCTTGGTTTGATCTTGATGTTCTTGGTTTACTCAGTGTTTTCTTGCTTGGATAAGCCTGAAAACACTTCGACTTTGGATATCTTTTACACTGGTAAAGTGTAAAGGATTTTTGGGCAAAAACCCTAGTTTTACGCCTAAGCAATAACTTACGCGTAGAATTCTTTACGCATAAGCATTTACTTACGCCTAAGTCTTGTCTTACGCATAAGCGAATCTTACGCCTAAGCATTCTACTACTAAGCTTTTGTTTTACGCATAAGCTAAGGTTCATTAACCCTACGCGTAAGATTACTTCTTACGCGTAAATTGGTGATTTTACGCCTAAGGTTTTTCTTTGCCTAAGCTTGATTTCTACGCTTAAGGATTCTTCATCAACAAAATTTCACTCGACTACAAAGATCCATTTTACAACACAAGTTTCAAGATGTCTCAACCACCATACTCTAACTACTTCCCTCATGTGTATCCTCAACAACAACAACAACAACTCAATCAACAACAACAATTTTATCAACAACAACTACAACAACAATTTCAACAACAATTTCCTTAAGGAGCAATTCAACCACAAATGATTCAACCACCCCCTAGTCTTCAAGTACAACCTTACACAAACATTCACAATCAACATCCGTCCGGGAATACTATGAAGGAACCGTCTTGGTTTGGAAAGATGTGTGAAGCTCTAAGTAGCCAACAATCCATACATGAAGTTGGATCACTTGATCGACCTCAATGCTCACTCCGGAAACTATGATCAATGGGTGATAAGGTTCTTTAGGTTCGTGATCTAAAGAAGCCACATGGAAAGTTCTTGAAGAAGGTCATCATGGAAGGTCCATTTCGGATGCCTCTTGTCGTTACACCCGGAGATCCAAATGCCAATCCACCAAGAGGTGATGTCACCAACATTGCAAGTCTTAATGACCTCACTGGCGATGAACTTCTACATTTTGAAGCCGATGAACTAGCAATGCAATACATCCTTTTGGGATTACCCAATCCGATCCTTGAAGTGTTGATGCTCAAAAGGCGCTAAAGCAATGTGGGAACATATTCATCTTCTCATGGAAGGCACGAACTCAATCAAGAAGACATGGAATCCAAAATCTACTTGGCTTATGAACACTTCATGATTGAACCGGGAGAGACATTAGAGTCATATCATCATCGCTTCTCGGACATCATCAATGACTTGGACAAACACAACATCATCATGCCAAGAATTGCGGTCAACACTAAGTTCTGAGTAGTCTTGGTCCCGATTGGGAAAAGTATGTCATTTTCATCCGTCAAGCTAAGAATCTTCATCATGCTACATACGGATTGTTGTACGACTATTTGAAGCCCCACCAAAAAGTTGACAAAGAAAGGGTTATCCGTGGACAACTGTTTCACCTTCACTTCGGATAATCAACAATTAGCATTGTGGGCTCAAGCTTGTTATCCTCAATTCCGACCTTACAAAGCGTATTCACAAATCCTCCACAACCCGCTACTCGACCATTTGCTAAGATAACACCTTATGATCCGTCACAACACCAATCTCAAGAAACTCAATTGGTTCCATACAACAACAACAATGATCAAGCACTACGGTGAATCTAATGAGGATACATAAGCTTTCGATGCATTGCGGCAAGGGTTTGTCATGATTGCTAGAGCCTTGACGATACTCAAACAAATCCAACAATCGCATTCGTACCTCATCCAACACAAGGAATCGGTTGTTGTTAACAATGGACGTGTTGAAGTTCGAAATCGAGGTAATGTTCGTCGGATGGGCGGTGGTCAAGGTTTAATCAATGGGAAGGAATAACATGGGTGCTCCACAACAACAAAGGGCTCAAGTGGTTGAGCAGGTAATGCTCGAGAATGGGATTAATGGTCTTCGTTGCTATAAGCGTAATGAGAAGGGTCACTGGCTAATGCATGCCCAAAGCCGAGGGACTAGAGCGGTGCTTATCACAAAGAGGCTTTACTTTTGGCTCTCGAGGATGAAGTGGTGGAACCCTCACAAACAAGGAACATAGTTTTATGGCGGATCTGAGACTCGAGATGATGATATGGAGGACTTGCGAGCTAATCGTGATTATGTTGATGGCAAACATGCACGAACTCCACATGAGTGACACAGGCCCGGTGTATGACAACGATGGCTTGTCTCGGTACCGGATCAAACCATATTAATCACCGATTTTAAGCGATCGATATCTCGACCAACATACGCATCCGGCGAGGCTCGGAATGTTCAACATGAGCCGTCTACATCTCATTCGATGATACTCAAATGGATCCGGTGGTTACATTTGACGATCAAGATGACCTTATGGTTACCATTGATAATCAAGTTGACTCGTGGTTATACTTGAGGATCCGAATAATGATCATGTGGAGACTCACGTTGAACACGCGAACCTTTGCCTAATCCGGATATTGAGCTCTTACTTAGGACCAACAATCCCGAATGGAACAATGTTGTGAACTCAATCGGCAACTAAAAATAAAAATGCCTTTGTTAACTAGGGATATTGAATGCTTAAAAATCAACTCAAAGTTTTCAAATTCAAGAAAAAGCGTGAAAAAGGTTTTGAAGTCGCTTTTGCTAAATCTTACCAAAGCGAAAAATCATTAGAAAAGCAGATCGTGATCTAGTCGCATCAAAGAATGCTTTGTTGTCTCAAATAGAACAAGCGAAATATGATCATAAACAACAACTTAACGCTCTCACCTTGGAAACTCAAAAGCCAAGTCTTAGTTGTTAACTTGTCAAAAGCAGTTCTCGAGTACAAAAGCATTCAACGAAGCGAATAGATGACTATCTTGAGGAAATTGTCGACTTACAAAACAAACTCAAAGAGTTTGAAATGTTGTTTATAAACATGGTGAGTCAATCACAACTATTCAAAGTTTACTTTTAAACCAAATCCAAATGGATATGGACGAATCTTGCGATTACAAACCAAAGTTTTCAAATAGAGCATTCAAACCAACTCACGAAGTTTCTGATCACGAAACATAGAATTGATGATTCCATTATGAGTGTTGTTGAATATAATCGTCAAGAGGAATTTGATGCGAGATGATGAGTCGGTCAAAAATGGAAAATGTTGTTTATAACAAACCATTTAACTATTCAAAAGTCGTTACTTTTGTCACACAACAAGATTTTCTAACACACCTTGGGTTATCACACCTACTACGAGGGTCCCTTTCCAATCTTGTACAAATTAATGGTCCTTTACCTTCACTTAGTGAAATAAAACCATTAGCCGAACAATGTAAAGTTATAAAATATTTTGAAACATTCATTTGGGACATCAAACTTTTGGAGCGTGAAATTGAATTTCATTACGAAATAAAAGTTGAACATTTTCAATCGCCTCTTGCGCGTGCACAAAGAGATATTCTTGAAAAGAATTTTACCTCATGTCCGAAATTTGAAAAATTGTGCTATATATTGGGAAAGGATTTTCACAAGGAGCTTGGACTTATGAAAAGAGTTTTCGAACAAGCGAAACATCGATTTCAAATACAAAGCGTAAAAAGAAAATGTTACGAAAAGATGTTGATCGACTCTTGGAAGATGTTATCTCTGCGATATCCATAATGTTGTGTTATTACATTACATTGCATATGCATTTGATTTCATCACTGCGATTACATTGATTAAAAATGTTGAGAATCACGATCTTGTGTCACAAATCAAGTCTTTAAAAGTTGAAAATGAGCGATTGTTAAGCGAACTTTCAAATGCAAACGTCGTCTTCAATGGTGTCAAAAAGATTGTCACAATCGTGAACTCGCTTTGCAAAACAAAATCAACCAGTTGCATACCAAAACTCTTAGTCCAAAACTTGAGCAACTGGATGATCAAAATGTGTCTTTGAAGTGTCAAATTTCAAAATATGAACAAGAAATTTCAAAAGTGAAAAAGGAATATAGTGTCATATTTGATTTACTCAAAAAGACTCGTGCTCAAGCGTCAAAAGATGTTGATAATCATCTGGCATATACCAAAGATGTTTTACGACGAGACGGACTCACTCGTTACGAAAATCTAGATTTGTTACACAAAATCCATGATCTAAAGCGAGTTGGTGAAACTTAAGCAAGATAGGGATAGTAACATTGTAGTAACTACACCTAAGCAGATTCAAACCGACTCTAGAATATCTCATGACAAACCACAAGAATCTAATGTGCTTCCTCTCTTGAAGCAGAATAGTTGCCTCTTTTCCCAACGCTTTGCACTTCACGACCTAGGAGCAATACAAGGAAGAATAGGAAGTTGCGGCGTAAGAAAAGAACAATAAAGAATCTTTGAAGTAGAAGAACACCTTAGGACTTTGAATAAAACTCAAGTTGCACCCACTTTAGATATTGCGTCGACAAATGTAATGGAAAAAGTGTTGTAACGAATCTTTGAACCGTTAAGTAATTTAAATGTTAAGTTTGAAGCTTCTTGTGTTGGTTGTCGTAAAAGTATGTTTTCGGTTGTCATGACAAATGTGTTGCTACGACTATCTTATCTCGTAAGCGGAACAATAGAAAACGGAATACCTCTAGGCCCACTCATCGCTTCTAAGTGCATGCTAGGTAAACCGCCTTCTAGTGCTCATGCTTTAATCATTGATGTACCCTTAGAACCCACTTCACCTCCTAGGAAGAACTTATCACCTAGTGCATTCACTAAGACCAAAGCTAAGACTAGTTGGAGATGGCGAAATGGTTACATAATACACTTGGCTTTACATGGATACCTAAAATCATGAACATGTGTGTTTCATCTATATACGCATCGAACCCTCTAACTCTTGGGTTCCATATCTACTTCTATTCCATCCGTGTCGTGCGTGTGTAATGCGGGTGATCTGATCATCCTGGGTTGTTGATAGCGGATGTTCCCGGCACATGACAAGCAATCTCAAACTGTTATCAAACTTTATTTCAAAGTTCATTGGCATTGTCGATTCGGGAATGATCACTTGCGACTATTATGGGCTACGGAGATTACATCAATGGTAACATCGAAATTAGCGAGTTTATTATGTGGAAGGTCTCGGTCACAATCTCTTTTCAGTCGGTCAATTTTGT
The DNA here is from genome assembly GCA_022545495.1 of Chrysanthemum lavandulifolium. NCBI lineage: Eukaryota > Viridiplantae > Streptophyta > Magnoliopsida > Asterales > Asteraceae > Chrysanthemum > Chrysanthemum lavandulifolium. The sequence goes on from CM040241.1 coordinate 287,865,961, forward strand.
GATGGAGATTTGGAAGTTGCTTTTAGGGAGAAAACTTGTTTCATTCGTGATCTACAAGGAAACGATCTTATGTCTGGTCAACGCACATCAAGTCTCTACACAATCTCAATGCAAGACATGATTGCTTCTTCTCCCATCTGTCTACTTTCTAAGGCTACATCTACAAAATCTTGGCTATGGCACCGTCGTCTCTCACACTTAAACTTTCAAACCATAACCAATCTTGCACGGTACAAACTTGTTGAAGGTCTCCCAAGATTTCGGTATTCTAAAGATCACCTATGCTCAGCTTGTGAACAAGGGAAAAGCACTCGTGCTCACTTTCCTTCAAAGGTGGAACACAACTCACAACATGTGCTTCATCTTCTTCACATGGACTTGTGTGGCCCGATCGCGCGTGCAGACGATTAATGGCAAACGCTACATCTTGGTAATTGTAGATGACTACTCAAGATGGACTTGGGTTTATTTTCTTGAAGTAAAGATCAAGCTCCGAGATGATCATCACCTTTCTCACAAAAATTCAAGTTCGACTCCGAATACAAGATCGACAAATCGAGCAGACAAAGGCGAATTTGTGAATCAAACTCTTCATGCATTTTATGAGAAAGTGGGAATTGAGCATCAAACATCAATTCTTGAGAACACGAACAAAACGGAGTTGTTGAAAGACGAAACCGTGCGTTAGTGGAAGCTGCAAGAACAATGTTAATTAATGCTAAACTTCCAGATTACTTGTGGGTGAAGCCGTGTCAACCGCATGCTACACTCAGAATCGCTCAATGATTACCAAACGCCACAACAAAACACCTTATGAGCTTATCCATAACCGAAAACCGAATCTCAAACACTTTCATGTATTTGGATCTCTTTGTTATCCGAATAATGATCGTGATGACTTTGGTAAGCTCAAAGCCAAAGCTGACATTGGAGTATTTGTAGGATATTGTGAAAACTCTAAGGGTTTCGGATGCGGAATCGTCGTACAAGGAGATTATGGAAGCGATTCATGCAAATTTCGATGAGCTTACGAAATGGCTTCGAGCATAACGACTTGGAACCCGGTCATAACCGTTTAAACTTCCTCAAACCCCATCATCGGTGAACCTAGTTTACAACTAACTCGACGTCAAATGGAACGACTATTTGCTCCTCTGTTTAGTGATGATATTGATGAGCGTGCACGGTGTATCCAATGTTTCCATTGCTCAACCCGATCAAAATCCAATACGATACACTGCTACAACAACTCTTGTTGAGGAAGCACCACCAATTGATTCTCGACAACGGTAGAACAAACCACATCCAATGATCTTGAACGGTGATGATCTTCTGAACAATGAAGTACCACCACCTGCAGATTTTGATCCAAATGCGTTCTTCAACCCTTTTGCTAATGCTTCTGCTACTTCTGATGTTGCGGAATCATCTACAAGTCATTTGAATCCTCCTAATCTGCAAAATGTATATCAACATCAACCCTCCACACATCGTTGGACGAAAGACCATCCTCTTGAGAACATTATTGGTAACCCAACTCAACCAGTCGTAACTAGACAACGTCTTCACACAGACGGTGAACATTGCATTTATGCACTCACTGTCTGCCAATTTGAACCTAAAAACATTAAAGAAGCAATGACCAAAAACAACTGGATTGAATCCATGCAAGAAGAACTCAATCAGTTTAAACGTCTTGAAGTATGGGAATTGGTTGAAAGACCAACATGGGTCTTCGTCATTGGTCTCAAATGGATTTGGAAAAACAAATTGGATCTTGAAGGAACCGTAATCGAAAATAAGTCACGTCGGTGGCTAAGGGTTATAGACAGGAAGAGGTATTGACTTTGAAGAATCATTCGCTCCGGTTGCTCGTCTTGAGGTTGTCGGATTTTCTGGCGTTTGCGGCTCACATGAACATCACCGTTTATCAGATGGATGTCAAAACGGCTTTTCTCAATGGCAAACTAAAAGAAACGGTCTATGTCAGCCAGCTAGAAGGATTCGTTGATCCAGAGTTCCCGAACCATGTCTACAAGCTGAACAAGGCTCTTTACGGCCTCAAACAAGCCCCTCGGGCGTGGTATGATAAGTTATCATCCTTTCTTATCGCCAATAATTTCGTCAAAGGTTCGGTCGACCCTACACTTTTCATACAATATCACGGGGCACACATTTTAATCGTTCAAATTTATGTGGATGACATCATTTTTGGGTCAACACATCTAAAATACTCAAACGCTTTTTCAAAACTTATGAAAAACATTTTGAAATGTCCATGATGGGTGAACTTACGTTCTTTCTAGGATTGCAAGTTCATCAATCACCCGTGGTATTTTCTTGAGTCGGTCCAAATATGCCCTTGAAATCCTCAACAAACATGGAATGCAAAGCAGGACACCTATGCCACTCCAATGGCACATACCAAAAAGCGGATCTTTGATTTGCATGGGAAATTGGTTGACCCTACTAAATACCAAAGTATCATTGGGTCTCTCATGTATCTAACGACCGATGGGCGATATTGTCTTTCCGTATATCTTTGCTCCGTTATCGATCGAGACCAAGCTGAAACCCCTCTCTCGAGGCTAAAAGAATCTTCCGATACATCAAGGGAACCATTAACTTGGGGATCGGTATCAGAAGGATTCTTGTTTTGAACTAATAGCTTTTGAATGATCACGCGGGTTGCTTAGATTCTCGGAAAAGTACTTGAGAGCTCTACAATTTCTTGGTGATAAAGCGGTGTCATGGCAATCAAGAAGCGAGGATTGTACATCGCTATCCTCAATGAAGCGAGAATATGTAGCCATGTCGCGTGTTGTGCTCAAGTCATTTGGATGAGAACACAACTCAAAGACTATGGTTACATATTTGTGAGAATCCCGATGTCTTTGCGACAATCGAAGTGCCATTGCGATCTCGTGCAACTCATTCAACATTCAAAATCAAAGCACATCGATCTTGATATCATTTCATCAAGGAGCACATGGAAAATGGTACCGTTGAATTATACTTTGTAGGTCTTGAATACCAATGGCGGATCTTCTCACCAAAGCCTTAGCTCCTGCTAGGTTTAATGAGTTGGTCCACGGATTGGTATGTGGTGTTTGACTCAAAGGCTGGATGAACTTTTAAAACACTCTTAAAACCAGTCAAACACCAAAACCTCCTTTGTAAATATTTTCAAAAACAAAATACAAAAATAAAATCTGATAAAACTACAAAAATATTCTTCTATCTATATTTCCTTTTTACATGGCAAGTACAATTCTTCCGTCAACACTTTACTCTTTCAAAATTCAGTATTTTCTTGGTCAAGTGTTGAGGGGGAGAATGTAAATATTTTTCTGATTCATAAAACCCTGTACTTGCATGTTACCTTATCCCGGTTGTTTCTTTGATAATGGTGGTCACATTTCTGGTTAGACACTCCTTGGACTCAAATTTATAAAATTTAATTATTTCTTAAGTCAAAGGGGGAGTGTCGTCAATTTTCTTTCCAAATATCATTCTTTACGTAACCTAAATGGAAGTTATGGGCATCGGATGAAATTGGTTAAGGTGGAGGGACTAAAGATGTCAAAAGTTCAAACTATTTTTAAACAAAAACACTCCACCAACTTTTCATAACACATTTATTTCATATCGTTTATTACCCAACAACCCATCCTACGCCTATCCTTCAATCTTCAAAACCGTGTTTTTATCTCGAATTTGTAAGTGTTTTCATGATCTTTGTGGTATTACAAACAATGGTTTTGATTTGTTTTAAAATCCAACGGTTTGATTTGTCCCTTTGCATGATCTTGTGTTCTCGCATAAGCGTATGAACACATAATCATGTTTGGGTGTTTGTGTTAAAATGGTTGTGTTAAAATGTTGATATGATCACTCTTAAACCATTTCTATCAAACAAATCCACCCGAAACACGAATTGACCATTTTTAAATTAGGGTTCATACGCATGATTTGGGTATTTTCATATGGGACCTGTTTACGGTTAAAAGGATGGTTATGTTAGGCTTTAGACATGTTTAATTGAACAAAACCTTGCTTGAAACATACCTAGAAACATTAATTTGGTGAAAATTAAAAATTAGGGTTTATGTTCATACGAGTTAGGTATTTTTGATCCATTAGGTCTTTGATGTTAAAACTTGTTGCAACATAGTCATATGGCCTCCTTGATATCCCAGAAATGATTTGATGCATTTCCTATGGCTAGATTCTTTATTCGTAAATCTTGAATGTTTAGGGTTTAAGCTTTACGCGTAAGCTAATCTTACGCGTAACTGTGTTTGATTGATATAAAATGTGATAACTGAAAGGGATTGAATGTTGTGGTAATAATGATGTTATGATGAATTTATTTCAGGATTATTACGCGTGAAAATTCAGAATCAAGGTTAATTGAGCTTCTACGCATAAGGATCACCTTACGCGTAGAATGTTATCTTGAAGAGAAATCTTCACGCGTAACCTTCTGCGTAAGGTTCTACAAAGGGGACTATCGTATCACGTGAAGGATATCGTAAACAATAACCTTTACGCATAAGGTTCACTCTTACGAGTAAGCCTTACGTGGGGTTCCACATCGCTTCTGCGTAAGCTCTATGCCTAAGGCTCTCTTTTCCTACGTAACTTTTCTTACGCGTAAGTCAAGATCCTACGCATAAGCTTATGCTTATGCGTATAACCTTTACTGTTTACGCATAAGCTTGGAATTTTACGCCTAAACCTTAGATCAACCAAAATTATGAATTGTTACGCGTACAAACTTGTAAATAAATAAATCATAACGTCACAAAACCATAATGTCATTAATAAGCTTAAATGGTTAATAAGTTGTGAAAACAAGTGAAAACTTGGACTTTAAAACTCAAAGTTAATCTACTCACGAAACTTTTCACGACGTCTTTGGACTATTGGACTAACAAGTGACATTGGACTCGTAACAATCATTAACATATCACATTCAATAAATAGACAATAACATCAAATTTTGACTAACATAATGTCTTTCGATATGTTGATTCTTTTGGCTAAATATCTTTCAGATCACGATATGGACGCCCAAATGGAATACATTGATGCACCAAATGTTCTCTCTATGGAAGACATCTTCCCCAACGGTTACCCAATGAAGATTGGAAAGAATAACCTCAGAGTTGATTTTGACAACTTCACTTGCTCTTAGTCGTCTTGCCAGATTGCAGTGGATATTCTGAAGACTCACCCGTATCAGAACATGCTCACAAACTCTGCTACTATGTCGGAGATCTATGTTCACCAATTCTGGCACACAATACTAAAGGTCAAAGGTCAAAGTGCTGTGACAGTGACACTGAACAACAAACAAGTCACCATCACTCCTGCAGATTTAAGGGCTGTTCTTCTTCTTCCATCCATCCAGCCTGCAAATTACACTGCTACTCCCACAGAAGAGGTAGTTCTCCAGTTCATGGTCGACATTGTTCTATGAGACTCATCGAGTACAAGACAAAGCTTAAAACAAAATATAAAACAAACCTTGCCTTCTTTTATTTTTGTTGCAATCAACGTGCATAAGACCAAAGCAAAAGAAAGTATCAAACAATAACATGTGATGTCCTTTTGATCTTGTGATCCCACGTGAATACCTGACAAACCCACGCCCCACCCTGCTACTCATCTCCTCCCAAATCGCTCTCCCTCTAACTTCCCAGAAAAAGCTCCTTCACCCTCTTCAAAAAGAGAAAACCACCCAAACAACCTTCTCACCTCCAAGAACAACCCTAACCATTCTTGTATTCATCCTTGGCTTTTCCTATGGAAGCAAATCGACAAGGAATCAAGGTCCCCATCTGTGTTTCTGGTTTCTGTGGGTCACGGTTGAAGAAAACACCAAGGGTGACACGTGAAGACCATGCTCATATTCTTCTATATAAACACACTTCTAAGCTCTAGGTAAACTCACAAACTCACCATCTAACAAAACTCACTTCTCACTTCTAAAACATAAATCGTCTTCTGTGGAATATGAGCTAAGGAGGAAAGCAAGTTTTCAAGTTCCATTTCCATAAGTTAAGAGTAGATTTTTGGTTAAATTTGTTTCGAGTAGTAAGTTGGAAAAGCTACGGGATTATTATTTTGGAAAACAAAACGGGTAACTAGTCGAGTGTCGGGTTTCGTTGGTTCTTGTTCGTTCCCTCATGCGTACCCTCTCATCCTCGTAAGTAACTCAAACTCATCTCGTTACGTATCATTGTTGTTAAACAGTCTTGTTTGCAAAACTTACTTATAAACATTTATATATGCTTCATAAAAAAAAAGGAAAATAATCTCGAAACCTTTTACAAACGAGAATGGCTAAACCAAACTTGCATCTCTTATATGAAAGCTATTGACAAACTAAAATGGAAGAAATGTATACATAAAACTCGGTTTGAAAACATATGATATGCATACGCATGCATGTACACAACTAAGAAATATATATTAAAACAATATCAACTGTAACAGTTCCTTAAATAAAACTGTGTTTCAAATTATAACAAATAAGAGCACTTGGCTCAGATGGGAATTCGCTCCACCCTCACCCAACCCATTAGGGTTCGAATCTGGTCAAACTCTCTTTTTGTGATTTTTTTTACATTTTTTGCAAATTTGGCCTCTTGTCACTTCCAGCCCCTTGAATTCTAGCCTATTAACACTTCTCTTAAAACTTTCACAAGCCTTGGAAACTATTATAAATCTCTACAAATTCAACCCTTAAGTTCAAATACTTTGACATTTTTGATATATTTTAATTAACTTTTAGTTATCATTTTGGACCCCGAACTTATACATTTTATAACTAATAATAAAATGTCAAAACAATTATTCGACACATTTCGTTCGTAATTTCGTCAAATTAATATATTTAGTTTTAATACTGAAACCCGACTAAAAGACAAGAGAAAATTTAAAACAAAAGTAATATAAATTACCGACACACCTCTAAGTAAATAAACCAAACTCTCGGTAACATCGTCATATTTATAAATCAACGCTAATAACGCTCTATTGAATTATATACTCAATGCTCTATCTTTTTGGTCGTAAACCAAACGTTTATCATTATTCTGAGTCATGCCATCTCGTTCTTAGGTTCCGGGTAGGAGCCGCTGTTGTATCACACTCGATCTCTTTGTGCTTTATTCACCGAACTTCTAAGGTGAGTTTATAGCCCCACTTTTACTTTTATTACTTGCTTTATAAAACTATGGGGTGAGAAACATGCAAAACTCTTTTCGGACCTGAAACTGAAAACACTATTACGTGAAACAACCTTGAATCCCAACTATGTTACCGTTAGTTCCCTTTGGGGAGGCGCGATTGTTATGAATATATCTATTGGGGATGACACCCCCGTTTGAGTTTGACCGGATAGGCAAACGTCGAACGTATACCATATCGTATTGATTGAGTGTACTGGAAATACACTTGTTGGGTTTTTATTTATCATACTTCTAGATGCATGCACATTGTCGTAGTTTCGGTCGCATGAACTTGGTATTAGCGTAATAGCCTTTTTGCATATAGTGTCATTCACGGAGATGCTATATGTGCAACTGTGGTCCAACTTGATTTCCTAAACTTAAACCTATGAACTCACCAACCTTTGTGTTGACATTTTAGCATGTTTCTCTCAGGTTTACTTCTTGGCGTAGGCAATGGCAATGGCATTCATTGAAGACTGACATCCGAAGTGTTTCCAAACATTTTAATACAAATTTTAAATGGGACAACATATATTTTATGGGCTTTACTTCGCATTTTACAACAATGATGTAAAACTGTTTCTTAAATTAATCTATATTTTGAAAATGGAATAAAATTTTCATTCTTTATTGCCTTGTGTTGTGTATATTGATTTAGTAGCACCCACGACCAACGCCTGGCTGTGAAATTTTGGGGTGCTACAGATTATTATCGAGCCAAGGTTATAGAGAATTAGGTATTTTCAAAACCTAAACTATAACCACATTTCCTTAAAACACTTCAACCGCCACAGTGCCAAGGTTCGCCATGCCTTGCCTCTTGTTACACGATGTAGTCGTGCTATGTATTCTTGTTATATTTTAGGTTCGTATAAGCTCTCATTTGAATTAAATTAATTATTTCTCAAAATCATTAAGTTTCTTAATTAACTCACATTTAAACTTTAAGGTCGTTCTTGTTTGATTGGGTCGCAAGTTTAAATGAGAATAATGTTGATGTAACAAACTGAATGAAATTAAGGAATAATTAATTTAAAGAGAGTGTAGAGTAGATTACGAATGCTTTATTTGTTACCTCTCTATGTTAAACTGCTTAATATGCCCACTATTACAATATCGCACTATGCTATGTTTCCATAACTGCCTCTACGTTATTTCTTTATGTAACGAACAATTCATCAATGTTTCTACGTTACTTCTGTATGTAACGTACAACTCGTCACTGTATCGACCTCTACGTTATTTCTGTATGTAACGTACAACTTGTCACGGCTTCTACGTTATTTACGTGTAACGCATAACTCGTCACTATATCGACTTCACGTTATTTACGTGTAACGACAACTTGTCATCATGTCGACCTCTACGTTATTTACGTGTAACGTCACAACTCGTCACGTCGTCTATGTTATTATGTAACATACAACTACTTGATTCTCGCACACGTATTTAAACCACCTCTGTCACTGGTCACGATCTCTTATGGCACTCTTATGTTCTATCCTTCGTAACCTCATACGACACTACACCTTCTATTTTAAACTCGCTATCGTACTCTTTTATGAAACCGCGTTGTATTTCGTTTGATGAATCCCTTATCGGTTGTTCACTATCGCCTCATGTCACCAAATCTTTCTTGAACGACTAGCTTCTTTCCACGTCACATTTTAAGTATATGTACTCACATCTCGTCACCGTATCGACCTTGACGATTCTCGCATCATAAACCACGAGGACGTGGTTTCTTTTAAGGGGTAGGTACTGTAACCACTCGTAAATTTCCCTACCGATTTTTCGCGAATATATTTTTTCTTTCTTTTCGATCTACAAACACGACAAGTCACGGAATATTTTCCACCTCGACCTTGATAGTAAATTTTTTTTTATAAAATTAATATATAATAAACTTTTATACTTTTATACTTTATTTTTCTAACCAGGCCTCTTAAACCAAACCCGAACCACTCTCATTTTCTCTCTTGGGTTCGAGTACTAGCTGATCCAAACCTAACTCAATCTTAATATTTCTTTGGGCCTAGCCCATCCGCCCCTTGATGGCCCAACTACACCATCAATAATATTTATGACAAAAACATGGCAAGTAAAGAGTTGTTAAATGTTCATGTTTCTGTGAAAGATATCGAAACTCCAAACACCAACAAAATAAGAACACCTTTTTGTCAAGACATATGTATCATGCATGTGTATAATCAAAGGAGGTGACCAACGTGCAAAACCCAAGCAAAAACACAATCCTTGGTCAAATTATCCCATGTACATGTATGTGTAAGAGGAGACAAAACACCTAGCAAGCCACCCTATTATTATTTTACAATATTAGTACAAGTAAAAGAAAGCTTGTTACCACTCTTTTCTTTCTTTGTTACCGTGATACAAACACAAGGCAAGCTTGGTCATCTACTTTTCTTACGTGAGGAAAATGAGACCAAAACAAATTCAATATCACCCTTATTCTATTATACCATGCATGTGATAAACAGTTACCTAGGCACCTTATAATTTTATAATATCTTCATGCATGTGTGTTAGTCAAAAGTTGGCATTGTATTCCTTGTTTTCTATGAGACTCATCGAGTACAAGACAAAGCTTAAAACAAAATATAAAACAAACCTTGCCTTCTTTTCTTTTTGTTGCAGTCAACGAGCATAAGACCAAAGCAAAAGCAAGTATCAAACAATAACATGTGATGTCCTTTTGATCTTTTGATCCCACGTGAATACCTGACAAACCCACGCCCCACCCTGCTACTCATCTCCTCCCAAATCGCTCTCCCTCTAACTTCCCATAAAAAGCTCCTTCACCCTCTTCAAAAAGAGAAAACCACCCAAACAACCTTCTCACCTCCAAGGACAACCCTAACCATTCTTGAATTCATCCTTGGCTTTTCCCATGGAAGCAAATCGACAAGGAATCAAGGTCCCCATCTGTGTTTCTGGTTTCTGTGGGTCACGGTTGAAGAAAACACCAAGGGTGACACTTGAAGACCATGCTCATATTCTTCTATATAAACACACTTCTAAGCTCTAGGTAAACTCACAAACTCACCATCTAACAAAACTCACTTCTCACTTCTAAAACATAAATCGTCTATTGTGGAATATGAGCTAAGGAGGAAAGCAAGTTTTCAAGTTCCATTTCCATAAGTTAAGAGTAGATTTTTGGTTAAATTTGTTTCGAGTAGTAAGTTGGAAAAGCTACGGGATTATTATTTTGGAAAACAAAACGGGTAACTATTCGAGTGTCGGGTTTCGTTGGTTCTTGTTCGTTCCCTCATGCGTACCCTCTCATCCTCGTAAGTAACTCAAACTCATCTCGTTACGTATCATTGTTGTTAAACAGTCTTGTTTGCAAAACTTACTTATAAACATTTATATATGCTTCATAAAAAAAAGGAAAATAATCTCGAAACCTTTTACAAACGAGAATGGCTAAACCAAACTTGCATCTCTTATATGAAAGCTATTGACAAACTAAAATGGAAGAAATGTATACGCAAAACTCAGTTTTGAAAACATATGATATGCATACGCATGCATGTACACAACTAAGAAATATATATCAAAACAATATCAACTGTAACATTTCCTTAAATAAAATTGTGTTTCAAATTATAACAAATAAGAGAACTTGGCTCGGATGGAATTGCTCCACCTCACCTAACCCATCGTGGTTCGAATCTGGGCAAACTCTCTTTGTGATTTTTACAATTTTGCAAATTTGGCCTCTTGTCACTTCCATTACTTGAATTCTAGCCTATTAACACTTCTCTTAAAACTTTCACAAGCCTTGGAAACTATTATAAATCTCTACAAATTCAACCCCTTAAGTTCAAATACTTTGACATTTTTGATATATTTTAATTAACTTTTTAGTTATCATTTTTGGACCCCAAACTTATACATTTTTATAACTAATAATAAAAATGTCAAAACAATTTATTCCTGACACATTTCGTTCGTAATTTCGTCAAATTAATATATTTAGTTTTAATACTGAAACCCGACTAAAAGACAAGATAATATTTAAAACAAAAGTAATATAAATTACCGACACACCTCTAAGTAAATAAACCAAACTCTCGGTAACATCGTCATATTTATAAATCAACGCTAATAACGCTCTATTGAATTATATACTCAATGCTCTATCTTTTTGGTCGTAAACCAAACGTTTATCATTATTCTGAGTCATGCCATCTCCATCTTAGGTTCCGGGTAGGAGCCGCTGTTGTATCACACTTGATCTCTTTGTGCTTTATTCACCGAACTGCTAAGGAGAGTTTATAGCCCCACTTTTACTTTTATTACTTGCTTTATAAAACTATGGGGTGAGAAACATGCAAAACTCTTTTCGGACCGAAACCGAAAACACTATTACGTGAAACAACCTTGAATCCCAACTATGCTACCGTTAGTTCCCTTTGGGGAGGCGCGATTGTTATGAATAGATCTATGGGGATGACACCCCGTTTGAGTTTGACCGGATAGGCAAACGTCAAACGTATACCATATCGTATTGATTGAGTATACTGGAAATACACTTGCTGGGCTTTTATTTATCATACTTCTAGATGCATGCACACTGTCGTAGTTTCGGTCGCATGAACTTGGTATTAGCGTAATAGCCTTTTTGCATATAGTGTCATTCACGGAGATGCTATATGTGCAACTGTGGTCCAACTTGATTTCCTAAACTTAAACCTATGAACTCACCAACCTTTGTGTTGACATTTTAGCATGTTTTTCTCAGGTTTACTTCTTGGCGTGGGCAATGGCAATGGCATTCATTGAAGACTGGCATCCGAAGTGTTTCCAAACATTTTAATACAAATTTTAAATGGGACAACATATATTTTTATGGGCTTTACTTCCGCATTTTACAACAATGATGTAAAACTGTTTCTTAAATTAATCTATATTTTGAAAATGGAATAAAATTTCTATTCTTTATTGCCTTGTGTTGTGTATATTGATTTAGTAGCACCCATGACCCGAACGCTCACTGTGAAATTTTGGGGTGTTACAGATTACGCTAGTGTGTCTCAAACGGTCTACGATCGTGGGGTGATGCTTGGTGTACCTCGGCGACTCATCCGAATCAGAGGTGTACTTGGTACATCGCGTTATCTCACTCATGGACTCGGTTCGAGAACGACCTTAGTGAGAATCGAGTTGTGTTTTCACACTATCTCGTTAACACTCTCAAGTTCAAACTTGTGTACCGGATTATTTCTAACCCATGTTTTATCTTTTCTTCTTATGGATGCTTGCGGGTGGAAAGATCGTGCAGATTCTCTACATGCTCATACCTACAACATCACCAATTGAAGTTCTCTCAAAAGGCAACACAAAGTCGTAATAATTCTTCACAAAGTCAAAGAATCTACAAATTTTAAAGACTAAGAGAACTACATCGACCTGAAATCCAACGTTAAAGAGCGTGTGAGCATGTTGGAGAAAGGCGTGAAGACACCGGAGCAACGGCGGATCCGATGCGACAACCACAATATACTATCACTTCCATCACAAAGAACAAAGATCAAAGAACAAAGAAAATGATGACGTCAAAGCGAGAATACTTCAAAGGAAATAATTTCCCACACCGGAGATTGTTCGAATCAAGGCACTTCTTCTCGCAAGAAAGAAGAATGTCAAGACGCCAAAACTACTATTACATCAAGACCTACAACGTTTTCATCATCAATCACTAACACTTAGGGAGATTGTTGGAATCACTCCTAAACTAGAATTCAAGTGTTAGTAATTAATATGTAATAGTTAGCTTAATTATGGCTTTTATGTTAGTAATCAAGGCTAGGCTCATGTAGAAAGCCCATGAGCCTATGCCAAAGCCCAATAAGGGAAAGGAAGGGAACTTGCATGTTGCCCTAGTTCCTTCCTATAAAAACCCATGTAAACCTTCATTTGAATGTTGGTTGTTCACATTTACATTTTACTTATGCTTAAACTTTCTCTCAAGTTCTACGCGTAGAGAGTGTGTGTGTTCATCTGATACTTCCTTCATCTCCTTTCTTATATTGATGCTTGTGTTACTAATATGGGAACCTAACACATTGATTAGTAAGTTAGTATTCAACAATAACTGCACAAACCAGTTCTAGAGAACTTTCCATTTATGGAAGGTTTGCATGCCTCTGAATGCGTCTTAAATCAAAATATTTTTCTTTATACAATTTTGTTTTAGTTGATTTAGGCTTGAAACGTGACCATTATGAATTTTAGTTGTTTTATGTCATGTGTCATACTTATAAGATTGTGTTGTGGTCGACTATTGACGGAAATTAATTGACATTTAAGACTGCTTCTTGTTGTGGATACATGCATGGATGCCAAATAGAAGTTTTCATTTCAGAGTTCTATCATCGTTATTACAAAACAAGGAGCTAGTTTGAATACTCCATGTTTAAGTATACTCAGTGCAAGGTGTGGGCATGGGAAAAGCATCGGCAAAGGCTTTTTTGTGCTTTGCCGCTAGAAAACACCACCCCCTCCAAGGTTTTGCCGCAAAAAATGAACTATTTCTCGAGATAGCATGTCGTAAGTCTAAAGAGAGAAAAAGGGGAGGTTGTGTGTTGGGTTCAAAGTCTTGATTGTTCTCATATCATTTAGAGGACATGGTGTGGGAGTGTGGGTGGCTAGAAGGCCTCGCACCAACCGAAAGTGCCAACCCATAACGCGAGAACGACACCCCTATTCGTGCCAAAGGCTCTTGCGCCATCCCGACCAGTCATGTTATCCATCATTTTCTCTTTTTTTCTTTTTTCTTTTATGTTGTATTTGTGTTTTATTAAGTTATGTGTGGGCCAGGTGTGTTAATAACGCGGGTGATGAAAGGAGGGTATTTTTGGATTAAGTTATACGTTCTGAGTTAGAGGAAAAAGTGTTGATCAGGTGACAACACTTTTAGCTATAACACGAGATGGATAACATCACGACACCTGATGCTCTTAGGAATCTTATTAATGCATTGGTTAAGAGCATATATCCCAAATTTATGAAATAACATACAGGCGATCATCTTTTTCCTTACAAAATCCATTTTTTGTGCACTTCTTTTAAGTTTCTTATTCTTTCAATTCCCATTATTTCAATTTCCATTTAAGTTTCTACTTCTAAGATTTAGATTTCCTTTTTAGGTAAGATAATTCATGAGGTAATGAAAATATGATCCCTTCTCATGGTTTTTGTAATTGTAGTCATGACTGTTACTATTGTAAAAATCAGAGGGAAGATAATAATTGTATTAATCATAATCTACTAAATAAATGAGAATACATCGTGAATAAATAAGAACAAACAAACCTAACCCTAAATTAGATGGGCCTACACAACGGGTCGGGCCTTATTAGCTAAAACCCTCTCCCAAACTCGCAATGCTACATCGGTAAACATCGAGAGTTTTTCAAACCGAAAATAAACTAAAACCGAAAAATAAACGAATAGCAGAGTGTCTCATAGTGCAAACTCGGTCCTAGACGGAGTCTCAATCTGATACAATCCAAACTGTAACAAGGCGACAATAGTCAAGTCTGACACAGACGGACCAAAGTCATTGGAAAACAAAAATAGGAGGAGAGAAACATAATTACATAGTGACGAGAGTATATTCAGACATAATGCGATACACCGTGATTCGGAAGATAGAGCGATTGACATAGCAGATTCAGCGATGATGCGAGACACAAGCGAGCAGAACTAGATGGAGAACCATAATAGACCAGATGCACAGTGAAATTCAGACATATTTGGAATCAAACAAAATCAGATGAAACCAGACAGATGCAGAGCCAAATGTAACCAAATGCCCAGAATCAGGGCAGCGGGGCGGAACTAAAACATGTTGTTGATGCCAAAATGCTACACATAACTACTTAAGACATAGTCGGATTAGTTAAGACTATAACATCACCGTTACCATCACCAACACCGATACGAACAAATCATTATACCGATACAAATACCAATATCAATAATATTGCAACTTATAATACCATGATCCCGATAAACATTGAACAAAACAAAAAACTCGCGAACAACGAACCTTAATATACGGCAGAATGAATACGCCCACCATACGAGAATTCCTAATATCAAAACATGCACCGAAATCATTAAATCAACACAACAACAATAATTTAATATCCAAACAATATTAACAATTCGACAAAACCCATAAATCAGCAGCAGCTTCGACGAGCCATAACTCCCCGTAGGAACATCAGTTCGTAAATCCCTTCGGTGAGCTACAGTCCAAATTTCATGATGATCTAACGGTTAACAAGTAAGTTATACCTAATCTTTCACGGGGGTGCAAAATGTGACGAACATAGAACATCAGCAAATTCGTTGGGTCACTGTGACTTGCTCAAGACTCCAATTTGGAAACTGAACGGTCAAAGTATAGAACAGTGTGTCTACTAACTAAAATCCGAATTTCAATTAAAACCAACAGTTAACAAAACACATATCGTGTTTTTCACAGCTGTGTAGACAATGACGAAATGAAACAAAAAAACGGAAAAGAAAACGAGATCTCTCCGGTCCACCGACAATTATCCGATGACCGGAGAATAGCAATACTTTGGTGACCTTGTACCTAGGGTTGTGATACCATGTAAAAATTAGAGAAAAAATGATAATTGTATGAATGAGATTTTACTAAACAAATGAGAATACATAGTGAATAAATAAGAACAAACAAATCTAACCCTAAACTAGACGGGACTAAACAACAGGCCGGGCCTATAGGCCTTATTAACTAACAACTATATTCTTTTAAAAAGTAATTACGAAATTGAACTAATACGTCACTGGATTTACGAGAATGGACTAAAAAAATAAAAGTTTAAGAAAAAGGTGTTGATATTCACGTCACACTTTTTTAATTATTTTATAACTAAATCATACCAGTGATGTATATAGTACAACATCACTATACATGATTGGTGATAACCTCCCTTAACAAAATGATCGATTTGGCGCATGGTCTAGATTGCGCTGAGCACTGTCCACATACATGCGTCAACTTCTAATTTTTCCATTAATTGTTGACGTGAACTTATTGTCTTTTAGTTTTGAATACAAAATAAGACTAGTGTGTACCAAGATT
Organism: Chrysanthemum lavandulifolium; assembly: GCA_022545495.1. NCBI lineage: Eukaryota > Viridiplantae > Streptophyta > Magnoliopsida > Asterales > Asteraceae > Chrysanthemum > Chrysanthemum lavandulifolium. The sequence goes on from CM040241.1 coordinate 287,882,356, forward strand.
GCTTTAAAGTCTTCGTCAAGATAATATTATATTGATCAGCAAAGGCTAAAAGGTGCATGGATGTGAAATAAAGTGAAGCGCGGACCACATTCACGTACATATTAAGTTTTAAACGAATTGAAAATAAGTGAAGCGCGCATCAAATTAAGACATCATGCGCGCGCATGGATAGCTTGTGACTAATGCGCCCGGTATTTTGTAACTAATTTGTTTTTTACTGCAGTGCGCAAGTATTTTTCATGCGTGCTAACTTGTTTTATAGCGCGCATAAATGGACTTTAAATAAAGGAAGCGCGCCTATCTAATATATGCACACTAGCTAGTCTGACACGTGACGGGTTACTAGTCGTTTGATGAGACAGGTGTTTTATATCTAAGACCAAAAGTCCATTTTCGTAAAATACATTTGCATGCATCATGTAACCCGTCTAGTTTATATAAAAAAAATCTCTTTAAAAAGTAATTATGAAACTGAACTAAATACGTCACTGAATGATGTCTTTTGCATGCATCATGTAACATGTCATATAAGAAAATGCAACCAGGAACAGAAACTGGAAATTTCACAACACTTACTGGACAGCAAGCTAGTGCAATTAGAAATTTAAAATTAATATTATGGCATTATGCAGGTCAATTTTTATAGCAATAACTCCACATCAATAATTCTACACCACATGTACTTACATATGGTGTCATGTCATGATAAGGCTTTATTCATGTCTTGGTCTTCTTTGTGGGCTCTATAAAAACTTTAGCCCTTTGCTTAGAAATTTGGTTATATAGAGACATAAAGCTCATGAGACCTGATTTATTGACTTGCTTTATTTTTTTTTAGCAAAGACTTACTCTATTTGAAATTGCATACTTGGTTCTAATAAGTCACCTTTTGAAAAGAAAAAGAAAAAAAACAGAAGGGGCACCCTTTATATCATCATGTCTTTATTGTGATAAACGTGTCTTTATCAAGTGATGATCGTGATTTTTTTTAAAGGCAACAAGATATTTATTGCGACTACTATACGAGCATACTATTACATCCCAACTCTAATCAAGTAGATTAACGGAGCTGGGACCCGAAGAAAAATAACGATGACACCACTAGTTCGGGTATTACAAATGAAAAAGAACCGTGCAAAATGCAAGGGACCAACATAAACGCAAAGTGATGATTGTGATAATCAAAATCAGAGTTTGTATAAAAGTTGATATTGTTGGTTTTATGGATATAAATTATTAGGCGTGAGCAGATCGAACTCGAGATTACGGATTCGCACACTTTCATGTATGAAAATTAAAGTTAATAATTAAATGTAATAGTTATATTTATTTATTAATTAAACGAAATAACTATAACGGACGTTAAGTAATTAACAGAATTGATGGGTATGGTCGTTAAACGAATTGGAAAAGACTAGATTGCAAATATTGAGAAGCCCTAATCCCTCGTGGATAACACCACCGATCGGCCAAGGAAGGAAACCCAACCCAACTCAAACTCAAACTTGTTCTCCAAGTTTAGTTTAAGTATATATACTGCCAGGGTGCTTGTGTTTTGCATATCTTGACTCATTAAGCTAAACCTAAATTGTTTTTATGTGTGCTTGCTTAAAACCGATCGACTACCACTCTTGGGAGTCGATTCATCATCTTTTCCAACTCAAAGTTATTTGTTTGATTAAAACTAGCATTTATTTAATTCGGTATAGTACGTGTGTACAAGAAAGTGGTACTAACACATTATTGTTAGTATTCTTGTATTGAATTACAAAATCGGTAAGGGGTAATTCACATAATCCTATAAACCCTAATTAGGGTTCATCCAATTGCTAGTTTTGTGGATTTGATTCTTGTTCGACTAGAATCAAGAAAGGTACGCATATTCTTGTTTATGTTAATTAATTATTCGTTAATCTTTCCTATACGTTTCCGCATGTATACTTTGATGTTTTGTGTTTTATTATTGATTGTCATGATATATAATTCCAACAGTGGCATCACGAGTCATTGGTTTTAATGAGTAATTAATTACTAAACGCGTAAAAAAATGAATAATTGTATGTTGTTTGATATGGTTAATCTAGGGTTTTGGTTTTTTTTTTTGGGTGGATTGATTTTAGTATGGGGCGTACCCTTTTATTTTTTTTTAGTCGACACTTTAAATTTTTTTTTAGGGTTTTAAATTGTTTGTTAACCTTATCGAAACCTAGAATTAATATATATGTTACGTGATTAATTCATAAATAATATTGTTAATACAAATATCGTCATTAAACGTTATTTATATTTTTGATCTTTGCCTAAGTTTTGTTAACGACAAAAGTAAATTTAATTTATAAAAGCTTAAAGCTTGTCAAGTTTATTAGATATTAAAACAAGCTTTCTCAAACAATATATTCATCATTCAAGCATTTACATTTATGATTAGTAACATCTTGATATGACTCTAATCATTATGTATGATAGTAGTTTGTAGAATGTGTTGGGTTCTTAAACCAAACACTACTTAAGCATTTGCATATTTCTATTAATAGTAATACAACATTTGACATCATGTATTACATCATGGAGATCATTGGAAGATTCCATTAGATATTTTGTGAAGATTTGTACTCTTCATATCTTGCACAATCTTACTTAGATAGAGTTGACTTTAGGCAAGATTTGATATCTTGATTGTCAGATCGGCGGTACCAATTTGGTACACCAGGCGGAACCCTTTAAGGGGTCCGCGGTCCGTGGACGCCTCCCGTCCAAATTGGCTATAAATAGAATGCCAAGCCAAGTAGTTTCTCATCCCTTTCTAACATACTCTCATACATATCTTCTCTAACCTTTCTAACTCGGTTTCATATCATATTAGTGGTCTCTTTTGTAGCAAAGAAGATCAAGTCATATTCAAGCTTCAACGAGAAGTTGGAAGTCTTGTTTGTTTAGTGTTGTATGATCTAGTGTTGATCCATACTTCATTGTTGTATCAAACCATCATAATCTTGTGAGTGTGAGTGGTTAGTATTTTAGTCCTCAAAATACATTGTGTGTGGGAGTAGTTGTACCCTTGGAAAGAACTCGACATCTAGCTTAGTGTCGGAAATAGTGTAGCGAAGTGTAAAGGTTTTCTCCGCGGTGAAAGGAGCTTGTTGACTAGTGAAGTTAAACTCTCGAGTGTGAGACTCGGGGAGTGGAGTAGGCGAGGAAAAAGAGTCCTTGTAGGCCTAACCACTATAAACAACTTGTTGTGGTTTGATCATTTCTTTCCTTACTTACTTATTACATATTGCTTGCATATTTCATTAACATACTTAAGATCAATATCAATTGATCTTTCAATAAGTTTCAAAACAAAGTTTTAATCAAGAACTATTCAACCCCCTTCTAGTTTTCTACAATTGGTACCTGAGCCTCGTTGCTCAAGAATTTCTAAAAACTTGTATTTTATAAACTTGAAACGATCCATGGATTCAAAACTTTAAAGAAGGGCAATCTATGCAAAGACCACCACTTTTTGAAACCAATGGATTTATCTATTGGAAAACCGTTTTGAAACATATGTAAAATCAAAAGATATAGATCTTTGGTTTATTATTGTCAAAGGAGATTTTAGTTCTACAACAAAGGATATTTCCGTTGATGAACAAAAGAAATTAGTTGCTAAAAATAATGAAGCTAAAATGATGCTTTATAATGCTTTACCTAGAAAAGAATATGAAAGAATTTTTATGTGTGAAACCGCCAAAGATATTTGGGAATCTTTAATTGTTACACATCAAGGTAATTCACAAGTCAAGGATAACAAAATTGATCTTCTTGTTCAACAATATGAACAATTTGTTATCCCCAAGATGAAACCATTGATTGTGGCTTTGCTCGCTTTAACACTATCATTACATCACTTAAAGCACTTGATGAATCTTTTCGTAGTAAGAACTTTGTCGGAAATTTCTTAGAGCACTCCATCCCAAATGGAGAGCTAAAGTGACCGCTATTGAAGAATCAAAAGATCTCTCAAAGTTCACGAAATGATAATGGAGAAAGATTCAGAGATCATCAAAGGAAGAAAGGAGAAGATCAAATCCGTTGCTCTTAAAGCAAAGGCGGAATCAAGCGATGATGGTGAATCTTGTTCCGATAGTGAAGATGAGGAGTATGCCATGGCCGTTAGAGATTTCAAGAAGTTCTTTAGAAGAAGAGGAAAGTTTGTAAGACAACCTCGAGAAGAAAAGAAGCCATTCCGAAAAGATCGGGATGATAAGAAGATTAAAGGTGAAAGAAAGTGTTTTAGATGTGGTGATGCAAGTCATCTTATAGGAGAATGTCCCAAGCCACCTAAAAGCAAAACTCAACGAGCTTTTGTAAGTGGTGCTTGGAGTGATAGTGAAGACGATGAAGAATCAAGCAAGGAAGAGATCGCTCTAATGGCACATGAGTCAAATGAGGTACTTTCCGACTCTTCTTATTCTTCTATAGATGATGACACCTTGCAAAACAATATAATCAATTGTGTGAGCTAAGTCTAAAAATCATAACTAAAAATAATTTTTAAAACCAAAAAGGAGTTTTTGGAAAATGAGGTATATGAGTTAAAAGAAAAGCAAAACGTCTTGAAAAGGAAAAGCAAATGACGATGATTGTAAATCATGTCAAGAGCTTAATCTTGAAATAGAAAAACTAAAGTTCACACAAGAAGTTTTAATAGAAAATAACTCTAAGTTTAAAAGGTTTAACAAAAACATCGCTCTTGCCGATGAAATAGTTAAAACCATAAAACACCGTGAGACATGAATGGGCTAGGTTTCAATGAAGTATTAATTCCAAAGAGTCAAAACAAAACGGCGAAAAGACGAACATTCACAAAATCGCAGAAGATAAAGACGGACCGACGGAACCAAAATAAGGGTTCCGTCCAGTCAAAAGGGTACCGCGGTACTTCAAATAGAATGTAATGTTCGCAATCGGACCGCATCGAATTTGTTAAAATAACAAAGAAAACCAATGATAATGTTAAACTAAAACCACCATTATATCGAGTAGGACTTGTTAAAAATGAATTTAGATCAAAACTACTCAACAACGATATAAAACCTCTCTTGCCAAACGCCTTTCCTAAGAGCAACCACAACGTTCAACCTAACTACCAACACAACGGTTGGAATCAAAACATTCCTAGACCATATCAAACCCCAGACACATGCCATGGAACCCTTACCCATCATTTCCATACATGAATCAAATAATGGTATGTTTAACCCAAACGGACCCATGAGATATCGGGGACCAAATGTTTGAGTTATTCGCTTTAGGTATGCTTAAAAGTTGATTGGAACCCGATGAATGGATAAAAGATAGTGGATGCTCACGACACACGACGGCAACAAAGTCTCTTCTCATCATACCAAGAGTATGACGGAGGTAATGTCACTTTCGTAGCAATCTCAAAAGCAAAATCATTGGCAAAGGTACGATTGCTCATAACTCTCTAACTATTGAAAATGTTGCTCATGTGGATAGGTTAGGATTTAATCTACTTAGTATTAGCCAACTATGCGATAAAAAGTATAAAGTACTATTTGATGAAAATGGTAGTAAAATACTAAAAGATGGTATCACCATAGCTAAAGGAATTAGGAAAATAACATATACGTCATGAAAATAGATAAACATATAATGACAAACTTTGCCTAACAACATTAGACGATAGCTCATCTCTTTGGCATAGACGCTTAGGTCACGCTAATATGAGACTTATACAAAACCTATCTTCAAAAGAGTTAGTTAGAATTTGCCAAAACTAAAATATGACCAACACTTTTATGACGCTTGCAAAATTGGTAAACAAACACATAGTAGTCACAAATCTAAAATATGGTATCTACATCTAAGTGTCTAGAATTATTACATATGGACTTGTTTGGACCATCCGCTATAAGAAGCTATGGAGGCAACTTATACACTTTGGTCATAGTAGATGATTACTCAAGGTTTACTTGGACGTTATTTTTGAAAACCAAAATGAAGCTTTTGATAAATTTGAAATACTTAGCAAGAAAATTCAAAATCTTCTAGGTGTCAAATTGTGTCGATCCGAACGGATCATGGTCGTGAATTTGACAACGAAACTCAATTTGGAAAATTTTGTGATACAAATGGTATAACACATAACTTTTCCGCTCCACCTAACACCTCAATCAAATGGAGTAGTAGAACGAAAAATAGAACAATTCAAGAAATGAGTAGAACAATGCTTAATGAACAAAACATTCCTCAAAAGTTTTGGTGTAACGCTGACACTTCTACATATATTTTAAATAGAGTCCTAATACGTCCTTTCCTAAACAAAACACCATATGAACTTTATAAAGGTAAAAGCCAACATTAGGATATTTTAAAGTCTTTGGTTGCAAATGTTTTATTCTTAACACTAAGGATTATCTCACCAAGTTTGACCCAAAGTCTTATGAAGGTGTATTTCTTGGTTACTCCCAAACTAGTAAAGCTTACATTGTCTTAAATAAAGAAACAATGATAGTCGAGGAATCGTTGAACATAACATTTGACGAAAAGTCCACCTCCTCTAAGACATCACCTTTGGTAGATGATGACTTAGTTGAAAGTCAAATAATTGAAAGTCAAATTAATAATAACAAGGAAGATGAACCATTAAATAAGGAAATTGTTAACATAAAAGAATCTAAAAGTCATCCATTAGAAAAGGTTATAGGAAAACTTAATCAAAGAACCTTAAGATCACAAGCTCAAAATCAAAGTAATCATTTTTGTTTTGTATCCACCATTGAACCAAAAACCATAAATGAAGCAATAAAAGATGAGTCATGGGTAATGGCCATGCAAGAAGAATTAAACCAATTCGTTAGAAATGATGTTTGGAAACTAGTTCCAAAACCTAAAGATCAAACTATAATTGGAACAAAATGGGTCTTTCGAAACAAAATGGACGAAAATGGTATAGTATCTAGAAACAAAGCTAGGCTTGTTGCACAAGGTTATAATCAACAAGAAGGAATTGACTATGATGAAACTTATGCACCTAGTAGCTAGACTTGAATCTATTAGAATATTACTTGCTTATGCATGTGCTTATGATTTTAAATTATTTCAAATGGATGTTAAAAGTGCTTTTCTTAATGGGTTTATTAACGAAGAAGTGTATGTTGCTCAACCTCCCGGTTTTACCGACTTTGAGAAACCACATCATGTCTTCAAACTCAAGAAAGCATTATCTGACCTTAAACAAGCACCTAAAGCTTGGTACGACTGTCTTAAGACTTTTCTTATTGATAACAAATATACTATGGGATTAGTAGATAATACTCTTTTACTAAGAAAAGGAATCGCAAATTATTATTGTTCAAATATCGTTGATGACATTATATTCGGATCAACTTGTCAAGAACTATGTAATGATTTCTCTAAAATCATGCATGACGAGTTTGAAATGAGTATGATGGGTGAGTTAAACTTTTCTAGGACTTCAAATTAAACAACTAGAAGATGATATTTTCTTTAATCAATCTAAATATATAAAAGACATGCTTAAGAAATTTGGTCTTGAAGATTCCAAACCAACTAAAACACCCATGTCCTCTGGACACTAAACTCACCAAGGACGAAGAAGGTGAATCCGTAGATAACACTAAATATAGAGGAATGATTGGTAGCCTACTCTATCTTACGGCTAGTAGACCCGACATTATGTTTAGCGTTTGTCTATGTGCTCGCTTTCAAGAAAACCCAAAGGCATCACACTTAGAAGCATTAAAAGGATTTTAGATATATTAAGGGAACAACGTGTTTAGGATTATGGTATCCCAAAGGAACGGGTATAGAAACCATAGTGTATGCCGACTCGGATCATGCCGGTGATTATGTCGATAGAAAAGTACAAGTGGTATTTGCACTTTGTTGGACATTGTCTCACCTCATGGTTTGCAAAGAAGCAAACGGCTTTAGCCATCTCTACTACTGAAGCCGAATACGTCTCACCGGAAAAGCATGTCAACAAGCTCTTTGGATGAAGCAAGCTCTCGTGACTACGGAATTCATCTCAACGATATTGTAATACTTTATGACAACAAAGGAGCCATCGATCTCAAAGAAGAATCCTGCTCAACATGCTCGTATAAAGCACATTGAAATCATCATCACTTTCTTCATGACAATGTTCAAAAGGAAACATCTCAATCGAGAAAGTATCCTCCAAGACAACATTGCCGACATTCTTACTAAACCTCTTAAACGAGAACCTTTAATCTTCTTAGACTTGGTTTAGGGTTAATGGAACCAAACATGTAGGATAAACATAGTCTAAAACATTAGAATAGTCAAACCAAAATAATTTTGTCTTGTATACATCAGAGCCACGGCACCAACGACAACACGGACGGAACCAAAATTTGGTGCCGTCCGTCCGTGGTGTCTCTGTACAAAACAAATTTTATACATAACATCTTCTTCCTCACAACCCACTTTACCAAAACGTGTAAAACTTAAACCAAGCTCATTATTGTCATCTTCCCACTCTTATCATCAAAGATAACATCATTGTAAGTATCCTAACTACATTTCATCTCTTAATTCGAGTCTAGGATTCTTATTTATGCACAAAACTATCACAAATCATTACATGGGGTTTTATGTATGCTTTTATACCAAATATGAATTCAATTGGCAAATTGCATAACTAGTCATTCAAATTAGGTACTACATTATCATATTGCATAAACAAATCATGTTTCCACTAATTGATAGATAATAAATATAAGGCCTTATTCAAACAACCAAACACCCCATGTCAAAAGTTTTGAAAAGCTTCTCACTTATAGGAAAACATTTTTCATTGCTAATACAAATAGAAACGTTAGAATTTTCATCACTTGCATGCTCTTGAATACTAAAGGTATTGCATAACTAATATGCACTCCCGGGTATATTCAAATGTAGCCACATTGAATTAGGAGCATTTGGGTTATCTCATGGTATTTGCCAAACACTCCACTAAAACCATTTTATGCATAAAATGAGTCGAGATAACCGCAACTCCAAATTGTTTTCATATAGGCACACTAGAATCAAAACGTTAAAATTTATCTAAATTTTAACATGTTAATTCTTGTTCTTAGGAATAACCATGGTAGCCGCAAGATTCTATGATCACAAAGACACTCTTAACTACATTCCCAAACATCACAAAACCAAAGGACTCACCAAGGAACAAGTAGAAATATTTAGGGTCTAGAATCTAGGTATTTCACGAGGGTAGAACCATTCACTCATCCTTCCTTGAGCATACCAATCTTCGTGAAGAACTAGCCGCCATTCAATTCGATTGTCTTCTTGACATTGATGAACCAATTTGTCCTAGGTTCGTATTAGAATTCTATGCTAGTGTGACCGGTTTTAGTGATGAAGATGATGAGTTTTGTCTTAGCTTTAGAATCAACCAAAATGACTACACCATCACTTTAAGTGACTTTGCTAGAGTACTAGGAATTCCCAACCGTGGAACTTGTGTCTACGGATAAGTGGTCACTCACCGCACTTGATGCAATCAATGACCGCTCTCTCCCTACATAACCCGTTAGCCGATAAGGATGTCATCCGTGAACACCTTTTAACCCAAAACGGATACAACCCGAGTCACCCGAAGGGAAAAGAGGTAGACCGAGATCCATATGGAATGGAGCTCAATGAACTTAAGCACTAATTTAAGAAATGGGAGGAGTTACTTGAGCAAACGTCATTAGCACCATAGGGAATAGGGATCACATAAACGCTTGTCTTTGCCACATGCTTTACAACTTGTCCACCGACAACCATTCAACAGCCTACTACATAGCTAGGAGAATGATTGATATTCCAACTCAAGGATCCGTTGCTCTTCCATACGGGATGCTTCTCACCCGTCTCTATAGAAACTTCGCCCAATTCCACCAACCCCAAAAGGGATGCACCTTCAATATGATCTCATCCTCATATCTTTGTACCTTTGAGTGATGCTAGAGTTGCTAAGACTAAAGGCAAGAGAGCTAAACCTCCAACTCCTTCATCATCATCATCAAATAGCTCAGGATGGTCTTCCAAGCTCTCGCCTTCCACCTCAAGAGTATTACACATCTCTTCCCGAGATTGAGAATGAATCAGTAATTCAAGCAAACTAAGGGAATGTTCAAGTGCCTTGGTAGGATGATGAACAAGATTTACAAGAAATTGGACAAATAAGGGTACTTTAAGGAGTGTTTGGAACAATGCATTATCGTTAATGTTTGATACTATTTAGTTGTTTTTATTATGTAGGATGATAATATGACTTGAAACAATGGTGTATGCTAACAATCTCATGCGGGGATAGCACAAGTATGCTATCAAATTTTACCCATTTTCACTATATTGTGAAAACAATAAGCCTTGCTCTTAATCTATGCTCCACTGTGTTTACATATGTGTTTTTACTTTTCCTAACTAGAAATGTTTAGTATAACAGTTTTGAGAAAAATTTCGTGTTTCGAAATTTCGCTTTTAAGAAACATTCATCCAAATTTCAAGACTCACGGATCGACGGCACCTTTATTTTGGTACCGTCCTTTATGAATTTTGGTACCGCCATATCTCAGACAAAGGACCGAGACGGCACCCTTTTTGGGTTCCTACGTGTATGATTTTGGTGCCTGGATCCTCCTGTAATTTTCTCAATTTCGACTCTTCGTGATTCCAAATTATCTTCCATCACTTATAAATCAATCTTGACTAGTATATACCGTTATTAGAACTAGTATTATTCACTAAGGGATGTAAGAAATCCATTTCCACCAAAATTCAAAAATTTGAAAAATCCACCCAAGGAGCCCTTTATAAAGGAAGGAACCAAATTTTGGTACCTTCAATCCGTGGTAATCAATATTAGGAAATTCCACTCACTAGAACACATTTATTGCATATCTTTTCTTCTTCACTCCATCTTCTTTGTATGGATTGACTTGGGTGATATGACTAGCATTCAACCCACTTCCAAATCATTAGGAACCTCATCTCTTCAATGGTTCAACATCAAATCAAACCTTTTCTCAACAATTTCTTACCTCTATAAATTGAAAGGCTTTACCATGATCATCCTCACACCTTCTTCATTCTCATTACTATCTAGCAAACCAAAACCCAGTTCAAAATGACTAAATCATCACCAAAACCTTGCAAGAAAACCGCTAGAATGAGCGTGAAGGCCTTGTTGTTTTGTCAATATTAGCTCATCATCCGAATCTTCACCACTCACAATCTCATCTCCCATTAGAGATGATACACACCTTACCTTAGCTACACCCACTTCATCACACATTGCGATCACCACTCCACCACCAATAAAACACCTACTTCACCTCCACCGCACCCATCCAAACATCCAAGACACCTTCACCACCTTCACCAAGGTCTCCCACTCACTCCCATGGAGTTATTTTCAACTCCACCAACATCACCAAATCCTTTCCTAGAGGACTTGGAAGACTTGCCTCTGGGCCAAGTCACCCACCACCATTGCCATCTTTTGGCACCATTGAGCGAATCGCTCATGAATCACCTCGGTCATCCATTGACCCAAACGCCCATTAGGGCCAAGACCTCTCCTTTCCACCCCATTCACAAGGACATTCATGGTCCTTTATACGGGATCATCCACTTCCATCATCAATGTCCCTCATATTGAGGACATTCCGGAGAGCATGGGATGACAATCCCACTAGAGAGAGATTCAAGCCGAACTCCACAACCTCCACCAATTCAAAGGCATGGTGGATTCTCACTTAAGTGAGACAATGCAAATGCAAAGTGCTTTGCTTGCATCCATCATGACCACTCCAAACATCCCCAACACCACCAACACATCCACTATTCCACCACCACAACCTCCGCAAACTTTCTACCCTCGAGGCACGGTTGCTCAACTTGAGCAAGCGGGTCAAACCGTGGAACGGACCGGATTATGGTCCATGACTTCCACGAAGAAATGAGGTTCATCCTCAACCACATTCTTGAGCGTCTCAACGCTCTTTCCCATCCACCATCACTTTAGGGTGGTTTTAGAATAGTCGTTTATTTGTTTTGTTTCTTTAGGACAATTTTTATTTTCTTGTACTAGAAACACATCATTGTGTTCTCTTTTCATGATCTTTACTCATGAAAATTTTAACTAATGAATGTTGTTTATTATGTTGTTGGTGTCATTACATAGTGTTTGGAAATGCTTGTGAATGATCATTATCACTAACTTTTTTTTTCTTGTAGCTTTATTTTCACAATCCATGTATCTTCCCATTAAAGCACCCAATTTAGGGGAGCTTTGAACAAGGGGAGATAATAGCTCGAACTCATTACATTCCGTATAGCCTCTTCTTTTGTTGAGACAAAAGGGAGAAAATATAGAACTTGAAATTATTTATATTTGACTTTTCGAAAAAGTCAAATCGCATACAATTGACTTTCTAAAAGTCAAACAGAACCCTCATTGATAATACTTGACTTTTCTTTAAAAGGTCAAGCGCATACTTTGACTTTCCGAAAAAGTCAACATCATGCATCAACTAGTGAATTCGTTGACTTTCATAAAAGTCAAAATTCATACACTTATATTATCATTTCCTTTTCAAAGTTCTAAAACTAATATTTTTATAACTATTGTACAAACTTTGTCTCTTTTATAAAATAAAATTTATTTTTGTCCTCAACAAAAAGGGGGAGATTGTTAATACAAATATCGTCATTAAACGTTATTTATATTTTTGATCTTTGCCTAAGTTTTGTTAACGACAAAAGTAAATTTAATTTATAAAAGCTTAAAGCTTGTCAAGTTTATTAGATATTAAAACAAGCTTTCTCAAACAATATATTCATCATTCAAGCATTTACATTTATGATTAGTAACATCTTGATATGACTCTAATCATTATGTATGATAGTAGTTTGTAGAATGTGTTAGGTTCTTAAAACCAAACACTACTTAAGCATTTGCATATTTCTATTAATAGTAATACAACATTTGACATCATGTATTACATCATGGAGATCATTGGAAGATTCCATTAGATATTTTGTGAAGATTTGTACTCTTCATATCTTGCACAATCTTACTTAGATAGAGTTGACTTTAGGCAAGATTTGATATCTTGATTGTCGGATGGCGGTACCAATTTGGTACAGGCGGAACCCTTTTAAGGGTCCGCGGTCCGTGGACGCTCTGTCCAAATTGGCTATAAATAGCAATGCCAAGCCAAGTAGTTTCTCATCCCTTTCTAACATACTCTCATACATATCTTCTCTAACCTTTCTAACTCGGTTTCATATCATATTAGTGATCTCTTTTGTAGCAAAGAAGATCAAGTCATATTCAAGCTTCAACGAAGTTGGAAGTCTTGTTTGTTTAGTGTTGTATGATCTAGTGTTGATCCATACTTCATTGTTGTATCAAACCATCATAATCTTGTGAGTGTGAGTGGTTAGTATTTTAGTCCTCAAAATACATTGTGTGTGGGAGTAGTTGTACCCTTGGAAAGAACTCGACATCTAGCTTAGTGTCGGAAATAGTGTAAGCGAAGTGTAAAGGTTTTCTCCGCGGTGAAAGGAGCTTGTTGACTAGTGAAGTTAAACTCTCGAGTGTGAGACTCGGGAGTGGAGTAGGGCAAGGAAAAAGAGTCCTTGTAGGTCGAACCACTATAAACAACTTGTTGTGGTTTGATCATTTCTTTCCTTACTTACTTATTACATATTGCTTGCATATTTCATTAACATACTTAAGATCAATATCAATTGATCTTTCAATAAGTTTCAAAACAAAGTTTTTAATCAGTAAACTATTCAACCCCCCTTCTAGTTTTCTACAAATATGTTATGTGACATGGAATAATATGCGATCTTGTGACTAATTGAATAATTGTTATGTTATATCCATGATAATACGTGCATGTTTGTCATGGATTGTTACTTGTATATTGTTTAATTGTTAAGATATTTTATCACATGTTTTTTTATGATAAATCTTGAATTGGGGAAGACTCCAATTATATATTAATGAATCAATTATGTGCAATTTGGTACATTTTAATTAAGGGTTTACGCAATCGATTCATTGATGTATGTGGCTCACTTTCAATTGAGGAAGTGAAAGCCCTAATTAGTATATACATTAATTAACCTAGACATTGATTATTAATAGGTTTTATCGAATAAGTTGCATGTGGCTACTTGTTTACACGTATTAATTGTTAGTTATGTGCGCATTGTTTTTAGTTATTTATTTTTTATTTGTTTGTTTATTATGTGTGACAGTTTTAAGCAAAGGGTAATTTTGAATAGAAAAATAATGCGGACTAAACAATGGTGAAATTTGATTTGTTTTTTGAAGAGTTAAGTTTTCAATAGTTTAATTGATTGATGACTTTGGTACAAATGGTCTGAACGGCTCACCCAATTTGACGGACTGTGTGGGAAGTACTAGAAGGGGCGCGTTAAATGTGACCCTAAAGAGGAGGTTATTGCTTGAATGACCAAACTCTCCGCTTGCTTGCGAGTCAAATTGAGCTACCAAGTAAGCCATAAATGTACAAAATCATCTTAAGGGCGAATTAGCTTTAATTCCATGCGCCACTTTGGTAGTAATTACCCGAAACACTAAGTGCTTACACTTCTGCAAAAGTACGGTATAATGGACGATAAGTAAAGGTAAATTCCTTGATTGGCGAAACCAATACCTCAAATCAAAACTTTTATAATTTGATCTTTATGAATTGGTAATAAAAAGTTTTTTATTAAAATTTATGCTACAAGATGAATGCATGACATCTTTGTACATATTTTGATTTAACCACATAAAATCAAAACTAGTACCCTTTATAAATTAAGTTATGTGCCATCTAATTAAAAGGAACACTTGAAGTTGCAATTTACGTCATGTCACAATTTGGCGAGATTGTGATGGAGAGGTAAATCTTTATGTAAAGTTAGACCTTACATGAACATATTTGCAGTTCTTTAAGTTAGACACTTAAGTTGAGTAGGAAGTGAGAACTGGACTCAAGGCATAAGATGGGATGAAACATGTTTATATTTACAATAGCGTTGGAAAATATAAATCCCATAATGATTTAGGAATTGGAAATTGTTTACCAATTATTGTTCGACAGATTACCTTATTATGTGCTTTCGTTACTAGCAGATCAACTGATGTAATGAACCTATGATAATTTGGATCCTAGTTTTTCGAGAAATTTATATGGTTATATGTTTATATTACCTTGGTCCTTGGGTATATTTTATTTTCTTGAAAAGTTGTATTATCGAAAATACTAATACTTGATTTTTTCTCGTAGAAATGGCTCAAAACAACGATAACACTAACATCGCACTAAGTTCTGCGCTCAAAAGCTTTTTGATCGAGAAAAGTTGATCGACTCTAAGAATTTCAATGATTGGCACCGCTCTTTGAGAATTGTCTCAGAGTTCTTGATCGGTTGAATTATCTGTACTCGCCTTGTCCTGTGAACCAAAGACCGACGCACTCAGCGGAAAAGGATGCTTGGAAAATTGAGTATAAGCGTCATAACGATGTGGCTTGCCTAATGTTGGGAACGATGGAACCCGCTCTTCAAAAGCGCTCGAAAATTACTTCCCATCCGTCATGCTCGATGAACTTGAACTATGTACGAGAAACCACCATCTTGTCAAATTTATGATTTGATCGATGCATTACATACCAAGCGGGGAGAGGGTAAACCCGTAAGTGCTCATGTATTTGGAAATGAAAAGTTACATGGACCAATTAAAGGCACTTGGCAAAACTTATGAAGATGACATTGTTGAACTTGATCAATGATCCCTTAACAAGGATTTCAATGGTTCTGCTCAAACTTCAATATGCACCGTGTGGGAAGACGATTCTTGACCTACACGCATTGCTAATTGACTATGAAAAGGGTTACCTTAGAAGGCTCCTACTTCCGGTACTTGATATTCGGGTGGAAGGATAAATAAGCCAAAACCGCAGCTGCGAGACAACAAGAAGGTGAAGGGCAAAGGGAAAGTTGATAAAGGTAAAAGGTTATGGCCTATCAACCAAAACCCAAGAAGTACCCTACCCTAGGAAGGAAAATCCTAAAGGGATCAAGCATGCCACCACCGCAAGGTCGTTGGGCATTGGAAGAAAAAATGCTCTATCTTGATGAATTGCGGGCAAATAAGATGAAGTATGACGGGTCCTGGTGCGGTTCTTGAGTAATTTATTTGTGATTGAATTATTTACTCTAAATTATAAAAATTCCTAAGTATATGATACTGGATGTGGTATTCACATTTGTAATACACTGCAGGGGTTTAGAGTGGAGAGGAAGCTAGCCTATGGGGAGCAATATCTGCACGTGGGCAATGGGGCACACGCAGCTGTTGAAGCTGTAAAACCCTAAAAATCGTAAACGTGTAAAATGACCATAATGCCCTCTAGCTAAATAATTATGAAAACTCGTAAACGCGTCAACCCCGTTGAAGACGTTAAATACTTGAAACATTAACGAGTTTCGCAAGGCTATTGTACTTATGTTCACGAATTATATTTACGTCACACATTAAATTGTTATTTGGAAAATATATGAAAGATATACTAGATAATTATAATTCAAATACAACAACTAAATAAGGTAAATTGAAATTGTCATAACTTGGTCTCACCCTCCCCCTAAATTCGGCCTAATGAAACGCCTATCACCCCAAGAAAACGTCCCACTTACTCCCTCATTTATTCACTACCATGTTTACCTAATCTAACAACTCACAAAACCCTAGTACTAAAGTGACGGCAAAAGTTTTGTTTCCCTCTCCCATTTTTCTGTCGACTAAAATAAATCAAAAAGGAGGCTCGAGGCTGCTGTAATCACGAGTATTGGTTCGAAAGGAGTCTTGTTTGATCATGGGTTTTGAGGTGTTGTTGTTGTCGTGGTTTCTAGGACACCGAAGGGTCTTGGTTTGCTTTGTTAGAACTCGCTTTCTTCCTTTTCTTTTCCATACGCTACAAAGGTAAGCCTTGTGACCCTTGTCTCGTCTCTTTCGCATGAATCGGTGGGTGTGTGTCACTCCATGCGTATGTCTTATACCATATATCATGTCACATAAAATGTTAAAAGAGATTAGGATTGATCAAGTAAAATAGTTGCATGAAATCATGGTATGAAACCCTAATTGTGTCGAGTAAATCTTGGTATTAAATCGATCTTGGACCCTCGACGGTATGGTTCTTTAGTTGTGTCAAGCCTTAATGAGATAAAAACGTATGTACTTGATATTGTTTTGGGTCGACTTGGATCAAGGAAATAAGGGTTTCGTTTAATTGTTTTGAGGGGCGCATAAATTCTGAATTGGGGGTAAGGGTCTCGACATCTAAAAAGAGCACACAAATGATTGATATAAACTTGTACTAATCGTATCTAAATGACTTACAACGGATATGGTAATCGTGTTAAAAAGGGAGTTCATAAACCTGTTGTCGTCTCATTATGGTTATGATCGATTGTAACACCCTAGGCAAATCCCACATCGGCTGTGGCCTGGAGAGATGCTGGGCTCATAAGATAACATTCGCTTTACAATGACACAACGCGTTTTGTGGTCTCTGCAGTGGAGTTCTTAGGAGCTAGCGATTAAGCGTGCTCATGTGAGAGTAGTCTTGGCTTGGGTGACCTGCCGAAGTCTTCAAATGAGGCCACAAAAACAAAGCCGTGAGCTGCGGCAAAGCGGACAATATTGTGGTCCGAGTAGGCGGGATGTTACAAATGGTATCGAGCCACTCCGAGCCGCTTCGGGATGGTGGGGCAAACCTCATCGAGGACGATGAGTCCCTAGGGGGGTGATTGTAACACCTAG
Organism: Chrysanthemum lavandulifolium; assembly: GCA_022545495.1. Taxonomy (NCBI): domain Eukaryota; kingdom Viridiplantae; phylum Streptophyta; class Magnoliopsida; order Asterales; family Asteraceae; genus Chrysanthemum; species Chrysanthemum lavandulifolium. Next base: position 287,900,263 of record CM040241.1, read on the forward strand.
GCAAATCCCACATCGGTGTGGCTGGAGAGATCTTGGGCTCATAAGATAACATTCGCTTTACAATGACACAACGCGTTTGTGGTCTCTGCGGTGGAGTTCTTAGGAGCTGGCGCTTAAGCGTGCTCATGTGAGAGTAGTACTTGGCTTGGGTGACCACGGAAAGTCTTCAAATGAGGCCACAAAACAAAGCCGTGAGCTGCGGGCAAAGCGGACAATATTGTGGTCCGAGTAGGCGGGATGTTACTGAAGCCATAAGGCGTTTAGTTTAGTATTGCCTTCGGGCTTAGTATCGTTATTGAACAATTGTCATTACGCACCTTCTATAATTAGAGGTGTTGTTTCCTTTCGCTTTTGTTGGATGATGGTTTTACTCATACTATTTCACGTAATGTAATTTCGTTTCTTTAAATGGTGTATTTTATTTTAATGCGATTCTCGTGAATGGTGTGTTTGAAATTGATGTGATTGGAAATGAATCTAACAAATATAATAATTCGATGTTTAGCATCAATAAGAAAATAAAGTTGGACTTGAATTCTTCTTATCTTTGGCATTGTAGACTTGCTCATATAGGCAGGCTTGCATGCAAAAGCTACAACACGAAGGGCTTTGCAAAATATCAATGATGAATCATTTGATAAATGTGAGTCAAGCATATCCGGGAAGATGACGAAGAAACCTTTTCATAGCAATATGGAGAGGCGTCGATCTACTTGGTCTTATTCATACCGATGTGTGTGGACCACTTAGACATGTGTCAAAGAGAGGTGCTAGCTACTTAACCTTTATCGATGATTTCGACCGTTATGGTTATGTTTATTTACTTAAACATAAACATGAGGTGTTTGAAACATTTAAGGTTTTCAAAGCGTAAAGGTCGCAATTGGGAAAAAGATTAAAGTTGTTCGATCCTAAAGAGGAGGTGAGTATCTAAGCCAAGAGTTTAAAGATTACTTAGGCGATTATGGAATTGTCCGAATCTCATCTCCGTATCTCGCACAACAAAATGGTGTATCGAGAGAAGAAATCGTACATTGTTGGACATGATACGATCTATGTTTAATCTTACTACTCTACCTTTATCCTTTTGGGATTATGCTTTAGAATCACTGCTCGCATTCTAAATATGGTTCCCACAAAGAAGGCGATAAGACACCATATGAAATATGGCATGGTAAAGCTCCTAACTTTGTCTTATTTAAAGGTCCAGGGTTGCGGCGTATGTTAGGCGTAACTCAGCAGATAAACTCCAACAAAGATCCGTAAAGTGTATCTTCGTAGGATACCCTAAGGAAACTATGGGTTAATACTTTTACTATCCAACCGAAAATAAAGTAAATGTTGCTAGGTATGGAGATTTTATTGAAAATGATCTCGTATCTCAAGAATTCGATGGGAGAGTCTATGATCTAGAAGATGATCATGAAGATGCATTACCTTCGAAAACACTAACGTACTTCGGTGAGAACACGATAGTCCGGGTCCTCCACCGAAGTTGAAGTGATTCCGTTCAGATCCGTAAGGTCTCACGCGTGCACCGAACGTCTATGTCTTAATGTAGAGGTTGAGAAACTATGTTAGAGATCTTGGAGAGCCTACTAGTTATAAAGCGCCATGGCAAGTCCCGAAAAGGAAAATGGCAAGTTGCAATGAATGGGAAATGCAATCCATGAGAAAAATGAAGTCAGGAAGAGGTTGATTTACCTCCAAACGCCAAGGTGGTTGGAAGTAAGTGGCTCTATAAAATAAAGACTGGCATGGATGGCAATATACACATCTATAAAGCTCGTCTAATTGCGCAGGGTTTTACTCAAATTATGGCATAGATTACGAGGAGACCTTTTCTCCTGTAGCTGACATTATAGCAGCATACTATGACTATGAGATATGGCAGATGGATGTCAAAACCGCCTTCTTGAATGGTCGCTTAGATGAAGACATCTATATGAAGCAACTCGAGGGGTTCGTGAATCCACAATTTCAAACCGTGTATGCAAACTTCAAAGGTCCATTTATGGATTGAAGCAAGCATCGAGGCAATGGAATAAGAGATTTGATGAAGAAATCAAAAGGTATGGATTTATTCAAAATCTTGATGAGCCATGTGTATATCACAAAGTTAGTGGGAGTGACGTAATTTTCTTTATCATTTATGTCGATGACATATTAATTATGGGAAAAGACATTCAAAGTTTGCAAAATGTTAAGGTATATCTTGGGAAGTGTTTTTCCATGAAGGATTTAGAGAAAGTCGCATACATTACGGGAATCAAGATCTACCGAGATAGGTCAAAGCGGTTAATTGGTTTAAGTCAAAGCGCTTACATTGATAAAATATTGAAGAGATTCAATATGCAAAAGTCCAAGAAAGGATATTTGCCGATGGATGTAAAGCATGGCTTATGTAGCGATATGTGTGCTTCAACACCGGTGAGGTGGCACGCTTGCGAAAGTTCCTTATGCTTCTGATGGGATCTATTATGTATGTTGTGAGATGCGCAAGGCCGATGTGGCGTTCGCTCGAACATGACCGATCGATATCAACGGAATCCGGGTGAACTTCATCGATCTGTTGTTAAACATATTCTAAAGTATCGAGAATACGAAGATATGTTTTTAGTGTATGGTGGAAATCCGGACAAGAGCTTGGTGTTACAGAGTTCTTGTGATGCGTCTGGCAATGTGATAAAGATGATACGACGTCTCAGACGGGTTATGTCTTTGTCATCAATGGAGGAGCAAAGTTTGGAAGAGCAAGAAGGAAATACGATTGCGATGTCTGCGATGATGAATACATAGCGCGCCTTAAGCGCAATGGAGGTCGTTTGGATTAGGAAATTCATTTCGGGCTTGGTGTTATGCCTTCAATTGAATCGCCTATTGATATGTATTGTGACAATTCTGCGCAATCATATTTGCCAATGAACACGAGTCATGAAGGGCACTAGACATTTTCTACTAAGTATCACTATGTTCGGGAACAAGTTCGTGAAGGTGAAATTAATCTATTGAAAGTTCACACAGATGATAACTTAGCTGATCCTTTCACTAACTCTTTGGCTAGAGACACGCTTATTGGACTTGCCAATGGAATTGGACTTCGTTTAGCTAATAGTTTCATGCAGAACTGTGATTAATATTTGGATAAAGGATATTGTAAAACATTTATTATTTTGATGAAATAAAATTTTGATTATGTTTATTTTCATTTGTAATATTGTTGTCCTATATTTGCATGTTTAATCCGTGAGTAACTAAGTTATTCTAAACTGTCCATTTTCGATTAATGATATGGGAGTATCATTAAACTAAGACAAATCTGAGAGATGTGGTAGAATATACTTGAAAGTATATTGATGAGAATGCATACCAATTTCAGATGATATTCAATGAATTGAATATAGGACTTATCCCAACTACATAATTTACTTTGTGGATATTGTTAGAAGTAAATTATGAATAGTTATCCTCGGACTTGAGATACCGGATAAGTGTCATGAATGTAGTGCATTTACGTAAAGCAACTTAACGCTATAATGAATCGGTAGTTATAAGGGTTGTTTTTAGGCTGTTACAAAGTTTGTGGGTTAGTCTCGTAGTCAAGATAGAATTTGTTCCTTCAAATTTATTTGGAGTTTAATCTTCTTGGGCCCTCGTAGGGTTGACAAGATGTTTGTGCGACGCACCCAAAATCTCCCTAAATATGTTTAGAAGATTTGGTAATCTTGGTCATCACTTATAACGAAACAAAATAGTTTAATAAAGAATGACTTAATTCCATATCTTTATTTAACGTGGTATTAGAAACAAAAGGATAATAATAACGAGAAATCATTAAAAGGTTTTCCATGAGTCTTACTCGAGTTGTACTAGAGGCATCGAAGTGTTGCTAGAAGCTAACCGATGTGATCACTCTATTAAGATATATCCAAGTGGGAGCTATTGGTTTTATGGATATAAATTAGTAGACGTGAGTTAGGATCGATCTCGAGACCACGGGATTGCACACTTTGCGTACGAGAATTAAAGTTAATAATTAAATGTAATAGTTATATTTATTTATTAATTAAACGAAATAACTATAACGGACGTTAAGTAATTAGTTGTAATGGACTAACGGTCGGTAAATGTAATTGGAAAGGACTAGATTGCAAATATTGGGAAGGTTCTGGAATCCCCTTGTGGGATAACACCACCGATCGGCCAAGGGAAGGAAACCCAACCCAACTCAAACTCAAACTTGTTCTCCAAGTTTAGTTTAGTATATATACAAGGCTAGGGGTCTTGTGTTTTGCATCTCTTGTACTCATTAAGCTAAACCTAAATTGTTTTTATGTGTGTTTGCTTAAAATCGATCGACTACCACTCTTGGGAGTCGATTCATCATCTTTTCCAACTCAAAGTTATTTGTTTGATTAAAACTAGCATTCCTTTAATTCGGTATAGTATGCGTGTACAAGAAAGTGGTACTAACACATTATTGTTAGTATTCTTGGATTGAATTACAAAATCGATGAGGGTAATTCACATAATCCTATAAACCCTAATTAGGGTTCATCCAATTGCTAGTTTTGTGGATTTGATTCTTGTTCGCTAGAATCAAGAAAGGTACGCATATTCTTGTTTATGTTAATTAATTATTCGTTAATCTTTCCTATATGCTTCCGCATGTATACTTTGATGTTTTGTGTTTTATTATTGATTGTCATGATATATAATTCCAACAGATACAAGGAAATGAAGACATGTGAACTCGGCTAAAATAATATTAGCGAAAAAATATGAACCATTATATGTATATCGTTAAACTTTATATTCGATCTGGGCAATAGCAACGTTATATGAGTTTTTTTGCAAAATGGTTTTTTTTTTTTTTTGTGCCAAAGGTGAAAATATATTATTAAAACATCATGAAAACTGAAACAGAGAAATAGACATGCCTATTCTCTTTCACAAAGTACAACATATGACAAGACTATGTCACATGAAGCTAAAGCAAACAATACAACCTATCTTACCTAAATACAAAAGACTAAGAAGCCAAGATTCACACAATAGCCTAGAAGAAATGTGCAGAAAGGGTACATTCACTTTGCAATACATCTGAAAACACTTGTACACAACCCATACCTTCACTTCTTAACCAGAAATCTTCTTCAATTGTACATTCCATGTTCTTTCAACTTTCTTAACATTAATGTTGTCTTTGATATTAATGCCCATAAGTTTATACTTCACAGTTTCCAGAATGGTCTTAACAATGTCATCACATCTTCTGCATTCCTCTTTGAATATCCTGCCATTTCTCTCTTGCCATAACTCATACACACAAGCAGCAAAAACCATTTTATCCACTACATTTAGGATATTATTGTTATTAGCAACCTTTGATAATGATTGCACAATGTCTGGCCACTTATTGTGATTTATTTTGATTTCGACTTTCACCTTTACTTTATCCCAAACCTCCTTTGAGTAAGTACCTTTGAAAGAACAGTGTTCCAAATTCTCATAATCCTTCAAACATAGATAGCATCATTGACAATGCAGAGGCCCCACTTGTTAAGCTTGTCTTGAGTATTGAGTCTATCTTGTACAATAGCCACAACATGAAAGCATGTTTAGGGACACATTGAGGTACCACACAAGCATCCTCCAAAGTGAACATTTGGAGCAGATCCACATAACATTTTATTGATCGCTTTGACGTAAAATTCCTCTTCTTTGCCACTTTCGATAACCAAACAACTTTGTCTTTACCCATGTTGTCAATTCTTGGTTCTTCTAAACTAGTGGTAATAGGAAACTTTTCATACCAATCTTCCGCCAACTCAAATTCCATTTTTGATCATATCCCTCACACTCATATTCAACCTTAACCTTGCATCATAGATATCTCTTTGTGATATGTATTGAATAAGAGGGCCCATAGAACTCCAATTATCATACCATAGAGATGTGTCAGCACCATTACAAATTTTATACATAACTTTGCATTTAATTTTATCCCTTATGGCTAGCAAATTCCTCCATCCCCAACTATCACTTATCTCAGTTTTTATATCCCAAATACTTCTGTCTTTTAATTTCACTATATGCACCCACTTTACCCACAGAGTATCTTTTGAGGTTGCTATACTCCATATGTGCTTTGCAAGCATTGATTCATTCCACTTATGCAGATCCTTTAAGCCAAGGCCACCTTGATCTTTTGGTTGACACACAGAACTCCAAGCAACCTTAGCTTTACCCCTAACAGATTCACCTTGATTCCACAAAAACTCTTTTAGAAGTCTACTGATATCTTTAATGACAGTGATGGGAATGAGGAAGACAGATGCCCAATAGACATGAATGGATTCCAAAACAGCCGCAATTAATTGAAGCCTTCCAGCATAAGATAGGCTTTTATTCTTCCAATCTTTTACTCTCTTCTTTATCTTATCCAGTAGACATCCACATTCTTTCACACTTAGTCTCTTAGAAATTAAAGGAACTCCTAAATACTTAACAGGAATGGAACCAATAGTAAAAGGAAGTATCTGAAGAATAGCCCTCTTTTCACCTTCATTCATACTGCCAAAGAACATAGTACTTTTGGAAAGGTTAGGTAGAAGCCCAGAGCATGCACTGAACTCATCTAAAGCTTGTTTAATCACCTCTACTGAATTATAATCCCCATGACACATAACCAGGAGATCATTAGCAAAGCTAACAAGGGTAAGTTTTAAAGCTTTACACCCAAAGTGGTATTTAAAGTTGTGACTCCTATTGATTTGTCTCTGAAGAACCAAAGAGAATATTTCCATGATCAGTGTAAATAGATAAGGAGATATAGGATCTCCTTGTCTAAGTCCTCTTCCCCCCTTAAAGTACCCTATCCTTTCTCCATTGACACATAATGTGAATCCAGTTGTGCTTACACATTGCATAATCCAGTGAACCATTTTGCTATTAAAACCAAGTCCCTCAAGAATATTCCTTAGAAAGATCCATTGATCAGTATCATAAGCCTTCGGACAACAATTTTAAAAGCAACTCTTTAGGGCCGATTTTCCTATTATATCCCTTCATGATTTCTGAGTTAAGAGAATGTTGTCTGTATATGCTTACGGTATAAAGGTACTGGTTTATACTTACCAAGCTTCCCAATGGCCTTGATTCTATTTGTAATGACTTTACTAATACATTTGTAAAGTACATTACAACAGTTATAGGCACAAGTCGATCCACCTTGTTTGGAGTGGGATTTTAGGAACCAAGGTAATTAGTGTGGCATTCAACTCTCCTAACAACTTACCGATGAAAAACTCCCTCATCGCACATCAAATATCCTTCCTAGTAATTCCCCATTTTTTCTTGAAAAAAGCAGCTGAATAACCATCTGGCCCTGGTGCTTTTGAATCATCAATGTCAAATCTGGGTTACAAATCTGGGCCACTTTTATTTTCGTATGTAGATACTGGTTATTTTGGTGTTGGTGGACCCATTAAGTTTCTTTTAAGCTTCTAAAACTTTTAAATATAACCTCTAACTTATACAAGAGTCCATGTATGCTTTTTCTAATTTGTATAGCATATCTCTTTTCTAAAATTTTCATTTTATAAAAGCCATGTTGATAAGGACAAGATCGAAGAGTTAGCGGAAGAGTACATGGAACACTTGGAACGTGGTAAGAAAGTTAAACGGAAGAAAACGTAGATCATTTTGTCCACGGCGTAGGGCTAATGTCTTCTCTACACCGTAGAAGCTGTTATACGATTAGATTATTGGCCCAAACCCAATTGTGGGTTTGAGATCCACTAGGTTTAGGGTTTATGTTATCTTATTCTCAAAGATATGTTCTATTATAAATAGACATGCTACTTTATGTAATTGAGAGGTCATTCAATCAATATTAATCTCTTTTCTATTTTACATGGTATCGGAGATTTAGGTACAACCCACCGCAAATTTGTTATCCTTCGGTCATCGGTTACTTACCAGTTCGGAGGGATCCCGACATATTTATTTTTCTACCTGTTCAATGTTTTTTTTAGCCTTTTAATTTATTTTTACTCTATTAACCCTAGCCTACAAAACCCTAGTCGTCAATAACACATCCCATATTATGTTGATTTAGCAATTGATCATCAAAATTTGTCTCATCGTTACTCTTTGTTTTAACGTTGGAGATAATTGTCGTTTTTCAAAGAATAGGTGCTCGCAAATGCCGCTCCTACCTAAAGGCAAAGCAAGCCATGACAGGAAAAAAATGTCACGCAAAGGAGGAAGCTGCAAGTAATAAAAAACTATGCCGCCAAATACAATTATGCTTCTGTTAAAACAATGAGGAAAAGGATAAGCGGCTTTTAATATTCATTCCAGTTTGATCATCCGGAAGACTCCCGTTCAAACTGCGGGGGAGTGTTATACGATTAGATTATTGGCCCAAACCCGATTGTGGGTTTGAGATCCACTAGGTTTAGGGTTTATGTTATCTTATTCTCAAAGCTATGTTCTACTATAAATAGACATGCTACTTTATGTAATTGAGAGGTCATTCAATCAGTATTAATCTCTTTGCTATTTTACAGAAGCTACAGTCAATATGATATTTTTCTTGGTTTGTATACGCCGTATACGGAATACCTCCTTTACGCCGTATATGCAATTGTCTAAGTTTTGTTATTTTCGTGGCTTGTCCACGTCGTATAAGGTAGACATTCTTTATGGCGTATACATGTCGATTTCAGTTTCCTTATTTTAGTTTAAGACGATTCTAGACATGTTTTTGGTTATTTTTCTTCAAGTTTGGTTTTCTTGTATATATAGAGCTAGGGTTTATTGTTTAGGCATTCAATATTAAGAATATTATTGACTTTTAGTCTTTAAATCCTTTGTGATTTGGTTAACCCGTGTTAGGGTTTTATTCACGTTTTCATTCTACGTCACCAGATTATTATTATTATTATTATTATTATTATTATTATTATTATTATTATTATTATTATTATAAAAACTATCAGCTCACTATTAGTATAGTTTATTCTTATGTACTACAAAACTTATAATAAACAAATAAGAAACCCATGGATGAATAAATACTAACCAAGGAGATAAATGTGATAGTACTCAACAAGTATCTTCAAGTCCCCATGTGATGGGTTTGGCACGCTCACGCAGTTCGAATCTTGATGGGGCAAAAGGTTTTCCCAATTAAGTGTAGTGCCCATGGGTCGCTTAGTTGGGGTTTTCCTCCCGTGGTTCCTGACTCCATCGGTCGCTAGTCCCTTAAGCCCACCGCATCTTGCCCAATTGGATGTCACTGTGGGTAAGGTAAAGGGCTAGCCGTCCCGTTGAATGTTCAAAAAAAACAACATGAACAACGAGTACAATACTCGTTCCTTGCCTGGGGATACCGATACATTAAAAGAGATATTGAAGCATAATTTGAGAAAGGTGTGATAAGTGAACACTAATGTGACATTATATCATTCACATATGAACCTTCATATCTCTTACCCAGGATGTCTTGAAGGCCTTAAAGTAATGACTAAGTGAAAATTTTGTATCTTTTTAAAACATACACCTATTTTTTTTCTTTTCTTTTTTTTTAAACGTAGAATGACATATATATCTTAGACGAAAGTTCTTTACAAAACATACTTTAGATAAAGAACAAACCCTTTAATCTCAACCACCCATTATTTTAACATCCAATGGTGAAGATTAATTCATATTTTAATTTAATTAATTACTAAAGGGCATGTTTGTAATTACACTCTCAAAAATAATACACCCGTAGGTGTTAGTTACATCTCATTCACTTTTCACATTTCAAAACAACCTCATTTCATCTATTTCTCTCTCACACCAACCTCCTTCCCCATTCCCCAAATCAAACTCTAACTTTTTTCTATCAAAATCAAATGCAATATTAATCAAATATTTTGTAAATAATGGATTTACAGGAAGAAGTAGCACACTCTAAAGGTGAATTGTATAGTGATGTCGTGTTGTTCATTTTTCGACTACCGGAGATGTGTTTGTTGCGGCGGTGGTTGTTGTAACCGCCATTATAACCATCGCCGTTGTAACTGCCGTCGTTGTAGCATTTGTGATAATTAGTAATTTATGGTGAAGGTTTGTTGCTTGGTTTGGTGTTCTAGAAATGTATTGCGTTTTAGAAAAAGGCCTTAATTCATCAGAACTTGGTTGATGTTCTACTAGCAAAAGCTTTCAAAACGAGCATCTAGCCTATTAAAATATCAATATCAATTGACTTGATATACAAAATGCGAACCAATTGAAATCAAGAGAAAGGAGGTAGAAAATATGTTTTTGTGAAACTAACTTCATCACGTGAATGCTCAGGGAGAAAAGAATATTTTTAGAAAGTCCAATTTCTACTCTTCATTCTTTAAACTTTTTTTAACATCATTGTTGAAAAAATTACACATTTGGTCCCTGTGGTTTACCTCAAATAACAGGTTTAGTCCCTAAGTCGTTTTAATTACACCACACATACCTATTTTTGAAACTTTTTGCCTATTTAGTCCCTATTTTAAAAGATAGAGATCATCTGTGTAATTTTTTATAGTTTCTTTTATTACACGGATAGTCCCTATTTCTCATAATAGGGACTAAATGGGCAACAGGTTTCAAAAATAGGTATGTGTGGAGTAATTAAAACAACTTAGGGACTAAACCTGCTATTTGGGGTAAACCACATGGACCAAACGTGTAATTTTTTCATCATTGTTTTTACTTTGATATAAGTGATATTAGCTAATTTTCTAATGGAAATAAGAATGAATTCATTTGATATTTTGTTCTTTTAATTTAAAAAAATAAAATAAATAAAATAAAAGACACAATAGTTTATTTTTGTAAGATTTTTAAAATTTTTCAATGTGATCTACCAAAGAATCATATGAGATTTTGTACGAATCACATGTAATTTTACCTCAAATCACATGTGATTTACCTCAAATTACATGTGGTTTACCACAAATCACATGTGATTTACCGCAAATCACATGTGATTTTACATTAAATTGTTTTTGAAAGTGAATCCCATGTGATTTACTCATTTTTAAATTAAAATTGAATCACACGTAATTTACATTTTTTCATAATAGAGCAAAAAAAATAAATAACAGAATCACAAGTGATTTCAGAAATTTATTTTATAAAATGAAGGAATAAGTTGATTTGAAATTAAAGATCACATCTGATTTATTACTTTAAAGATCGAATGTGACTTGTAAAATCACATGTGATTCATTGGTGAATCACATGTGATTCTTTTTGGATCACTTGTGATTTTTTTGTGGATCACTTGTGATTTTTTCAAAATAACAAATCACATGTGATTTTTTTACGGATCAAGTGTGATTTGTCTGGACGGAAATTTTGAATAAAAAGTTCGTCGAAAGTATATAAAAGTGCATATCTATAGAAAGATGATTTTTTTCTCGTCGCGATGGTGTATTTTTTGTAGCTTGAAGATTTACCGTTTGCAAGATATGTTGTTTTTAAAAAAATGATGAAAAGTGGGTTTTCATAGAATTACATTTCTACCATTCCTTTGTTAATTTTTGCTTTCATATCATCCATTGGATGAAAAGAAGATGAATGGTTGAGATCTTATAATTTGTTCTTTAGATTAAATGTGTTTTCTATTGATCTCACCTCATATATCTCAAGCATTATTGAATAAACATGTTAGTTCATTTAACTTTATTTTTGCGAACAACCTTTTAATTGAGGCCATATAATGTCTTTTTTTAGTCATAATATAACATCTTTACGGTTGTATGCATCGAACATAAAATTTGAGGCCCTAAAAATGTTGAGGGATTTTAGGCGATCGTATAACTCGCTCATCCTGAAAAAAACAATCAATTTATAACCCGTTATAATATAAGGGGTGCTCATACGGTAATGCATAAATCATAACCCACTTCATGTTTGGATTATTTTTATAAGAAAAGGAACATAACGTATTCAAATTTAATTAGCAAATGCTAAAAAATCCGATGAAAGACTTAGCTAGTCATGTTGTTAAAAAGAAAAAGAAAAAATGAATTGTTTGTCATAATCGTTGCCAAAATAAGAGGAGATAGAGGCAAACAAAATATTCAATTATTTTGGTAAATAATATCACCTTGAGGCTAGGTCCAACAAGCTGCTAAAAGATTTAAGGGTGTGTTTGGTTGACGGGTTTTGATGTGGGTCTAAGGGATGATGGTAAAAAGTAATTGTTTGGTTCATGTTGGTGGTCCTTTGGCTTTGGGTTGAGTCCTAAAAATCTCGCATGCATAAATCCTGACCAAACTGGTAGTAGGGTGGCAATTCGGGTCGGGTTCGGGTTGTCGCGGTTGGTGGAAAATCCCAACCCAAACCCCGACCCATTTAAGTCATCCAATTCACCATGTCAACCCTAACTCGCTTTAGACATAACCCAGACTTAACCCATTTAACCCAGATATATACTGGGTTGGCGGGTTAAATAAATTCTGTGAGTTGAATCGGTTCAATGGTTCGAGTTGACCCATTTAACCCTTTTGTACACAAAAGTTGCACATTACACAAGTTAAACAAATTTTAAACATGTTGTTGGGTTGACCGTTTAACACATTTAACCCGCGTAATAAAATATAAATAATTTTGAGTTTATGAAAAAATCTTAAGCGGGTTGGCGGGTCGGCCATTATTTTATTTTATTCTCACCAACCCGACTGCTTAATAAACGGGTTAGACGACCAAATCTATTTAGACAATCCGAACACGCTTAATTTTCGCTTCGGTTTACGTCGGGTTTAGATATCGGTCAAAATCACACCCCTAAGTGGTAGTATTACAAGAAACACCATCTATTTCTTTTGTCTTTTTCCTATATAGTGGGTCAAACATTCATCCCACCACTTATCTTTTATTTGTTATTTTTTTCTAATAATAAATTTTAATTTTAAATAATTTGTCAAATTATAAATAATAATTATTTATTTTATAATAAAATTTCTCTCTCTTACATCAAATCCAAATCATAATCCTAATCCAAATTTAAATCCAAATCTAAATCTTAATCCTAAACTCACCTACAAACCAAACGGGCCCTAAGTTTTAAACCCGGCGGTATCACAGTTTAGGAAAAACTGCTTTCGTGTGGTCTCTTTCTTTTTCAGATGAAGGTGAGTGGCAAAGTCTGGTTCAACTAAGGAGTAGGTCGTCCTATCTGATAGAACGGGTAATGCTCAAATATTCAAGTATTTTGGTAAATAAAAATTGGTTATAAAGATTGTTAAGATTATTACTCCGTAAGACGGTAATTGTCAGTGAAATTAGGAACACTTCTAGTTAATGATCAAATTGATATTTGTTAGAATATGACCAAGTAACACAATCATAATAAATATTTTGGTTATGTCAACATTTATATTTTACTGATTTGTGTATGTAATGAAAGAAGAAAAACTTTTTGTGTTAGTATATTTAAAAGTGCATGAACTGGTACTAAAAGTTTACATATAATAACTTAAAACCAAATGCACCGTCAATAGTAAATATTTGTGGGTAACATTTCTTGCTTATAGCTAATTACGTTTATGGATATTAGCTAGATCCGGTGACTTTCGCTCTATACGCAAAAATTAAAGTCACCGTTTTTTTATTTCAATTTGCGATTCTTGAAATTTGCAAAATTTCTTTTAATTACGTCTTGAAATTATCAGATGTCGCAAACTAGCAAAATTAACAAAAGTTAAACGTCTTGTGCAACTAAGTTATAACGTTTAACTCCCAACTACCACGTAATTGGTGTTGGCTATATATATAGGAGTGTGAATAGGGTCAAATTAATTAGTCGGGTTCGGGTTCATTCACGTCGGTCAATTATGATTTTGTCCGAAAGAATAGCCACCGCACCCCACCCTACAAAAGTTTGGGTTCGGTTCAATTCGGATAAATAAGATATAAGTTTGAAATATCTTTAAAAGAGAAAACAAATATCGGTGTTGCAAAAAAAGTTCTACAGGTCGATTAATCACCGACAGGTCTTCTTGGCCACCGACCTTTCTCGATTTGGGTCGTTCAAACAAATCGGTCAACCATGGTCAACAATGGTTAACGATGATCAAACTTGCTGAAACTTAAAAATCTTACCTAAATACCCTAAACTCGCCATAAATTAGTTATAATCACTTATAATCACTGTTTATATCTATTACAAGATGTTTTTAAAGAAAATCTTGAAAAATACCAACACATGCCATAAATACCTAAAACTTGCAAAAATGCCAATACAATTAATCACCGATTCATTATTTTTGCAACCCCGAACAAACGTAATCACTTATAGTCGTTGTTTATATATATTACAAGATGTTTTAAGAAAAATCTTTCTAATACCCAAAACTACCCAAATACCCAAAACTTGCTAAAACGCCAATCCGATTAATCACCGACTAATCCCGTCTAGACCGGTTACAAGCTAAAGAGGGGTCGACTGCCTCACTACCGATTCGTGATTTTTGCAACCTTAACAAATATAAACAAAACAAAACACTTGTTTGAGGGTTAAAATGAAACTTTGGAGAAGGAAGTCATCTGATTTCGTCATCTGATTTCGTCAGCCTAGTGACGTCACATAAGTCAAGTAACCCATGATTATAAATAGAATAAATTGAACCCATGTTTGCAAACAATGAAGAAAATCAAACCATTTTTGCAAATAACTCATGGTCACATCAAAATATTTTGCCATTCATTTCAATTCAAGAGGTTCCAGCTGCTGATGGGTCCAAGACTCCGTGTCGGTCAATGACACCATCTGAGCTAAGCATTGCGTATGTTATATTAGGGACGGTGATGCAACCTAAGATGAAATGCTAATTGTAAGAGTTTGAAAATGCCCTGAAGTGCATCATCATCAGTGGCTTACACAAAGACTGCGATACAATGTATGGGGAAAGACAAAAGAGTGAGCGCAAATGTCAGATGAGCAGAAGCAGAGCAGTGATCGCTAAAGCGAGTGTGACGAGTTCCAAGATACCACTGCTAGATTAGCCTACCAGCGCATCGATTGTTTAGATTTAGTTGAATAGAAGGGAACATCTGTCATTGCAGTAGTCAAGAGTATAGTCATCGTGGAGATTAAATAACATGACAACCCAATCAATATCAAGGACGGATTCTGAGTAGCTTTATATACAGACCTGAAGTGAATGAGTGAAATGAGATGAAATGCTTTTCAAAGTGCAGCTCTCACCCTGCTTAGTTCGAATTGCGTTATTGCATTTTCCGAACACAAAAACAGATAACTTTTTCCATAACACAATCCCAAACACTCTAAATAACAGTCTTGGTGGATGTAGTAATATGTTGTAAGCAAGAATTTACACAAATGATTCTGAGCAGTTACACCTCTACTTCTTCAAGGTCGATGAGTTCTTAACACCTCGAAACATTCTAGTAAAGAGTTGCAACATCTGTATACTATGTTGCAATTTGATCTACAGCATATAAGCACAAACCAAGTAACTGACTGACACCAGAAACGTTAATGAAACTCAGTACAATTCACCTGCTCTGCAGGGCTTAGTTCAGGAGAAACAAATACACTATGATCAACAATATACACAATAATAAGATGTTTTATCTCTTGCATAAAGTTGTTTAACATTAACCTTCTTGGATTGTTCATGCGAACTCCCCTTGAGTGTTGCAAGGAAAGTTTAGTAGTAACACCAGATGTGTATATGATAGAACAGAACAACACATCAATACAAAGCGCAAACACCTATTAGGTAATTGGTGTAATCTCTCACACACGCAACTTTAGAAGGAAAATCTAATCATATACATGTATTTGAAATCAGCTTTGATCTTTTGAAATGATTCATCGAATATTCCTTAACCATTCATATCAGAAGATTTTATGCATACAGTTTGAATCAGACTTTATGCGAATTAGACCTGTTATTATCTGCAAATAGTTCCTCACGATAATTTTAGATGAATCATTAACGTGTCTAGCAAAACAATCTGGCAACAATTATAAACTCTTGGGACTTGTGCTTACAAGAGACCATTAAGGTAAAGTGGCTATGAGATTATGATTTCTAACGCCTTCTTAGGAAAAGCAGCTCTCGATTCTGGTATATTTATAGAAAACAATAAATAAACCTAGGTAATCATTTAACAAAGAGAAAAAGAGAATCCTATATTGTAAATCTACGCATTATCCAAAGAAAAGCAAAACAATCTGGCACATATCAATCATATCAACTCCTTGCAAAGAAAAGCCTCTCCAGATGACATGGGTCTAATTATTTCTTAAGAAATGCTTTTCTTACTTTATGTTGACTCCTCTAATTAAACATCAAATGATTGAAAAGATATAAACAATATGTTATCCTTTTTCGTGTGCTAGTACTTGGTTGTAGGTTCATCTGCATAAATGTCAGTTAACAGTCTACATAGGACATATCTGACTTCCATTAGCCCTTAAATTACATTTTAACTTTCACATATCAAGTTCTCACTTGAATAGAAAGATGATAAGTGGCAAAACCAAGCTGATACTCCTTGATATAAAGAATCGCCATCACACATGTAATACCAAATTGGTGACCCTGAGGTCAGAGTGTCAAACCCAAGTACACAGTCACCTCACTTGCATTTATTAGCAGACTCCAGTGCCCTTTTTCATCAGGTGATAAAAGGCCAAGTAGACACCAAGATACTAATGACTTATGGTGGCTAAGTTAGCTGTCATATAACAAGCTACAGAAACTTAAGCACATCACTAGCATACACTGCTCGAGACAAGAAAAGTGTCCTGTAACCCCCAAGTCATTATCCAATCTAAGGTTCTTTACTTAATCTAGTCCTAACCGCCTAGCAGTAATGCAGTATCTTCCACTCTTGATATGAGACTTGTAAAGGTTAAATGAAAACTTGCCTAGCCTAAATGCAAGCAAAATGAACTTCCCTTCCACCATAAGTATCAACCCATGACTGAATCATACGACTCAAAGCTTGTCTTTCTTACATTCATGGACTTATGATGGCTAACTAAGCGATCATAAAACAAGACACAGAAACATAAAATGCACTCTAGGATAATCACTAGCATACACTGCTTGAGACAAACTAGTGTCCTGTACCAAGCATGAAGTCAAAGAATATCCCAAACCTTAAGGCACACTTTTGACACGAATGCAGTATGTTTGCATTTTATTTCCAATCTAAAAACCATTACGCCTACTATAGAAAATATTTACGCTTCTAACGGATATATATTCTGCATAACTCGATTTCAATGTAAACAAGAAGCCAATGAACGCAAAAAACAAAAGCTACAAAGAGCTGCCTTTTATGATTGATATTGTGAAATGAATATCGTCGTTGTACAAAACATTACATCGTCATACAAACAACTCGGTGCAAAGCACAAATTCTACACAACATATCACAAAACTTATGTTAATTTTTCAATGGAAACAGCAAAAAGAGGGCGAGAACATACTAACTTCATTATTCTTCTCTAGGAAGCAACATCTTGCAATTAAAACCGTCACGCAAAAGCTGGTTAACCGCATCCCTAAATTTAATATAATCATCAACGGTATTATAAACCTGATGAGAAATCCTAGCATACCCGTTACAAAACCACCACTCTCATCCCTCTCGTCCGACTTCCTCGTCTCTCAACGGCTGATAATGTATCGGAACTTCCACACCAAAACGATCTCTAAAACAATTCCTCAACCTCAACGCATCATCATCGCTCAAAACCCCAAACTCGACGGCAACCCAACCATCGCCATACTCGGACACATCTCCGGCGGCGCACCCAAACTCGTCCCCAGCTCTTCGCCAACATCTCCCCATTTCCACAACCGCCATGATTCCTCTTCATAATCCCTCAATCCCGCCTTCAAACCTATTAACAAACTCGAAAACATCCGCACAACCAACTGCGCGCTATAATCCCTAGTCCCGATCCACGCACTCTCAATCGCTAACCCATTCCCATACTCATGCGACACAACCGGATGATGCAAATCCCCCGCCACATCCTTCCTACAATACAAAACCGCCACACTCGGCGGACAAAAAAACCACTTATGCAAATTACTAACGTAAAAATCCGCCCCGATCTCCTTCACATCCACACTCACACTCCCTATCGCATGAGCCGCGTCAACAAACACCCTATCCACACCTTCCTCCCTACACACCTTAACCAACTCCTTAACCGGCATTACCACACTAGGCATACTCGTTATATGATCTATTATCGCTAACCTAACCTTCCGCCCTCCCACCTTCCCCTTAACCAACGCTTCCCTAAACGCATTCACAATCTCATCCTTCTCCCTAACAGGAAACGGCAAGTCCACAACAACAACCTCCCCACCCGCGCGCCTCACATACGCGTCAATACTCTTCTTAACCGCCTGAAACGCGCAACTAAACATAACAACAACATCATTCCTAACATACCTACCCTCACTAAACCCTCTCCCTACATTTTGCAAGACTATCGCGGACGCCGTGGTCGCGTTATCGACTAACGCGACCTCGGAGACATCGTCCGCGTTGATAAGTTTCCTAATCAGCTTCCTAGAGGTGAGAATTTGTTTCGGTAAAGTTTCGAAGAAGAATTGGTCAGGTTGTGATAAGAATTTGAGATGGAACTGGCGTTGGGAGGCTGTGATGGTGTTCGGGACGCTCCCGAAGCTGCCGTTGTTGATTCGGGCTGTTTCGGGGGCGTGGTGGGCGAATTCTGTCAGGATTTGGGTGGGGGAAATGAGGGTTTGGGTTAGTTTTGGTTTTTTTATAAGGTGATTGTTGTTGTTGTGATTGATATCTTCATTATCATCATGGGGTCTGATTTCACCCATTGAAAGGGATTGGTTTTAGTTTGTGTGTGTGTGTTTTTGGTGTGTGTTAATGGAGTTAGGGTTTGTTGGTCATTTTTGGATGATCCAATTTGCCGAGTCACAGATACTGGATCAGTGATGCACTAGTGGTGTGTGTTGACAATTTGGTCCCTCTAGTTATACACTAGTGATGAATTAGGGGTGTTTGTACCGGTCCATACCATGTCGACTTGAACATGCAACAATTTGGTTGAACAGCTTTTTATCAATAAGAGGTAGATAGTTGTCAAGATCCCGATCCCGATCTTGGGATCTTACGATTTTACGATCATTAGAAAGCAATCTGATCCTACATGGGATCTTTCGTGTTTCAAGATCTTATAGGATCGATTTGTGACCATACGATCTACGATCTAATCCGATCCGATCTTACTTTTCTCATATTACAAACTAAAAACTACAAATTTATGGGTTGTTTGTTTGTAGAATTCAAAAACAACATGTTAATTTTCTAAACATTTTATAATCATAATTTAGGACAACATTTATATGAAACATTCATAGTATTTTGTGGTTATAATGTATTAAATTTGTAGATTTGTATAAAATTACATAAACTATTAAAATAACATTAAAGTAGGATCTTAAGATCCCGATCCGATCTTACGATCACGATATTGCAAGACGAAACGATCCCGAGTGGGATCCCGATCTTGACAACCTCGAGATGCATTGAGGACACAAACCTTTTATTATATGATAGGGATCTTTAATGTTCATTCAACATTATAGGTAATGTTACACTTCGTGATTGTCGCTAAATTAAAATAAAATAAATGTGTTGCAATAATGACGACGTCAATCACAAAGAAGCATATATCACCTCTAATGTTCAAATGAACATTAGATGATCCATATCCTTTATTATATCGGTATATTGTGTTCTCGAGTATCACTGAGAAGATTGAAAGGCATGAAAATAAACCGAAAAAAAAATTATTTAGTTGATTTTGAAATAAAATATTTTTCTTTTAACTTTGACTGCAAATGTTTACCTCATATTTCTTTACTTTTTAATAATAAAAAACTTGAGAACTGAGCAGAAAGAAAATTACTCTACTCGTCTCAAAATTATTATCTTCATTTGACTTTTTTAGTCTTTCTCTTACAACTTTTTTTTTTTCTCTTTTATTTAAAACTCGAGAACGTAGCGTAAGGTTATATAAGGGGCTCATGTCTTATGTGGTTACGACTTTTATATTTCATAAGCTTATTTTTGTGGCTTGTTTTGAAACTGTTCGGCTTATATAAGTTTATCATGATAAGATAAGATGAAAAGTTTAAAAACAAGCAAAAAAACAAAAAAACTTATGAAATGGCGACGTTAAGTCACCCAAACGTCGAGCAAAGTGAAGTTGAGTGTTTTTGCGAGCACTAAATGAGATACAAGTGTTTCGTTACCGCGTTTGCAAAACGGAATTTGAAAAAACAAAAAAGTGGCAATATATCCCCATTTTTTTTTGGAGGAAAGGCATTGTGAGGATGATCTCGTCCGAACTAATGAGTAAACGTTACGAATGATAAGGCAAATAAAATGCTCTGAAACACATTAAAACCTTCATGCCGATTTGGTGGAACATCTTTCTCGTTTCTCATGTGAAAGAATAAATTATTATTTTATGTGTTATGTTTTTATTATTATTAATCCATTTTTTTTAATTTTAATGAAAATTTAAATTTAATATTTATTATATTTGTTAAGAAAAATGAGTTTGGTGATGACCAATATAACTAAAAGATAAAAGTAAAGTTAAGATAATATGATACTTTAAAAGCTCATGTGAAAGTTAAAAAAAAAAAAAAAAAAACCGATTATTGCGAGAGGTCGAGCATGGACGACACAAAATCGAATCGGACCGACAAAACAGATCGAACCAACAAAACCGAGACGAGCCGACGAATTTTCGCCTTCGGTCTCGGTTTCATGTTTTTTTTATTTTCGGTTTCAGTACGACCCAAAACACAGCTAAACTGAATCGATAGAACCGACACAAAACCGAACCGAACCGAGCATATTCGGTTTAATTTCGTTCATGTTTTTAAGGAAATCAATTCTCAAATCTATTCTATTTTTACCTTTGCTCACCTTACATTACTGCATTACACAAAGCATTACATGTGACCTCATATTACATTTCATAACATTTATTAGAGTGGCAAAAACGCTGACATTTAGAATCGGCTAAAATAAAAAGACGGCTTAAAAAACGAGAGAAACGTTAACATATCTTTTCTTTTAATATTTTACCACCTCTAACATTTATAAATCTAATCCACTAGCCTCTACAAATCAAACTAAAATTGGTATTTTATTCTTCATATTAACCCAAACTTTGGGGCGTTTGGTTAGCGGTTTTACATGGATTTCATCGAAACAATCAAAAGTCATGTTTGGTTAAAAAATGGGACCCACGATTTGGCATGATGGATGAATATATATATCTAAATTCTATCATAATTTACCCATTTAACAAATTTATTTTAAGTTTTGTTTTTCTACAGTGATGATCTTGATATATTTAATATCAACCTTAAACTTTAATTTAAAAGTTGATTTCTAATTAAAGAAATAATAATTTTCTTTATTTATTTCTAAAATAATAATATTATATCATTTAAATATTTTATATCTCATATTTAAAAAAAAAAAACTAACAATTGGTATTTGGTCTCCAAATCCTAATCCAAATTATATTCTCACACAAGATAAATTCTATTGTACGGTCACACTATAAACCATTCACTCTGCGCGTGTGTACAAACGCACTCCTCTAGTCCTCCACTAACCCCGTCATCAATTAACCAACCCCCACATACATAAATCGCATCACCAAACAGGTCATTCACATCTTATAAACACTTTAGGGTTTATAAACCCCCTTCCCCTTTTTTATAACAACTCATCTCATCTATATATATTTATAACAACTTATAGTTTTTATGTAACAGAATTGACAGTGCAGATTGATTAACTGAATTCAGGGAGGAGTTATAAAATGGCTGATTTGGATCAGTTATTAACTAAGAAAGTAGCGGATAGGTATTTGAAGCGTGAAGTGCTTGGTGAGGGCACGTATGGTGTCGTTTTTAAGGCCATTGATACTAAGGTTTATTTTATTCGTCTTTACGCGTCATATACTTGTTTTAATTTATATATTCCTGTTTACGCGCCTTATACTAGTGTAATTTATTTGAATCGTGTTTACGCGCAGTATATGTGTGTAATTTGTGTGAATTGTATTTACGCGCGCCTTATACTAGTTTTAATTTATATATCCGTGTTTACGCGCCTTATACTAGTGTTAATTTATGTGAATTGTATTTACGCGCGGCGTATACTAGTGTAATTTATTTGAATCGTGTTTACGCGCAGTATATGTGTGTAATTTATGTGAATTGTGTTTACGCGCGGCGTATACTAGTGTAATTTATGTGAATTGTGTTTATGCGCCATATACTAGTGTAATTATGTGAATTGTGTTTACGCGCCGTTTACTAGTGTAATTTGTGTGAATTGTGTTTGTGGCTGTGTAATGTGAGGTTTAGGGCTTGTAAATGCCGGCTTTTTGTTGCTAAGTTCTGTTTGCGTGTAAACATGATGATACGGATTAGGTTTAAGACGTATACTGTCATATTTAAGGCCATTGATACTAAGGTATATTTTATTCGTCTTTACGCGCCGTATACTAGTGTTAATTTATATAATCGTGTTTTTTTTTTTTTTTTTTGTGAAAAGGGTGAAATATTATATAATCGTGTTTACGCCTTATACTAGTGTAATTTATTTGAATCGTGTTTACGCAGTATATGTGTGTAATTTGTGTGAATTGTGTTTACGCCGCGTATACTAGTGTAATTTGTGTGAACTGTGTTTGTGGCTGTGTAGTGTGAGGTTTAGGGCTTGTGAATGGCGGCATTTTGTTTCTAAGTTCTGTTTGCGCGAATTGCGTAAACATGATGATCTGGATTAGGTTTAAGACGTTGATACGTATTCGTGTTTACTCGCCGTATATTATATATTTGTCTTTACGCGCCGTTTACTTGTGTAATTTGTGTCGTGTTTACGCGCGCCGTATACTAATTTTAATTTATGTGAATTGTGTTTAGGTTCGCGGTATAGTAGTGCAATTTATGTGAATTTTGTTTGTGGCTGTGTAATGTGAGGTTTTAGCGTTTGTGAATGCCGACATTTTGTTTCTATTCGTGCGTAACGGGTTAAGTTCTAAGTTCTATTATCGCGTAAACATTATGA
Organism: Chrysanthemum lavandulifolium; assembly: GCA_022545495.1. Lineage (NCBI taxonomy): Eukaryota > Viridiplantae > Streptophyta > Magnoliopsida > Asterales > Asteraceae > Chrysanthemum > Chrysanthemum lavandulifolium. Next base: position 287,923,450 of record CM040241.1, read on the forward strand.
CAGGGATTAGGTTTAAGGCGAAATTTATGTGAATTGTGTTTGTGGCTGTGTAATGTGAGGTTTAGGGTTTGTGAATGGCGGCATTTTGTTTCTAAGTTCTGATTCCGCGTAAATATTATGATACAGATTAGGTTTAAGACGTTGATACGTATTTGTGTTTACGCTACCGTATACTTGTGTTATTTTGGCCGTGTAATGTGAAGTTTAGGGTTTGTGAATGTCAACATTTTGTTGCTAAGCTCTATTTGCGTGTAAATATGATGATACGATTTAGGTTTAAGATGTATGGTGTCGATTTAAAGCTATTGATACTAAGGTATATTATATCCGTGTGAGCCTTATATTGACTGTTTGTGGCTATGATAGTGTTTTTGTTTTGTTGATGTTTTGTCTCCAGTTCTCTTTGTGCGTATACGTGTCGAATATTGTTGTGATAGTAGGTATGTTCATGTTTACGCAGTGTAATAATCTATGTGAACTGTCTTTAGGGGGTGTATTGGAAACAGATTACATGTTGTTAAACAAGACTGTTCTTTATCATTTACAAAAACACGGATAATTAAATGGTTAGCGTAGTTACGTCCTCACAAGAGGTTTTTGGTTCAAACCTGAGTACCTGACCGGGTAAACATTTTGGGGGCGGCCTGGGAAAGGGTGGAAAATAGTCATGGGGATACCCTGGTTAGGCCGCGTATACTTGGGTAACCTGAATAGGGAAACCCATAAATTTACCCGGTTTGCCGAAACCGTATTATTTGCATAATGCAATTATGTACACGCTCTTTAAAGCGATCGATACCAACATACCAAGGTATATTCGTGTTTATGTGGCGTATACTTGTGTGATTTATGTCAACTTTTTGTGGCTATGATATTGGATGCGTAAGGTGAAATTTAGAGTATTTGTTTGCTGATATTCTGTCCCGAGTTCTGTTTGTGTGTATACATGTTGAATCTTGTTGTGATAGTAGGTAGTGATTTAGTATACTAGAAGTAAGGCTGTCATGTACCATGTACAGAGTTGAGTGCAGAAAATGAGTAGAATCAGTTGCTTTCACACTCTGGCTCTTGATTTTGCTATGGCATGTTTAGTTCAACCTACAAAGCCTTGATATAGACCTAAGCATCAGTAGTGAAGAAAGTTATACGATTTGTATCTGTACATGACTTTGGCTGTGCAATCTGAAATTTTGGGTTTGTGTTCCACTTGAAACAGCAGGACAGTGCCACATCACTGACATTTTCTTAATTTCTTTTTGCTCGTAAACATGATGGTTTGGATTACGATTAGGTTTAAGATGGATGGATTTGGTACTTGAATACACTCGTGATAGAGGGTTGTTTTGTAATTTTTTTGTAGCAATTAGTTTGTTTCAGTTAGTAGGTAGTGATTTTTATAGGTAGAAGTAAGTAAGGTTGTTATGGTTTAAGTTTAAGCATGATGATTCAGATTAGGCAAAGGCCTGGTGAATAGGTGGCTTAAGCTTAGCTGTAGTTTCCAGTTAGTAGTTAGTAGTTACTAGTTAGTAATTAGTCTAAATAAAACTAGGAGCTGTTTCATTCTCTAATACAACGTCTACATAGCATCGATTCGAAGGTGTTCATGTTATGCGGTGGAGTATACTTGTGTGATTTATATATGACTTGTGTTTGTGGTTGTGGTATTGGCTGTGCCATCTGAAATTAAGAGTTTGTGATTGCTGACATCTTGTTTCAATTTGTATATGCTCGTAAATATGATGATTCGGATAAGGTTTAAGACGGCTGAATATGGGACTTGAAATTTTTTCTGTTTGAAGTGCTTTTATAATTCTCACTCTTGTGCCAGACAGATGGTTTTAAGTTGGTAGGTAGTGACTAGTATAAATATCAGTAAGTAAGGCCGTTATGTTTAGTTTAAACATAATGATGTAGAATAGGTTTATAGACAGACTGAATAAGGGACTTAAATCCAGTTGTGACAGAAGATTATTTTTGTAATCTTTACTTTTATCGCAGCGTAGTAGTTACTACAGCTGAGATGTGTAAAGTTGATTACAAAAAATTGTAAAATTAGTTGCTCTTTCTGTACTTTTGACTCCATAGCAATAGCATTCCAGTCTTGAGTTCACTCTCAGTTCATCTTTGATTTGTACTTGTTTTTGAGAAAAAAAACTCAACAACTTTGATACGACATGTATGATGCAAGATAATAAAGCTTTGTTGAATATGACCTGAACTTTCTCCTACAAATGACAAATTTAGTAGTTAAGAAATTTGTCATTTGTTTTGCTGTATAATACTAATATAAACTATCGGTTTCTGGGACAGACAGGACAAGTTGTTGCAATAAAGAAAATTCGACTCGGGAAGCAGAAAGAGGGAGTGAATTTTACTGCTCTTAGAGAGATTAAGTTACTGAAAGAGCTCAAGGATCCGAATATAATCGAATTGATTGATTGTTTCCCTCACAAGGGGAACTTACATCTTGTTTTTGAGTTCATGGAAACTGATCTGGAAGCTGTCATTCGGGATAGGAACATCGTTCTTTCACCCACTGATATAAAGTCATATATTCAAATGACATTGAAAGGACTTGCTGTTTGCCATAAGAAGTGGGTTTTGCATAGGTAAGTTTCATCAAGACATCACTTTTTTTGGCGGGTTTGAATTAGTTTCTTTAACAATTCTACTTGACAATTTGTTTTCTTAATTTCCTGAAACGTTTTTTGGCAGGGATATGAAACCAAATAATCTCTTGATAGGACCTCGTGGACAGTTAAAACTTGCAGATTTTGGTCTGGCCCGTATATTTGGTAGTCCCGACAGAAGGTTCACTCACCAGGTATTACTTTTGTTAATTTTTTTAATTACTGGATGTCTGAATGGCATAAGCGTTATTTTTACATAATTCCTGATAGCAAGCTTGTCATCTAGTAAATCAGTTTAACATTTATGTTGCCAGAGTTGAAAGGTATTTGTGAGAGTACTCTCTTATGTACACTGACACAATTTCTTTAGAATCATGTATGCTTCTTCAAATTTTTGTATATAAGATGACCTTAGTGTGGTAATTTTGCTTATCATCTAGTAACAAGTATATGTGATTAGGTCTTTGCACGATGGTATAGAGCACCTGAGCTATTATTTGGTGCGAAGCAGTATGGTCCTGGGGTTGATGTCTGGGCAGCGGCTTGTATATTTGCTGAGCTCCTTCTACGCCGTCCTTTCCTTCAGGTGAGTTCAAGTTGTCTGTGTTATCTTCATTCCTTTTATCTTGACATCAATTTATATAATGTTTTACAGTTTATCTTCTGCTATTGATGCCACAGGGTGCCAGTGATATAGATCAATTGGGCAAAATATTTGCCGCCTTTGGGACTCCAAAACCCTCTCAATGGCCTGACATGATTTATCTCCCTGATTACGTCGAGTACCAGTTTGTTCCTGGGCAGACACTTCGGACATTATTTCCCATGGCCAGTGATGATGCATTGGATCTGTTATCCAAGATGTTCGCATATGATCCTAAAGCTAGGATTTCAGCACAACAGGCATTAGAACATAGGTAAGGGATGTACTATTAATTTTTCGTAGAGGTAGCAACTTTGACCTGTTTACATACGTAGGGGTTGATTTGGGCTGTGCTTTATCTCAAATGGATCAAACAGAAAAGGGTTTTGCATAAAGAAACATACTCTTAAAATTTCCCATTCTAGCATTTGTAGTACTATATTTTACACGCCCAAGTCCTTAAAAAATGGCCTTATGTCCCGTTTGGGTCATTTTGCAACAAAAACACTGCTTTATAAAATATAATAATATGTATATAGAAATGTGAAGTTATGTATAAAGCTGTTAGATTTAATATTATGTTAAAGTTTATATCTAAGTATTTAGATCACGGGTTAAAAAATGACCCAAACTGGACACAAAGCCATTCTGTGATGACTCATATGTACAAAATGAGGTGTAATGACTAAAGACTGGACAAATGAAAAGGTATGTTGATGTTTCATGCAAAATAAAAACCCAAAATAGTTTACTAAAAGGGGACTGAGTAAAACCGGTCGAGTGGGTTAAAAGAGGCCCAACATCAATTTTTAATGTTTTTTTGTATAAAGAATTAGATTGTTATTGTAATTATATTGTTTTTTACCATAGGAATTTATACAATGCCTGTCCTGTCACCTCTAACTTTGCGGGATGAAATTTGCTTCTGTGGTAGGTACTTCTCATCTGGACCGCCACCTACAGAACCAGCTTTGCTTCCACGACCTCCACCAAAGAAGGACTCAATGGACTCAAAGCCCTCAGAATTTGGTCCAACCGTGCTTTCCCCTAATTCAAGAAAAACAAGAAGAGTGATGCCTGAAAAGGGTAATGACCATGGCATTGGCAATGAAAGAAGTGGGCCTGCACCAATGTCTCTCGATTTTTCGGTGTATGATAATAGGCCTCCGGCTAGACCGACAATTAACAGGTAAACAGCCTTAAAATAAAAATAAAAATTATTGTATGCATGATATTGTGTAATGTTTTGACTCATTTATCTTTATTCTTTATTGCACATTACCTAATATAGTTCTCAGCCCGTCTGGGATTGCATTTGCGGTTAGCTGATTAGGTAATAGTATTATATCCACGTTAGATGTTGTGAGAAACCTAGAAATCTTCCATTTACGTTAAAATTTAGCGTATTGCATCAATGTTATCCTTGATCACGAAAACAAGATAAGGGAGTACTTTAAAAGTCTTGTTACTAGCAGCGCGGTCTGAGTGTTATTCAGTGGGGTAAAGGTGAGGAACTTTGTGAAGGGATAAAATGCCAATATTCAAGATGCATTGGTACTATGGGAACTGATAGGGTTAAGGGAGGCAATCAGTCTGACACAGAAAATCAACGACATAAAGGTTACATGAATGGGACTAAAGATATGTGCATGCATGGGTGGGCCCATTCAGGATTGCATCTAGGGTGGGTAGATTAAGTTATACGAAGTATTATCTTATCTAAATTTTTAATTGAATCTAGGTTAAATTAGGCATCTCCGGGAGAGATGACCAAACTTGAGGATGTCGGTCAACGTTTTTGTTTGTTAGTAATTAATCAAGAAGCAACCTCTCTCATTTATGTCCACGTTTTCTGTAATCTCTCTTGTTCTCTCTCACACACACATATTCATTAACGCAAGGTATATTTTTTTTTTTTTTTTGGTTTTTGTTTTGTTATTAATATTTTTTTATCACATAGCAAGTTTATGAGATTCTCCACAAATTTTTGTGTACTTACTGTCTAGCAGAAAATGCAAGATATCATTTGGAACGGCATTACTATAGTTTCTTATTATATTAGTTGTTACTGTGAACATTTATCGTTGGTAGCCCAATTCAATTTACCTGTAAATAATACTTTTTATTTTATTTTATTTTATTTTTTTTCATCTTTCAGTGTTATTTCTCTTTGCATTTAAATCCGATATTCCTGTTGATGAATGATGTTATGTAGATTGATCTGGCGATTTTTTTAATTATAGATATGTTGGTTGTATTAATGTTTACGTGCTAGTTGACATAGATGACGCATTATAACAACTTTTATGGGATTGCTTGTTTATAACCATATGCCTTATCTGTGTGAATATGCCAGGGGTGAATCCGTCTTCTATATAGATTTTTTATAATGCATAGCTTCACACGTGAATCCCTTTATTGTTAACGTATATTAATTGTCATCATTTATCAGTTTCCCCTTTTTCTACTATGCAGTGCTGACAGAACCCATTTGAAGAGAAAACTTGATCTCGAATTCCAAATCCCTGAAGATGATGAGTATCCTTAAGGGAGATTATCCAAAACCGGATCTTGATGCCTATCGTTAACTTATATTGACGTGATGAAGTAACTTTTTGCATGATATTATCCTACATCTGTACTAACTTTTGTATAAGGCCATAATTGCATATGTTGAGTGCTATTTCGAAGAACATTTTTTCCTGTAAGATTTGAGCTGAGAGGAGTGAGTTTATGTTGTAGCGGAGTGCGCCGTTGATTTTGGTAAGAATATCATAATAACTTAACATGATTGAGTCTGTATTTTTTTCTGTCATATATTCTGTTTATATTTGCCTGGCGGTGCTTGTCTTTTATTTCTTTCATCAACTCAGTCTTAATGGCCCAGACAGTAAACCGTGATTGATTTAGGCTTTGGTCTTTAAAAGTAGCAACATTTATCTTTGGCAATGATCTGTTCTGATTAGATTTTTACTCTGTTTAGATACTTTGGTACTTAATCAAAGGGTTGGGTTTTTATTAAATAATTTAAAACTAATTTCCTCATCTTTATAACCTTTGAAGGGAAATGACTATGGGGACTCGTATAATTTTTAAAATAGTTTATATACCAGATTGTAGGATCTAATCTAAGATTTGTCAAACCTTTCGCTCGCTCAGTTCTCGAGTTGAAATGGAAGAGGAAAGTAAAGGAAATGGAAAAAAAATTTGTGTTCTTGAGTTTTTTTTAAAGGAGGAAAGGGAAATGGAAAAGAAATAGGGAGGAAGATTTGTTAAGTAAATCCTCCTCCCACTTTTGGGAGGAAAGGGAAAGGAAACGGAATCGTATATTGTGTAAAGACTAATATACAATTTTTAAAACATTTGACATTAATAATTAAAAGGCATATATGTAATTTGACCAAGTTATTTTTCTTTTCCTCTCACTCAAGAACATGATTATAATTACTTTCATTTTATTTTCCTCTATCTCAAGAACATGACAATTAACACTTACTTTCCTTTTCTATTTTTTTCCCTTTCCTATTCTTTTCCATTTCCCTCCTCTAAAAACTCGAGAACTGAGCGTTAGGGAAACAATTTTAAACAAAATTGTAATTAATATAACCTGGTAATAGGGCACAATAGTTTTTCTTCCCTTTGGTTATCTTATGATTATTTGCATCTAGCAGTAATTAAATTTAAGATTTACATTTTTATAATGATTGTCACAAGCCTTTTATCATATATATATATATTCTTTTTTTATGTAGTTAAGATGATGCTCTTTGAAATAATTTAGAAATATCAACCAATTAGATGAATCATAATGGTGGCCATGACCATACATGAAGGGGCATGACCACATGTTTTACGCACCCATCACCATGTGTGGTGTAACCATTTTTCCGTTATGTGGTGTAGGCCACATGGTGAGAACGAAAGAAGAACAATCATGAAAAATGAGACTGGTGGGAAGGTGGTCTACAGAATAAGAGTGGTGGACAATTATGTTGATGTCACGTCAATGTAGAAATACTTGTATTACCACCACGACAACCAACCTTGTATTCATCGTTGTTAAGTATATAATAGAAGTGATTCCGTTGAGGATAATACTTAAGATTGCTATCATCAGAAATTCTTTTTATAATTTTTATTCTTATTTGTATTCATTTTACACATATTCTTATTATAGCATATGTATTACGGAGTATGTTAAACATTGTCTTTGTAAGAGACGAATGAAATTCTTCTTGAAATGCCTGTTTTAGATTTTGAACATACGCTCGTTTGGGTACACTAGGCAAAATCCGTGTATATCGATGGCATTTTATAGCGATAAATAATTATAATGGTGATATTTTCGTTAAGTGTTTCATGTAACATACGATAATTTAACTTAACTAAATTTTATTAAAATGCATTAAAGATTGTATAAAAAAAAAATCCGTGTATATCGATGGCATTTTATAGCGATAAATAATTATAATGGTGATATTTTCGTTAAGTGTTTCATGTAACATACGATAATTTAACTTAACTAAATTTTATTAAAATGCATTAAAGATTGTATAAAAAAATTTAATAAAACTGAAAATGAAAGCAATTTTTCTTAATCGTGTATGGTTTCAGCAACATAAGGCATGCAACATATAACATTTTTTTAAACATAAGTAAACTATTTTTTGTAGGATATTAAACGTTAACTTGAAATTTAAAACCTTTAAAATTAAAGGGGTAATTTTAGGCATAACATATTAATAACTTTTAAACTTTTAAGTTAAAAAAAAAGCATTTTTTCTTTATATATTGTTTTGATTAATATAAGGGGTTGATACGCACATCATATTTTTTTATGCATACATCACACTGTATAACACTGTAATGCACAAATATGATGTATGCATCATAAAAGATAGTCTGTGTATAAAGGTGTTTTGTATTATAACATGAATTGTTTGTATAATAAATTCAGAAGCAAACTGTATTAAAGGTTAAAATCATCTGACAATAATCAAGTTTAAGTTTTTAATAAACTACTGTACTTTCTTTTTTAGTATAAAAACTACTCAATTTTTTAAAAGTGTTTCATTGTTGTGAAATTCTTATATTTTAACAACTAAACAAAACATTATTAAAGTTCTTTATTATTTCGGTATTTTTTATTATTATTTTTTTCTCTTTTAAAATTCTATAAATTGATTGTACATGAAGTTTGTTGTATATGAAGTTGGTTGATAGTACGTATTATCAAAAGAGTGTTTATATTACAATCAAATAATGCATATTTGGTTAAACATTTATCAATAAATATATATAATAAAGGTAAAAGATAAAAGTAATTTACATACTATATTTCACTAAGCTTATTTTATGTACAAATAACATGCCTTGGCATGTTGAAGTTTTTACATTGAGCTCGGGTATTTGGAATGTGATTCCAAGTGGTAATTTGCCTCGTCAAACAATTAGATTTAATAATTCAAGTCAGGTTGTTATAGATAAGTTTATTTATTGGGGTGCTAATGAGAAGATTTCTACTAATGATGGTGAATCTACCGCGAAAGATATAGTTGTGTCATTTGATTTGATTACCAAGGAGTTTAAAGTGCTAAACCTACCGGATAGCTTAACAAACGAATTGATCTTAGGTGTCTCAGTTTCTAAGCTAAAGGGATCTCTTGTTGTGTATGGATGGATTATGGCCGAGGGAGCACTTTGTTGTGGTGTATGGGTGATGGAGCGTGATTCGTCTTTTAGAAAGCTATTCTCAATTGGCACACATATATATAAAATTTTGGGGTTTAGTAAGAGCTGTGAACCTATAATTCAAATTCGAAAGGCAGATGAACAATTTACCACACTTAATGTTTATGACCCCTGCCCACAACAAATCAAATATCTTGGGATTTCTAGAGCACACGGCTCATTCTTCATGGGCTCTTACAAGGAATCACTACTTCTCCTTGATCACTCGGATTTACATATATATTCTAACAATAAATGATCAAAAAGATGAAGGCCACCTTTGAAGGTGTGGATTAACAAAGTGATATGTTACCTAAGGAGGGAGGGGCCTATTTTGTAGTTAAGGTGCGGAAAAATCACTTTCATCTATTTTAGTTTTTTTATCACTCATTTAACGTTGTTAAGTAATGTCATTTATGGAATCTTACGCGATTGTAGATGCGGTATATATTTTTCAAATATGTGATTTGTAGCAAGGTTAGTAGTGAAATCGGTATTACTATCAAGTTTAATGTGATTTTTGTTATATCATGGATAGATGCCTTATTGCTTTTGTAATTAATTATGACAAGCCTTTTAGATGTTCATTACTTGTTGAAATCTTGTTAGCGCTCTTTGCTTTGTTACATTCTCATTTCATCACGGTTGGCGGTTACTTTGGAGACTCTGTAAATACAAACACAAGTTTATCAATCTTTGTATATGCATCATCTGAATATGTAAATGCTTATGCATGAACAAGAAATGATTATTGATTTACTTTGACTCCGTATTAGAGTAGGGAAGGCATTAGCAGCGGTTATAAAACATGAAAATCTAGCAAAGTTTGGATTGTGCAGGTCAGATGGCTATGTATCTTGGTGTTGACACTCATTTGTGCTTGGATCTCATTCCCTTGTGATTGTCTATCTTAAAAGATTAGGTAACATTCATTTGGTGTATCAGTGTATGTTGATTCTTGTAGTTATAGATAGTAGCTCGATAAGGATAGTTTCTTGTACCTATGTGGCTGAGTTTGCTATTTCTTGATCTTGAATGAGTCTCGAGAGAAGCTAGCAATGTTCTGAGATTTTATATCTGATTAATGAGCTTTTGCTCTGTTATCACAAACTCGCGGGGTGTTTTGATGTTCGGTTTAGTTAATGACAGATGGTTATGTATCTTGGTGCTGAACTCTGCATCGTTTGATCCTCTTCTCCTTTGTGGTTGTGTACTTTGAAAGATTACGTAACTCTCTTGGGAGTTTTGGTTTATGCGATGTTGATAGTAGCTCTGTAAGGATAGTTTCCTGGTCCTAGTAATTGAGTTTGTAGAATCCTGAATTGGTGAGTTTTCTTTATTTGGGGATATCGTCATGATTACTGGTATGGACTCTGTGATGCTGCTGATATGGTCCTTTACTCTTCGACAGTTTCCATAATTTGACTCTTATTAGTTGGTGCGATATACATTTCACTTTTTACCTGAAGGAAAAAGTGTAAATAACATAGCAGAGCGTAGAAACAGAGCAATACTAACAAAGCGTACATCGATTGAGTCCCACTTGCAATGCAATCAAGCTCTTATTGCACCTGCATTAAACTTCTTACCAGTGATATAGCACGCAAAATAGTGATTGTATGTTCAAGAACTTCTTTAATTCATCTCAGCCTACTGGTTGTATCTCTCATGGCTTATTATGTTTTTGGGGCGGTTTCTTATCCAACATCTGAATTTCATAGATATTTATGTAATTCTGGAATGAATGTTGCTGTTTTTTGGAATCCTTCCATTACAAAATCAGTTTTTGTTGTGCCAGATGTGTAACATTGTCTATATGAAACTTTTTTTTAGTTCTGGGGTTTATCGTAACAGTAGCGACTCTAAGATTATTTAGATTACATATTTTTATAAGAACAAGTGCATCCTATGTCAAGTACATTGTTTTTTAAGTTCAAGGGTTTGGACTTTAGAGAAGTCCAAACCGTAAACCTTGTAAATTGGTATGAACATATTACCCGGTACTTACACAGACCAACCAAGCTTTGATCATTACAGACAGCCTTGTAAATTAACATCCGACAGTTACCAATGAAAAAGAGTTCAATAGCATCCATAGCAGGCTGAAAACCAGTGCAAAAGATTCAATGCTAAACGATCGTCGTGTACATGACACAATTGTTGTTTTTGAATTTTTGCAAGACTTGAACCCTGTTTGTGCTTGGGCAAAGGAAACACGGTCCTTTGATTCATAGAGGCAACTGATACTTCTGTTTCTTGAATTTTTGCTCGTAAATGTTGGAGCTGTAATATCAAACCACCACTTTGAGTACCCGGGTTGCTATAAAGAGCGTACAATGTGACTATTTGTGATATCCTTTTAATTGTGGCCCTTTTGAGACATAAATCGGTTATGGACACGTAAGGGTGTCCGCAGGTTCAGGTTTCGGGTTTCTTGGGTTATTCTAGTTGAGAATATCTGAAGGCAAAACCAAATTGAATACAAACTTGACCAAATCGAACATAAAACTGATTCTGAATTTGATACGGTTACACTTTGAACCAGAAGATCCATATTGCAAAATTTGTTGTTTTATGGATATTTAGCCCCAAATGCATTAACTAATGAAGTATGAACAATGTACAACAAAAAAAATCAAATATGATGCTCCATCCAATCTATCATTCTATTTTCTTTTTCTTCTTTTTCATAAAACAAAAAATCGAATATGATGCTCGCTGGTCAGAAGTCAGGCTATACATTTAAATTATGTTTAGAAAATATACGAGGGTGTAATGTATAGCGAGCAAGTTCATAGTTGTGCAAAGATGTTGGTCCCATCAGGGCGGATCTAAAAGGGGTTTAGTGTATGCACTTGAAAATCTTTCTTTTTTGTAGTTTTTTTTTTAATGAAATAAGGATTCGTCTTTTGGTGCATAATGTGGTTTAAACCCCTTAATTCATGTTTTGTCGACCCCCGGTTTTTGGACGTTTCAAGCCACTTGTGTGGAATGGTGACAAGCTACCACTAGCTAGCTGTCGTAGTTGCCGTATTTTAATATGACCCTATACCTTTGCCTTATCTGTGTGAATGTACCAGGGGTTGATCCGTCTTCTATAAGATTTTTTATTAATAAAAAGCTTTGCGCGTAATCCCTTTTTGTTAATATGAACATATATTAACTGTCATCATTTATCAGTTTTCCCTTTTTCTACCATGCAGTGCTGACAGAACCCATTTGAAGAGAAAACTTGACCTTGAATTCCAAATCCCTGAAGATGATGAGTATCCTTAAGGGAGATTATCCAAAACCGGATCTTGATGCCTATCGTTAACTTATATTGACGTGATGAAGTAACTTTTTGCATGATAATATCCTACATCTGTACTAACATTTGTATAAGGCCGTAATTGCATATGTTGAGTGTTATTGCGAAGAACATTTTTTCCTGTAAGATTTGAGCTGAGAGAAGAGTGAGCTTATGTTGTAGCGGAGTGCGCCTTTGATTTTGGTAAGAATATCATAATAACTTAACATGATTGAATTTGTATTATTTTTCTGTCATATATTCTGTTTATAGTTTCCTGTGTTAATTGTTGTAGGCGCGTGCTTGTCTTCTTTTATTTCTTTCATCAACTCGGTCTTAATGGCCCATACAGTAAACTGTGACGGATTTAGGCTTTGGTCTTAAAAAAAGCAACATCAATGATTTATCTTTGGCAATGATCTGTTCTGAGTTACTACTACATTTTACTCAGTTAAGATACTTTGGTAATTCTATCAAAGGGTTATTTCAAACTAAGTTTCCTCATCTTTATAAAATTTGAAGGGAAATGACTATGGGGACTCGTATAATTTTAAAAAAAGTTTATATACCAGATTGTAGGATCTAATCTAAGATATGGCAAACTTGTACGGAAGCAATTTTAAACAAAATTGTAATTAGTAATTCACCCGTCCTAAATTATAAGTTAATTTTTTTATTTTTGGTTATCACAAATAGGGGTGTTATTCGGGTTGACCCGGTCGGGTTCGGGTCAACTCGGGTCGGGTCAACTCAGGTCAGGTCAATCGGGTCGGGTCAATTCGGGTTTGGGGTCAACCCGAGTTTTTTACATTGTAATAGTGTTGTTGAGCCGGGTTCGGGTCGGGTCAAGGCTAAAAATATATACCCGAACCCTACCTTGTTTAGAACTCGGGTCAATTCGGGTTGACCCGATTGACCCGAATATAATTTTGAACCCGATTGACCCGACCCGAATTGACTCGGGTCGGGTTCGGGTCAGGTCAGCCCGAATGACACCCCTAATCACAAAGTATCGAGTAAACTACAAAAATTGTTCCTAATATTTTCAATTTTTGCGAGAAATGTCCTTTAAAAAAATTGCAAGAAATGTCTCTAATGTTTCATTTTTTGCTAGTTATGCTCTTGAACGGTTAAATTTGTCTGCAGCGGTGACCTATCGTCACATTAAACTTTCTCTTTTCGACAACCTCGATGACGACCTACCGCTTGCGATGGGGAATGTTTGTTTGTTTTTTTTTTTTAATTTTTTTTAATGCCAAATAGTACAATTTTTTAGAAGTATGTGTGTTTCCAACTAGGTCATCTACACGAACTAGTTCGTCCAAAATGCTTCGACCGACCGACCATCACCCAACACCCACAATGGGGCAACCGACCCTCAACCGATCATCACCCACTGGGTCGACCGACCCACTGTGGGAAGCCTTACTGTAGTTGCAAATTCCTTATTTTGGCTAATGCTCGTTAGTTTTTCACGTTAGTGGTCGTGTGAAATGACTATTTTACACTCGCCTATTATATGGACATTTTTTGTAAGAACATTTTTTGCATTTTACTATTAATTTTATTTTGAATTCTCATCACCACCAGCCTATGACGAACATTTTTTGCAGTTTACTATCCAATATTAATTTTATTTTGAGTTCACCACACAAAGGGTGGTGGTGATGGTTGTGCGGTGGTAGAGGTGGTGGTGATGAGAACTCAAAATAAAATTAGTAGTAAACTGCAAAAAATATTCTTGCAAAAAGTAATTTACATACTATTTCACTAAGCTTATTTATGATCTTCAAGAAAAATAGCTTAGAGCATGGGGTGTGGGTAATTTCGTTCCTCGCTGAATCCTACATGGCTACTCGCCACTTTTTTTCACACCTCGCCACCACACCAGATCCCCTCGCCACTTTGCTCTTCGTCGTTCCAACGACATGAATACGACAAAAATAATTGACGAAGAATTGGAAGAAAGAATTTAATTTATTTCTTTTGTGTTTGTGTTTGTGTTTGTGAGATGTGTTTGACTGTTTGTGTTTGTGATGCTGCACTGCTGCAGCAATGGAGAAGACAAACCAAAGAAGATGATATTTTGCTTTTTCAATTTACACCTTTGTGTTATTGCTTATTTTCCATTTCACCCAAATAGTATGTATCTTGTGTAGCTTTTTTTAGTTAATGTATTTTTTTTTGTTTTTTTTTAATTTTTTTTAATGTAATGAAGTTTTTTCCGTAATTTTATTTAATTTTATTTTAATGAAATGAATTTTATTGTGATTGAAAAATATGGAAAAAAAAATGAGGGTGAGTGGGGCCCAAATGATGAGAAGTAAGTTAGTTGTGATTGGGGTATTTTTAAATGAGTGTATTGGAGTGATGTGAATGTGAGGTGGCACACGTGAGGCCAAAATGAAAAGCTTTGAGCTCCCCACGACAACCCTCGCTCTTATTTATCATCACTGAAAAAACCAAAAAGCACCCACTAAATTGTACGGACATAAATATGGATTTTACCCGGACCATAATACCCAATTGATGTGTCAAATAGCCCAAGCACTCGAAAACACTGGTAAACTTTTACACAACACACACACCAGTACACCACTACATCTCCGGCGTATAACGACGGCACACGACGTCCTTAAATACCCAGATCCAAAATCACCTTCTCTCCAATACCCACTTTTCAGTTTTCCCTAATTCAACCTATTTCAAAAGTTTACATAAACCCTAGAAAAAGCCCTTTTTAAAAATGTCAGACAACATCCCATTTGAAATCCAAATGGAAATCATCAAAAAAGTTTCTAATAAGAAGTCATTGATTCAGTTCAGGTCCGTTTCGAAACCTTGGAAGTCTTTCATCGACAGCCCTCAGTTTGTCAAAGGTTACGGCGCCCGCCACACGCAGCCGCATAGTCGTATTCTCAGCTACAAAGTCGATTTTTTAGATGAGGAGAAGTACATTTGTTTAGTAGATGATGATAGTGAAACTTTTAAGGTACAACAACAAGAGTCTGCTCCATTTGTTCTTTCTCCTTTGCTTAATCAGTATTTAATTACAAGCGTTGTTGGTGCGTGTCATGGATTACTGTGTTTTTATGGTTTGCATAATGGTTCTAAGGATTGGAGGGTTGTTATTTGGAACCCTTCTATCGGAAAATCATTTGGTATTGCTATCCCAGAATATGTCCCTCAGACTCCAACTCAGATTTTTTATGGTTTCGGGGTCTGTCCTGTCAATTTAGATCCTACAGTTGTGAAGATTTTATGTGCAGATAACATGCCTTGGCATGCTGAATATTTTACATTGAGCTCGGGTATTTGGAATGTGATTCCAAGTGGTAATTTTCCTCGTCAATCAGTTACACTTAATAAGCCATCAACTCAGGTTGTTATAGATAGGTTTATCTATTGGGCTGCTTGTGACAAGACTGTTGCTGATAATGGTGTAGTTACCACAAATTATATGGTTGTGTCATTTGATTTGATTACCAAGGAGTTTAAAGTGGTAGACCTACCTGATACCTTAACAAACGAGCTAATAATGTTTCTGCCCATGTCTCTGTCTATTTCTAAGCTAAGTGGGTCTCTTGTTGTGTATGGATACATTGAGGCCGAGGGAGCAGTTCATTGTGGTGTATGGGTGATGGAGCATGACTTGTCTTTTAGAAAGCTATTCACAATTGGTGCACGAGTATATAATAAAATTCTGGGGTTTAGGAAGAGTGGTGAACCTATATTTGAAACTCGAAAGGAGGAGGAAGGGTTTACCATGCTTGATCTTTACGACCCCTCTTCACAACAAATCAAGAATCTTGGGATTTCAGGAGTAGAGCACTCATTCTTCATGGGCTCTTACAAGGAATCTCTACTTCTCCTTGATCACCCGGATTTACATATATATTCTAACAATAATTGATCATAACGCTGTAGGCCACCTTTCACGGTGTGGATTAACAAAGTGATATGTTACCAAAGGAGGGAGGGCCTATTTTGTATTTAAGGTGCGGAAAAATCACTTTCTATTTTAGTTTTTTATCACTGATTTAGTGTTGTTAATTAATGTCATTTATGGAATCTTATGCGATTGTAGATGCAGTGTATGCTACATATTTTTCAAATATGTGATTTGTAGCAAGGTTACTGAAACAGTATTATCAAGTTTAATGTGATTTTTATTATCCCAATGGATAGTGTTACTCCTGCTCCATATCTTTGATGGCTTTTTTAGACTGGGGAATGCCCTTTATATAGTAGATGCCGTATTGCTTGTGTAATTAATGATGACTAGACTTTTAGATGTTCATTACTTGTTGCACTGTTTTGCTTCGTTGCATTCTTGGCGGTTACTTTGGATAATCTGTAAAATGTAAATACAAACACAAGTTTATCAATCTTTGAATATGCATCATCTGAATATGTAAATGCTTATGTGTGAACAAGAAATGATTATTCATTTACTTTGACTCACAATTAGAGTAGGGAAGGCATTAATAGCGGTTAGGTATGAGTTTTTCTTTAAAAAAACTTATCAGCAAGAGTAAAAGAATTTAATATATAAACATGAAAATCTAGCATGTTGCGAGGCAAAATATACAATGTCTTTTTATGTAATATTAGTGCATACTGTGATTAATCCCATGGATCCATATTTTGTCCCGCTAACGCCGGTTTTTGAACGTTTCATGCCACTTATGTTGAATGGTGACTCACTACCACTTGGGCCAGGACTCTCTTTTCTGAAATTTGAGTTCAGCTGGCTTGTTCTCGCAGTTGCTGTCTTTCGATATAATCTTCAGCCTTTTCTGAAAATGAATAGATATCAATCAGGACATGGATAAGAAAAATGTGCAACAAAATTACTTTATAGAGAAGAGGTTCACCGTAAGTTTACTAGTAAACATTTGACTTTCAGAGGTCAAGTGACTACTTTTCAGACTTTACACTTTCCAGAATTTATCAAGTGTTCTGGTATATTGGTTGATTTAGTCAAACATTGAAGCAGACAGGAGGTAAATATAGATTGGTGTTAAATTTTTTTGAGAAAATCGTCATCAGTTTTGGAAGTTAAAAAGTCCGTTGACTTCAAAAGTCAAAGTACAAGAAATGGTTCGTTCGTTTGTACAAATGTCCGTGCTTTGACTTTTATAGTGAGGAAACATATGAACTAGTACCATAAATAGGAATTACAAGTCTAAAGAATGTTGAAAATTGTAGAAAGGTTGTGAATTTTGTCACAGGTTTGATTTTTTAAAAGTCAAATGATACAACTAATACCACTGGTCTAAAGAATATAGAGTGAAGACAGTAATTTATAAGTAAAATACCACTGGTTTGAGCAGCTCTTCATTTATCGCATGTGCTTGCCTCAGCCTTATATCAACAACGCTTTCTATTTATTTCTATTTATTTTACTCTTATGATTTATTTATATACTAGAGGTATAAGAACAAGTATTATTTCGGCTGGATAATATAGGTGTTCTCCAGACTGGTTCAGATGTCGGTTTTTGAATTTTACGGGTGCTTTGATGTGCATTTTGAAAGTAAATATGTGCTGCATTTACAGCCAAATCTAGAGATTCCTTGAGCTTCCGAATGAGATTACATGTAGCAATAGATTCAACCAAAGGCATTCTTTATCTTCATACCGAAGCCAACCCACCTATTTTCCACCACGATATCAAAAATTCAAAACATGCAACATTCACTTCCAAAGTTGCTGATCTTGGACTCTCAAGGCTTGCACCATTTGGATGACTATGGAGTCGGTCCTAACTATGTATCCATCGATGTTAGGTGAACACCTGTAAGTTGTTTTCCATCTTACTTTCTAGCTGAGGAACCTTGGTGTATGGACCAACCTTGTTGCTTTCATTGACTTAGAACAGATAGAAGAGGTGGCAAAATTAGCAGGTTGGGTAAAGGGTTAAAGTGGGTTTACCACTTCTTTTTATATACCCCTGATATTGTTATTATTAAAAATCTTTCTTACTAGTTTTAGATCCCCCTGCACACGAAGGGCTGTGACATAAGTCGTACTAAAGGAGTTTTAACATAAGGTTGCTCGTTGTGGTAACCCAACCGTTCGATCGGTTGGGTGTTTTGAACGCGTGCACCCCACAACAGAGGGAGATGGGGGAACCCTCTCCCTCCCTCACCCACACCCCCGCACACAATTTGTCCTTTTCGATTCACCAGCCATCCAAAATCACCCAAATAAAAAAACCAACGGCTCATTTAACCGTTGGTGTATTTTTACAACAACAAAATAATAATAATAATAAAGTTGAAATAAAAATAAATAAATAAATTTAAATCCCACTTTTTCACCATAAATAATACATTTTTTTTTCACACATTCTCTTCTACATCTATTTTCTTCTCCAAAATTTAAATCCAACTCAAAAAAATTTGAATCCCACTTTTGGAGATTTTCTTCTACTATTATCCAACTCAAAAAAATTGTCTCACAATACTCCTAAAACTAAAACATCAAACCCAACGACACAAACCGTTCCAACAACAAACGAATTTTCAATTAATCGGGTACTCATCACCTATTAATTTTCGATCCGCTAGTTTCTCATACCAATCGCAACATCAACAACCTATTTATGTCAACAATCCGTCTTCTCCTCCGTATAACCAACCACAACAAAATTATCCGTATAACCAAACGATGGTCAAGCGTTTCAACGGGTATGGTTTCCCATAAGAAAAAGAAAACATTAATTAAAAAGTTAAATGTGCACTAACGGGCACATATTTTCTATTAATTGTAAAACATTAATTAAAAAAAAAGAAAAAGAAAACCATTAATTAATTAAAAAAAATAAAATCCAAAAGCACCCGCTAAAATTATACGGATATGAATATGGGTTATTTACCCGGTACATACCCACTATATGTTTGAAATAGCCGGAACACTCAAAAACACACCCCAAATAAGCTTTTTCAGTCTCTTGCAAAGGTACATATAAACCCTAGAAACACTTTTTAAAATGTCAGACAATATCCCTTTTGAAATCCAAATGGAAATTATCAAATGGCTTCCTGTGAAGCCTTTGATTCAGTTCAGGTCCGTTTCGAAACCTTGGAAATCTTTTATTGACAGCTCTGAGTTTATCAAAGGTTACGGCGCCCGCCACACGCAGCCACATAGTCGTATTCTAAGCTACAAATCTGATGGTTTTCTGGATGAGGTAAAGTACATTTGTCTCGTAGATGATGATAACAGTGAGACTTTACAAAAACAAGAAGTTGCTCCTTTTGTTATGTCTCCTTTGCTTAATCAGTATTGTATTACAAACGTTGTTGGTGCGTGTAATGGATTACTCTGTTTTTATGGTTTGCATAATGGTTCTAAGGAATGGAGGGTTGTTATTTGGAACCCTTCTATCGGAAAATCATTTGGCTTTGTTCTACCAGAATATGTCCCTCGGACTCCAACTCAGACTTTTTATGGTTTCGGGGTCTGTCCTGTCAATTTTGATCCTACTGTTGTGAAGATTTTATGTGCAGATAACATGCCTTGGCATGTTGAAGTTTTTACATTGAGCTCGGGTATTTGGAATGTGATTCCAAGTGGTAATTTGCCTCGTCAATCAATTAGACTTAATCCAGAAACTCAGGTTGTTATAGATAGGTTTATCTATTGGGCTGCTTGTGACGAGACTTTTGCTGATAATGGTGAATCTACTACATATATGGTTGTGTCATTTGATTTGATTACCAAGGAGTTTAAGGTGGTAGACCTACCTGATACCTTAACAAACGACCTATTAATGTTTAGGTCCATGTCCGTGTCTGTTTCGAAGCTAAGGGGATCTCTTGTTGTATATGGACTCATTGAGGTCGAGGGAGCAGTTCATTGTGGTGTATGGGTGATGGAGCATGACTTGTCTTTTAGAGAGCTATTCACAATTGGTGCACCAGTATATTATAAAATACTGGGGTTTAGGAAGAGTGGTGAACCTATATTTGAAACTCGAAAGGAGGAGGAAGGGTTTACAACGCTTGATCTTTACGACCCCTCCTCACAACAAATCAAGAATTTTGGGAGGATTTCTGGAGTAGAGCACTCATTCTTCATGGGCTCTTACAAGGAATCGCTACTTTTGCTTGATCACTCAAATTTACATATTTATTCTGACAATATTTAATCAAAATGATGAAGGCCACATTTTAAGGTGTGCTGATTTACAAAGTACAAGTTACCTAAGGACCCCGGGGCGGATTATGTAGTTAAGGTGTGGAAAAATCACTTTCATCTACTTTAGCTGTTTATTACTCTATTAAATGTTTTTAATTCATGCCATTTATGGAACATTATGAGATTGCAGATGCCGTATATGCTACATATTTTTCAAATATGTGCTTTGTAGCAAGATTAGTGAGATCGGTACTATCAAGATTAGGTAACATTCATTTGGTGTATGTTGACTTTTGTCGTTAAATGATATTAGCTCAGTAAGGATAGTTTCCTGTACCTAAGTGGCTGAGTTTGCTATTTTTTGATCTTGAATGAGTTTTGAGAAGCTAGCAATGTTTCTGAGAATTCAGTTTGTTATGTATCTTGGTGTTGAACTCAACATTGTTTGATCCTCATCTCCCTTGTGATTGTGTACTTTGGAAGATAAGGTAACTTTCTTTAAGAGTTTTGGTTTCTGCGTTGTTGATAGTAGTTCTATAAGGATAGTTTCCTGGTTCTAGTAATTGAATTTGTAGAATCCTGAATTGGTTGAGTTTTGTATGGATTTTTTGATGCTGCTGATATGGTTCTTTACTGTTTGACAGTTTCCTATTGATTACTGGTGCTAGTGTATTCAGAAGTGTTTTTTTTGTTGTTCTGTCAGTCTAGTTTGGTTTTAATATGTTGTGTCTAGTATGGAAGTCTGTCTTGTCATGTTATTTGGCCATGGGAAATGTCCATGGTATGCCATAACTTGACTCTTATTATTTCGTTCTTTGTATTTTTTACTTTTTACTAGAAGAAAGTAGAAACAGAGCTATACATCAGTTGAGTACCACTAGGGGGCTGCAATGCGATCAAGCTCTTATCACCTACAATAGACTTTGACTTCTTACCAGTGGGTTACAGCACAAAATAGCGACAGTAGGTTCAAGAAGCATCTATGATTCATGTCAACCTACTCATTGTATGCCATTTGGGAAACATACAATGAGTGTAACTACTTAACGATTACTACTATTATATACTAGTAACATTTTATTCTGGAATGGGTATTGCTGTTGTTTGGAAACCTTTCAATTACAAAATCAGGTAAAACACTTGGGGGCTATTGTTTGGAAACCTTACGATCCAAATGTTTTACCTGAAAAAAAAGCGTTTTTGGGTTATGGGGTTTATCCTAACAGTAGCGACCCATAATATACCTCGTAAATTAGATGTTTTTGAGTTAAGTTCACTGAAATCTAAACCGTAATCTACCTCGTAAATTGGTTTACATGGACTTAAGTAGCTATAGTTGCCAGTTTCCATAGTGCACATGAACAAACTAGGGGATCGTGCTTGGTATGAGCTGCGCAACTCTTCTCAGCATTTCACTTTTCATAGTAAACTATCTGTAGATGTGCAAATAACCCGGTAATTCGACAGCCCAACGATGATCATTAGAGAGGCTTGTGAATTAAAATCCAATAGTAACGAATGCCACAGAGGTCAATAATATCCATAGCAGGCTGAAAGCCAGTGCAAAAGATTGGATACTAAACGACCGCCGTGTACGTGACACAATTCTTGTTTTTTTATTTTTGCATGACTATAATCCCTGTTAGTGCTTGGGTAATGTGAACACGATCCTTTGACTCGTAGAGTCAACTGTGACTTTTGTTTCTTGCAGATATGCTCTTAATTGTTGGAAGCTGTAATATCTGATCACCACTTTGAGTACCCTATTTACTATAAAGACTGTGCTATGTGACTGTTTGTGGCATCCTTTTTATTGTGGCCCTACTGAGGCATTAATCGGTTACGGACCCAATTTGAAATGACCTTCCAAAGGATACCTTAACTTTTGGTTGAGTTGGAATTTTCCAGATTCGCTTCCAGAGTGAAGAAGATTGGGTGGCGCTTGATTCTTCTCTAGAAAATGTTTCTGCGAGTATAGCTTTTTTGTAGCCTGATTTGACAGTGTACTAACCTTTGGTATCAAAGTGCCATACAAGCTTATCCGATGATCCTGTTTGTCAATAAAAATAGTCTAATAAAATCCGACACCATATAATTCGTATTAAAAGGACCGAGCGGAGAACGAACGTAGAAATCTTTAGCATGCGGAACCCACTTTTGAGTCCAGAAACACATATTTCTACAATTACCAAGTTGCCATCTCACACCTTAAAGAAACAAGTCGCGTCCATGGAAAAGACTACTCCAAACATTTAACAGATACATAATGAACTCTGATCTTAGACAATTATATGTGCAAATATGTAACCTATTCACTTATAAATGGATTTTTACCTTGGATTATGGTTTATCTCGAATTGGTCAATTAAACAGGTCAAGTGGGTTTATATCTCAAAAAATCCGTAACATACTAGACGAACGCCCATGCAAAGAGACGGTGTATAGCGGCAAAAATTATACTTGCGAATAGTGGCGAAGCCAGGAATTGTGATCACAGGAGGTATCGAACAATAAGATGGGCTAATTTTTTGTAACTTGAAAGTCGGGTCGGGTTGGGTTTACCAAAAAGGCAGCAAAAATGGTATAAATATTCATAGATCAAATATTATAGTTAACGAAATAATTTAACATGTCAAGTGGCATAGAAGTACTAAAATGCTTATGGTTTTATAACAATTTAACCGAAAAATGTGATTATTATATCATAAATGTAGTAACTAATTCGAGTAACACGCTTACGAAAGAAAAGAAAACCACAATGGCTAAAGTTGTATCATTATCAAAACTCAATTTTCAAAGTTTATATTACCAAGTACACTTTGAAATATACCGAAAGTGACAAAGAGACAAACTTTATTACAAATAATATTAAATATATTATATTTTCATATGCACTCATCTCCTTTCTTTACCATTCCACTTTCTTTATTTTTCCAGCAAAACAAAAAGTCAAAACCTCAAAATCATCGGATAATAAATATTTGACACCACTCAAATTTGTGGCAAGATAAAAACGACGAAGGCATTCAGAACTTTTGGGTGATGGCACTTAAGTTTTTTTCCCATCAATTGGACTATTTTTCCTATATGTTTTGGGTATCCGCAAGAACTTGGTTGGGGCCATGTCCCCCATAACCGATGATGTGGCTCCGCCCCTGCTTGCGAACTTGTATTTTGGGATGACATTTGATGCAACTTATGAGTTCAATATGTAGTCATTGCGAGAAAAAAAAAGTTTATGTTTATTGTTAGGTTCCCATACTGTAACACAAGCATCAATAGAAGAAATAGATGAAGGAGAGATCGGATGAACACAAAACCAATACACACGATATGCTAGTAAAGAAAAGTTATGCGTAGGTGAATTAGTAAAGTGAACAACCAACCTTCAATATAAGGTTTACAAGAGTATTTATAGGGCAAGGAGCTAGGGCAACACATCTAGACTCCTTCCCTTCTTATGGGCTTGGGCCAAGGCTTATGGGCCTTCTACATAAGCCTTAGCTTAATAACAAACATAAAGGCCATATTAAGCTAACTATTACATATGAATCACTAACACTTGAATTAATGGTTTAGGAGTGATTCCAACAATCTCCCCCTAAGTGTTGGTGATGAATGAAAGAGTGATAAACGATGTAGGTGCTGATGTAATAGTAGCTTTGACGTATTCTGACATTCTTCTTTCTTGTGAGAAGAGGTGTCTTGATTCGAACAATCTCCCCAGTGTAGAGAAATTGTTTCCTTTGAACAGTTCTGCTTTGACGTCATCATTTTCTTTGTTCTTTGATCCTTGTTCTTTGTGATGGTAGTGATAGTATGTTGTTGTTATGCGCATCCGTCCGCATCAGTCCGCTTCGTTGCTCGGTGTCTCCAAGTCTTTCTTCAACATGCTCACAAGCTCTTTAACGTTGGATTTCAAGATCGATGTAGTTCTCTTAGTCTTTAATCTTTGTAGATTCTTTGACTTGACGAAGAATCATTCGACTTTGTGTTGCCTTTTGAGAGAACTTCCATTAGTGATGATGTTGGTATGAGCATGTGAAGAATCAGACGATCGATCCGCTCCGAGCTTCCATAAGAAGAAAACATAAAAGCGGTTAGTGATAAGCGGATTCCAAGACTTACAAGTTTGAACTTGAGTGTTAACAACATAGTGTGAAAACACAACTCTAATTCTCACAAAGGTTGTTCTGAGAACCGGAGTCCCACAGTGAGATAACACGATGTACCAAAGTACACCTACAGATTCGGATGAGTCACCGAGGTACACCAAGCATCACCTCACGATCAGACCGTTTGAGACACACTAAGCGTAATCCACGGGAGTTACCGGTGACTGCTTGTCGGTTTGATGTTGACCACGGCGGGAGTTTCCATTCAATCACCGAGGATCACATGTGAACCTCTCATAAATGTTCTCGACAGTTGCTAAGATCGTGAAGGACTCGATAATGTATCACTTGCGTCCTTATTGTTGAACGACAAGTGATGAAATGTCAAGTGTACCTAAGAGATCTTTTGATGAATCTCGTGGCTCTAGACTCAATAGTGCGCTTTGGTTTTCTGAGCGGAGACTAGGAGAGGGTCTCCTTCTTCAATACCAACAATCTCTAAGAAAGCCGATAGATTATGTAGGGTTCCTGTGAGAATGAAACAAGCTTCATTGAGAGAAACTTGAGTGGCTAAGAAGGTTTAGTGCATGCGTCATTTGGGTCCATGACGACTTTTAATCTTCAATACCGGCGTCATCAAGTGACAACCAAGAGTATATGAATTGAACCCGATTATGCGCCTAAGTTGAATAATCTGGAGGGTTATTTCTTTTCACCCTTTACTTTGCTTTTCTTTTTAATTCTTCAACTCCTTCTTTCTCCGATTCTCATTTTCTCCTTTTTATAATCATACCTAAGGACTTCTAATTCTAACTATTGGTAGTGTTCTTGGGTAGATCCCTCCGGCTCTAGCGGATCATAGGACGGTTATTCCTAACCTTAATCTCCTTATAACTCCATTGCCATAAAACCATTTTCATGAAAATCTCTCGAAGTATTTGTAAATGAAAAACATGTTTGAACACTTCAAGAGTTTTTAGATTTTGTAAGATATTGGATTTCACATACACATCAAACCATGACACAAAGTAGGCGTACAAGAGGTTTTAGAGAGAGAAAGTTAGAGGTTTGGGAACTTTAGTGAGAGAAAGAAAAATCTTATTATGAGCTCCAACTCTCTACCTTGGAAGGTAGAGAGTATTTATAGTCTTACAATAAAACGCCACACAACGGGTCGTGGATCGGGCATACAGTGGGTAAAGACCCGTCCGTCCTCCATGGTGTTACTTAACTAAATACTACTTAACCTAAAGAACTACGACTACGAGCTTTCTAACGATTACATATACTTGAGGTGACCGACTCTTTAATACCGGAATTTCTAATTCCTAACAATCTCCCCTAAGGAGGTCACCTCAAACATATACTAAAATTACATTGAATACAAACAGATATTACATTAAACAATTGTTCTTGCATTCTTGATGTAGTACTTTGCTCAAGCTCGTAGTCATTGATTCTTCTCATTGCATGTTTGGTTAATCCAAGTGGAGGTCTTTACTTGATCCACGTTATAATAATTTTAAGCCGACTTTTGAGATCATCGCTAACAAAAATCTCGAGACATCCATTGTGGTGTTGGTATTATGTGATGTTGTGACTTTCGGACCGACATGCTCACATTCGGATCATGATATCTTCTCATCGTAGTAGCGGAAGCTTTCGTTGATTTATGATATTGGCGTGCAGTAGCGAAGCATGGAGTGAAAATATCGAGTCATTGATGCACTAATCATGATTTCTTTTGAGATGAATGTGTTAAGTGAGCATGCGGCTATGGATTGACCGCTTCATTCGATCACCGCAAGCGTGGGACGTACACGCATACAACAGCTTAGCAATAAATCGCACGGAAGTGTCTTTGATCACTTTCGTTGAATTGATGTACACGCCCACGGTTCCCGTTGATCGATACAAATCTTGCTGTGATTAGGTATAATTAAGAATTTCCTTGACAGGTTTCGCAATGCTGCTCTAGTGTTCTCAAACCGGAACATCTCAAAGAAGACAACACGGAGTGAGTGAACCAAATGAATAGAAATTCACCGATTGATGAAAAGATATTTGAAAAACAATCGTGTATTGCTCAATAGAAATTGTTTTTGCAATACAACGAAGGTTTTAATGAACATCAATTATCAATCATAAAACACCTTTTGATTTGAAATATCCGTACGGTCGATTTGCTAAAGAAAAAGTTTTTAAGCACAACGACCGGTTTTTCAAAGGTATCCGTCAATCCATAACTCGAACCGTGATTGATTCAAAAGATTGAATCTCCTATTGTTTACATTCGGTTGTCACATGGTTGATCTATTGATTAGATCTCACATGCCACCCACCGAAGCTTGTTTGATGTTGGCTCGAAGGCTTTCCATCTTCATTGTGAATATGTTTGCATATCACTCGGATGTTCAGCAATACCACAAGGATAATGCGTGGGACTCAAGATATAATCTCTTTTCCACATTGTGTGAAACAGAGAGTCTTCATTGAAAGTGTCCTAATGAGATTTATAGATGATCTCGTGGCTCTAGACTCAATATGTGCATATTTGGTTCTTGTCTTGGGAGACTAGGGAGAGGTCTCCTTCTTCAATATCAACAATCTCTAAGAGCAAGTCAATAGATTATGTAGGTTCCCGTGAGAATGAAACAAGCCCTTATAAGAGGAACTTGAGTGGTTTGGGAAGTTGTAGTGCGAGCGTCACCGGGTCCATGACGTCTTGTCTTCAATACCAATGTTACCATCATTAGCATATGAACTGCATGCGGTTTACGCCCTATGGTTGAATAAATGGAGGCTATTTCTTTTCACCCTTTTCTCATTCAATTCTTTTTCATTCTTCAACCCTTCATGCTTACCGAGACTTCATAGCAAGAACCTTGTTGGGTTTGTTCGATTACTACGCCTCATCTCGATCCGCACTCTTCCCATATCTCATTTTCTCCTTTTATCATCATACCTAAGGACTTCTACTCTAACTAGTGGATTGTCCCTGGGTAGATCCCTCCGGTTCTGGCGGATCATGGGATCAAATACCTAACCTTATCATCCTTATATCACCGTACATAAAGTAAATTTGGTCGGTCTATTTGGTATTGTTCATCTGCCATTTGAACCAATTGAAAACCATTTGAAAATCAATCCAGATACTTGTGATATATTATCAAAGTATTTTGTACCTGAATTGTTTTTGACATTTTTAGAACAAGTGCTCCCCTTCAACATGTGCATCAAATGTTTGAAATCGTTTTGCACACGGAGGCAAGAGGAAGAATTAACTTCTTTGATTACCATTTTCTAAAAGATATCAACATTACTTCCCTGATCAAATCAAGTAGATAAAGCATTTTGGGGAAGGATGAGGTTTTCATAATTTTGCTCCCCCTCAATATGTGCCTCGAGGTTTAAAAAGAGTTTTGCACATACTAGAGGAACCCGCACATTGAGATAAATGATCACGTTTAAATATTTGTGGTTTAAGATAGATGCTCCCCTCAACATGTGCATGGAAAATTTGAAATCGTTTGGCACATGTGAGAAGGAGAGCTTGTACATCCTTATAAAACCATTTACCGAATTATCAGTTTAAATCCAATTTAAATCACAAATTCTCCCCCGATCACAATTATCAAATCCTTTGAGATTTGTGATCTCTTGTAGATTTAAGTTGATTTTGAAAGCTTTTAAGGAGAATTGTGACTTGATTTTCAAAGCGTTTTAACTGATACCATTTTAAATCTAATGAATATCTTTAAACTCCATAGAATTAAACATGCATGAATATCTTTTGAAAACAATTGAATGACAAATAACCTTTTAATTTAATTGAAATCATTCTCCCCCTCAATCAATGACAAAGGTTGTTGATTGAGAGATAGATATTTTGACAAATAAGTCCAGATGATTATCAAAAATAGAGTACTAGTTATTTATCAAAGCAGTTAGTTTTCAGCAGATAAATGTTTATAGAGTCAGAGCATGGAATTTTGAAAACATGATAAAGTGTGGCTCTGTTCTTTCTTTAAAAAGCGGGTTACTGCCTGAGATGACAATAAGCCATTTATTCTCTTTCTCCCAAATTTTATTTTTAATTTTTTTAAATAAATAAAAATTTGAACAATATCTAAAGTCCCGTGTCATTCTTTGAATGACAGCACAAAGACCGTAGATATTATCGAATCGAGAAAGACATGACAAAATGACAATATTTTTTGAAGATTTTTCGAATTTTTCAAATTTTTATGGATTTTGAGAGTTTTATATTTTTCTATTAGATTTTTTGAAGGTTTTATAATTTTGTATTTTGTTTTTCGAATAGATATATACAAGAGATAGATGAAGGAAACCTTTTACTCCTCTTCTTCCTCTTGAAGACGTTTGAGTGTTTCTGGTTGTAGGCTCTTAAGACCCGGTCGTGGAAGGATAAACTCAAACGTTCTCTAGGAAGAGCTTTGGTGAAGATGTCGCTAACGGTATTCGGTCCTCACAAAATATAGTTCCACCACACCTTTTCCACTTGTTCCACGATGAAATGATGTCGAATGTCGATATGCTTAGCTCTTGAGTGTTGAACGTTATTGCATGAAAGAGCAATAGCACTTTTATTATCACGATGCAGAGGGATTTTGTTGAATACAAAGCCATAGTCGATTAATTGAGATCTCATCCAAAGGATTTGAGCACAACAAGATGACATGGCTATGTATTCCGCCTGTAGAGGAAATAGAAGTACTCATTTGCTTCTTTGACGACCACTCGAAAGCTTATCACCCAAAACCGAGCACCTCGGACGTGCTTGACGAGTATCTTGACACCGCATGATCGCATGACCGCATATCTTTGTTAGTGACATACCGGTGTCTTTCGGTACCAAAGTCCCATATTGATGGTTCCTTGGAGATACCGAAAGACCCGTTTAACCGCTTCAAGGTGCTTTTTAGTAGGCTTAGCACGGTATCTAGCACACATGCAAACAACGAACAAGATGTCCGGTCTACTAGGCGTGAGGTACATCGTGGATCCAATCATACTACGATATTTCGTTTGGTCTACCATGATCCCTAAGTGGTCCTCATCTAGTTTAGTTCGTTCAATCATGGGAGTGTCAGCGGGTCACTTGAATCAAATCCAAATTTCTTTAAAATCTCATTTGCATATTTAGATTGATTTATGAAGATGCCTCCGGACTTTGTGAAATTTGTAATCCCAAGAAAATGACATTTGTCCCATCATTGACATTTGAAATTTTGAACCCATTTCATTAGAAAACGGTCACACTCATTGGGGTCGGTCGAGGCAAAGATGATATCATCAACATAAATTTGAACATGAATTAAATGTTTGCGACTTCCTAGTGAACAATGTTGGATCAATCGATCCTTTGCTAAATCCGATATATAGAAGAAACTTTGATAGCGTATCATACCATGCCCTTGGAGCTTGCTTTAAACCGTAAAGAGCCTTCTTCAAACGATAAGCGTGAGTAGGATGCTCTTGATTCACAAATCCTTCGGTTGGGTGGGCGTGAGCGACTTCTTTAAGATCTCCGTTCGAAATGCCGTCTTTACATCCATCGATAGACTACCATGTTCTTACTAGCAAGATTAGCCAAAAGATTACGATTGCCTCGATTCGAGCAACAGAGCAAAAGATTCTTCAAAGTCAATACCCTCCTCTTGATGGTATCCTTTAGCAACTAATCGTGCCTTGTTCTTTAACACATCACCATGCTCATCAAGTTTCACTTTGAAGATCCATTTTAGAGCAATAATCATAGCACAATCTGGGCGGTACTAACTCCCATACATCAAGTCGATCAAACTCATGAATTTCTTCTTGCATGGCATTGAACCACTATCTTCATTCATGGCGGTTTAACATCTTTTGGTTCGATCTTAGAGTACGGAGTTGAAGAAGCACCATAAGGCATCGGTTGCAAGTTGTTTACGTGTGGATCTTGGACGAGAGGATTTCCAATGATGTTGTCTAATGGATGATCGTGAGTCCATTTTCGAGGTGTTCATGTGGTAGTTGTTGAGGGATCAAGTAGCGAGTCGATGTCTCTTGAAGAAGATGGTTCGATGAAGATTCGAGGAGCAAATATGTTTTCAAATGGAGCATCTTCGGGAGTAGCAAAGGATTAACTTCATCATTGATGCGAAACAGTTCCATGATGTACATTCGAAAATTGATGATTTGTTGATGAGGCGAGTGATCGGCAGCGCTTCTTGACTCAACGATATTGAGGCCGTAGGATTGACTTCATTCTCGGGGATATGAGCAACCTCTGTTGTGGGAATTGACATTTCAATAGCACTTGGCTCATAGAGTTCATCAAACATAGGATCAAACAATTTCTTTAAACCATCTTCGGATGGAGGTACATATGGAGTTCTTTGGAGAAGAATTTGGTACAAGGGATGAACCAATGGGACTGTTTTGAAGTCGGGTCTGAACTAAATTGTCCGGGAGCCATGTGTACCACGCAATAGAAACTCTCTCGACTATTTTATCAACCCATATGTAGACAATTTGAAGTGACCACGATGAAGAAAAGCGATATACCAAACTTGAAACGAAGAAGAATTCCCTGCATTTGCATCTTAAGCTTGCACTAATGTTGGAAGAACAGTGTCGAGAATTTATGCTTCAAGCAAATCTCTAAGTACTCAATACTCAACCAAAGTATGAGACATTAACACCTCTTGCGATTATCCACAACGACATTTTCGTGTGTCACTAAGTAAAACTACGTAACTCCTTAAAGTGATAGTTAACCAGATCTTCATCCATCCACCCCGACTGCTGGTAACTAGATAAACCAAGTCTTCAACTTAAAATTCTTAGACCCGAGCAAGTTATCAAATAAGAACACGCCTTTTTGAAATTTAACTTCAATCTCAAATAAGTGATAATTGATTAACTCCGAAGTAATCAACTTGTGTCACATGCCCAACACGTGAATAAACATACAATCGGATGTATATTGAACCACTGAAAGAACCGGGACAAATGATTCCTCAACATCAATGCATTCTTCCTAAAGGTATACATGTAGAGACTGATATGGAAGATTCACAAATAATGTTTTTGAGCGGATGAGGTGGTCATTTTCCTTAATGTTCATGAGGTTGATTTATAGCGTGCACATTGAGAGGAACAATAATCCGTAAAGATTTGGCAAAGGAATACCAAAGAGCGGATCATTATTCATGAACAATAATCCGTGAAGATTTGGTAAGGAATACCAAAGAGCGGATCATTATTCATGAGTGCAACTGCAATATTATGATAGTCATTATCAACGCCTTGAGGAATAACTGGAGATTGGGCTTCTTGAGTAGTCTGAGAAGTACTTCTTAGATGATCAACATTCGTTAGTGGTTGGAAATACTCATCAAACATATCTTGAAACCATGAATCCCAAAAAATAAATCCCATTTATCCTTAGTAAGTGAACCATTAGGCGTTGGAGAAGAGAAACATGAAGTTGCCATCAACATCCATAAACATGTAGTAAATTCACTCTTCTCCCCCTCAAAAATTGCATCCGAAGTTGCCATTTTTGATTTAACCAAGTGAAAAAATATACACCAATGAACGTAGATCCACTTGATGACTGAATGAGCATGGGAGAAACATGAAGCTTGTTGATGAAGAATGTCGATGAGAATGGACATAAACATGAAGATTTCTCTTCTTCTGAAGATAAAGCGCACTGAAGCGTACACCTTTCTTTTCAATGAGGAACGGGGCCTGAAGAGTTATCTGCAGACGCCATTATGGTAAAGTACGAGGCCTGGACTGAAGTGAACAGACGTCATAGCTGGTTGAATATCAAGGTTGAGTTACTTGAACCCGTGAATTATGAGATATCAATCCTTGTGTTATCCATACTTTAAACCAGTCCATGTATTGAAGGATCGAAGTATCTGCAACTGAGTAAGGACTACCTGCACTAACATCACAAGCTTGATTGCATATATATTGGTTATTGACATTAGTATCCAAACCCTTTGGAGGTTCACGGTCAACCTTGATTTTGTCATCGAAAATGACTTTCGGTAGGAATCCACCTAAGTCCAAGTATCCTTAACATTTCTACCAGACGGTATCCACTTATGGCAAGGTCTAGGATTGTAAGGCTTCTTATGCATAGTGGAAGACTTATCCTTGTTCCTAGTTTCCAAAGATTTAGCAGTTGGTATCCATCTAGGCGAAGTTTTTGGTTTGTTTTGCTTCATAACATGTTGAACCTTAGTCACATTAGTAGTCTTAGTGGATTGTACCTTGGCATGTGAATTAGGAAAATGTTTCTTATGTGGAAAAGACTCAGAATTTCTAGTTTTGTTTTCTACATGCTTAGAATTCTTATGCACGTAACTACTCTTAGATGTCGCCAATCCTAGTCTTTTGAGTGTTCCTAGGTAGTGGTTTACAACTACTAGCGATTCTTTGAAATCTCGTAGAATTCATCACCCTAGGTCTTGTACCTAAAATTCCGTCTTTTCGAATCATGCCTTTTCCTAGCTTCTTCTAGATAATAGTTCTTCCACAAGTCATTCATATCATATGAATTACGGGTTTTAATGCTTGGTTTTGACACTTGCTTTTGAACTAATCCTAGAGGTCTTTGGGAGTAAAAGTAGTGCATGTTGAGGTTTAGAGGAACTAGAAGCATGACTCTTAGGTAACACAGTGAAGTGGTGGTTTTGACAAAACTTGTTTCTCATCAACTTGGGAGGCAAACCGTGTTTTGAAAATTTTAGTCTTTCGGATATAAATGCGTAAGGTCGCCTA
Organism: Chrysanthemum lavandulifolium; assembly: GCA_022545495.1. Lineage (NCBI taxonomy): Eukaryota > Viridiplantae > Streptophyta > Magnoliopsida > Asterales > Asteraceae > Chrysanthemum > Chrysanthemum lavandulifolium. The sequence continues at coordinate 287,956,810 of CM040241.1, forward strand.
ACAATGAACCGGTTTCTAATGGGTTAAGCTGGTTTCCCAAGGTTGATGGTTTTATAAACTTAGTGTTCACACTTTTCCCTACAGCTTTTCCTAAGCTCATTCTTTAAGGCAACAATAGCGAAACTCTTATCACGAAGTTGAGCTTTGAGTTCATCAATTTTTCTATCAAAGAGTTTGTTTTTCCATTGACTTAGTTCTATCTTCTTTGTGAGTCACTTAGTTCTATGTGATGCTTTCTCAAAGACTCATTTTCCTTTAGTAATTTAGCCACATAAATTGACAGTTCATTATTTCTTGTTATAATAGCATCAATGTCTTGTGTATTCATGACTAAATTACTTTTCTCATTCAAGATGTAAATATGTTTCTTCATATTGTAAATGGTTGACTCTTTGTCTTGAAGTGAGCTTTCAAAGTGTTAATTTCAAAAGTTCATGGAATTCGGGAAGTTCGGTTTTTACATGGTTTGTTAAGTTGAAAACTTTCTTCTTTACTCGAATCGCGATTTCAAGTGAAATGCAATGTTTTCAAGATTTGAGAATTTGTTTGAAAGTTCATCAAAAGCCTTCTTATCAACCATATCTTTTGTTTTGAAACACTTAATCTCGAGACTCACCTCGATGTAACATTTATGAAAGTCATGTTCAAGATCATGATCGGTTTGTTTAAGTATTTTAGTAGATGCACTATGTTGAGCGATAAAGGGTACCTCATTACATGACACTGCTCAATTTACGGTCCGATATCCGCATCCACATCATGTGTAACAAGAGTCACCGGACATTGGATGTGTCAAGCTTATCAATCTCGAGCCTCGTATTCAATGCCAACCGATCCATCATCCGGTGCTTTACCCGACTTATCATTATATGTTGACTCGACATTCGCATTCAAGAACACCCGATTCTTCAATGGATACATTACCCAACTTATCACAACTATCTCTCACCGCACCGACACTCATTCACGTTTTCATCTTTATGTGTAACTTCCTCAATGTACTTCTCCACATTATCCATGAGTTGTATGAATGTCTCAATGAACACGCTAATTTCTATTCCAATATGTCTCTTGAAAGATATTTCGGTCATGTCTTGATCATAATCGATGTAGATTCCCAGCGATGAATGGTAAAATTGGTTGTGGATCACTTGAAGTGCAACTGGAACTAACCTTTGAACCTTCTCTTTATCAAGTTGTTGTTCCAATTGTTCTAAGTTCAATAGTATTTTTCCGTTAATGTGGAAAAGTCTTGACGGAAAAGGGCAATGCATGTTCGTTCCATTCAATCGGTGTGAGTAACATAAGGTGTGAGTGAAGTTGTAGATAAGATTCAATGTTACTTTCCTTATGCATGGCATTACGTAGTCAGCAGTGCGGTTCTTTTCATTGGACTCGAGCATGAAGAACTCAAATCATCATTGATTGATTCCATCATCGTATTCGATCGGTATAGCTAATATTCTCATGGTTGTCTGACATCATACGGTTTGAATACTTCAAATCACTTGGTCAATAGAGTAAGACATGATGTGGTAGAATGCACAGGATTTTACAAGTCTATGATTTAAACCGAGAAATAAAATCTTTCGCGGGATTTTACTAAAATCAAGACCAAACCGTTAAGCAATGACCAATGGAATGTGTTAAGATGACTGATGGATCGACACAATGATAGACAATTGTGTGTTAGGAGTGATGATTGTATGAAGGATTAGCTGAAGTGTTATTTGGTTGTGAATTGGTTTTGTTAATGCACGTTTTTTATGGTGAAATTTAGGTCTAAAAACTTATAAGCTCAATAACTTCCTTTCGGAGGGGATTTGGGCCTCGAAAAATTCGTTTCACAACTTTGTTGTGAAACCTCACAATATTCAAAGCCTTCGGTCGTTTTGACGGTATTTCGCTAAAACGGAGTTCTGGATCAAAAGTTATGGCCGTTTGAAGTTTTGACGTAAAAAGTCAACTTTGGTCAAACCTCTTCTTATTAAAAATCAACCAAGTCGCTATAACCCTTGAACCAAGTCGCTAAGCACCAAGTCGCTAAGTAGCAACTCGCTAAATCACCAAATCGCTAAGCACCAAGTCGCTACACAGTCAAGTCGCTAAAGAGCAACTCGCTAAATCACCAAATCGCTAAGCACCAAGTCGCTACACAGTCAAGTCGCTAAACAACAACTCGCTAAGGTCCAAGTCGCTAAGAATACTAAGTCGCTAACAATTTGCACTTTGACTCGCTAACACTTTCTCAAGTCGCTGGCCGTGGTGGAGAATCCACTAACTTGTACTATTTGTCGACTTGTCTCAAAAGACAAGTCGCTAGGACCAAGTCGCTACCACTTAAATCGCAACTCGCTACCAACTTACAAAGCAAGTCGCTACCAAGAATAACAATCCGTGGCTCAAGTCGCTAGCAAGAAAATCTCAAAACACCACTTTTCAATCCAAAACAACCCAACCACGATGATTCAAGCCTTCAAAATCAAAACCTAAACACTTGTGATGATTCTAAACACAAAAGTACTATCAAAATCCAAACTTTAACACTAGAAATCACCCAAATGATGCAAAACCACTAAACTTTTCAAACTCAAAACCACCTAAAACCACTAGAAATCCAAAGATATGTGAGAGATGATCTAACCATGGCTCTTGATACCAATTGTAAGATATTGGATTTCACATACACATCAAACCATGACACAAAGTAGGCGTACAAGAGGTTTTAGAGAGAAAGTTAGAGGTTTGGGAACTTTAGTGAGAGAAAGAAAATCTTATTATGAGCTCCAACTCTACCTTGGAAAGTAGAGAGTATTTATAGTCTTACAATAAAACGCCACACAACGGGCTGTGGATCAAGCATACAGTGGGTAAAGACCCGTCCGTCCTCCACGGTGTTACTTAACTAAATACTACTTAACCTAAAAGAACTACGACTACGAGCTTTCTAACGATTACATATACTTGAGGTGACCGACTCTTTAATACCTGGAATTTCTAATTCCTAACAGATTTTCAGAAATACTCCCCCTCCACATATGCTTAAGAGTTTTTACAGAAATCTGCATAGTGAGGAAATAGCGCACTCTTTTGAATTGATCAACTCAAGATAGACAATTCCTTGCGAGACACGATTACGTTGAATAGTTAAAGAGTTACATTGTCAGCTTTTAGGTGACAACTAGCTCTAATAACTACCTTGAAGATGTGGACAACCCCGAAAGGTTGTCAAACCCGTCAAAGTTCATGTCTATCAGGAGCTTCTCGAATGGTACAATCTACTCAGACAAGTCTTGGAAAACAAGTCTTTTCAATGTATGACAGTTCAGATCTCGTCAATTCATGGGTTGAAGTCTTATCACACGAGGATTCAATAGCAAATTACAACATATTTCTTATCACATAATTTTTCTCCCCCTCAAAAATGGCATATAAATATGTTATTTTTGAAGAAATATTGAGAATAAATATGACCATTTTGAGTTTTGTGAGAAGATTACAACAAAGAACAGTTTGTGAAAAAAGTTTTAAATCAAATACTCCCCCTCAACAAGTGATATTAACGGTTGAGGTTTTGAAAATCATAAGGGGAAGTACTTGTTCTTTTGAGCAAAACCTTTTAAAAAATGAAAGGTTTGATAGGTTTTACTCAAAAGTAAGAAGCTTTCGCTCCTTTTATAAGGATTGTGGCACTGAAGCGTATCATAAGGTCCTTTCATTACAAGAACGGGTTGTACACTGTTATGTGTGCACAAGCCATTGTCATTATATAATCACACATCCAAATATAAAATGAAACAGTTTAAGGGGTACCGGGTAGTCCAAAGAATATTTCCGTGAACGAGCAGGCGTTGATAGCTGTGAGAGTAATCCTTGGGCGACCACCTACAAAGCTCTCCGTAGTTCGAATCGTCCCTTCAGACAACCTTTCATCAATACGAGTGATGATCCTCTTAACATCCGTCTTTCACGAGAGTTCCATCGCTTTGGTGACCCAATGCCTTCATGTATCGCCTTCAACCTATAAGCCAAGCCGTCCCGACATGCTTCAATGTGTGATCTCCAAACTTGTGAAGATCTTTACACGCCATCAAGCGATTCGTTGTAGTTCACTACGGTAAACTACTCCTAATGGTTTCTTGATGAGAGTGTATTGTGGAAGTCGGTTGATGTCGGGAAGTTCTAGCCGAGGTCTCGTGAGGTTGACACGTGTCTCGATACGATTCAACGACAAGTTGTAAATCTTCTACACGTTCTGGATCACTATGCTTCGATGAAGATGAGCGGGGACTTGATGTATTCACGTTGAATTTCAGTCGAGAATTGTCTCATTCTTCCCTGTACCTTGGCAAGATACATATCTTCAATGTCGTTGAGAGACAAGTTCTGAAAGTTCGCTTCACAGAATTCATAGTCCCTTTCGTCTTGTCTTTTGACCACGATAGTTTTGAGGAAGGTGTAATCCCATTTAGACGAAAGAGTGACATGCTTAACAGCAACGATCCCTTTATCACTGTACACTTCATGTTGAGACTTTCAAACATGGCAGCTTTTGTAGTAGATTCATCGGCGTTTCGGCCAATGGTGAATCCCGTACATTGCATCAATGTCATATCGTTCTACGCTGTTGGAAAACATGTGGGTAGCCTTTTCTTCGATGGTTATGCAGTTGGAGTATATGGCTGCCGGGAATGGAAGTGTAAGTGATGTAGCGTATTTCTTTGAACTATCGCTACCGTGTAGAAGAAATTCCAAATCATTGTTGAAGAAGTAGCGGAATGGAATCTTAGGTTGATCCGTTGTGTCGTTGGTAGAGGTTTAGACCAATCGGTGTAGTATGGAGCCTTGTCTCTTCCGTGAAGTCGATGTTTGCTTGAGGTTGAGCCAATCAATGTTGTTGGACATTGCTCGTGCTATGTTTTCAAGGTGATATTCAACTTCAATAGCACTTTTCGAGTCTCTTTGAGTAGTTGAAAGGCTTCATTCTTGATTCGTTTCAACTCGATTTCGCCATCTTCTTCACTCGGAACTTTTCTTGCAAGAACTTAGCATGCTCCAACGTACGACCTTCTACCATATCTTGATCATCAGTTAGAGCGGGAGTAGCATTAACAAGTGTCGAAAACCAGTCATATTCGGTGTCATCTTTGTCTAGCCATGATACGACGTCAGCCTTAGGCGTCTTCTTCTTCTTTTCTTTGGCCTAGATGAGGATTACGGTTTCTTTGATGAAGCCGGAGAGGTGGGTTGTTGTTGGGGCTCGGGGACTTCCTCATCGTCACCACCAAAGTATTGAAGTGATCACGGTTTTCTCTGTCTGGGTGGTAACTCGAGTCATGAGGTTTGTCGGTGAAGGCGTGGAGGAGATCGTCTTGTTGTTGGAGTCCTTAGGGGTGGTGGTGGCACGGAGGATGGTTCTCCGCACTTCTTTGGACGTTTAGGCTCGTTATCTTTATCCTTATCCTTATCTTCATCGTCTCTTGGGCGTTTAGGCCTTTGAGCTTCTTCTACATGCCGATTTGAGTTGGTATTCCAAGAATGCTTCAAACAATTTACCTTCGTAAGAAGTAAATGTTGCGATCGTTTAGACATTTGAGTTACCGACCGAAACCAATTCAGCATCGGAGAACACTATAGGATCAGTTGGGTTGATTGTTACGGTCATAGGTGTTGATCTTATAGTTTGCTTAGCCAAATGCATCAGATTCGGATAGAGTTGTCTGTTGAACATTTCTCTTGTCACGCCCGGAACGGTGTCGAGAAAGAACTTGTGAGTATATTCCTTGATCATCTCGTTCAATTCCCCTTGAAGATCACGTTGCATGAACTTCTGGACGTACTCCCTTTCATTAGACATCTTTTCTATCTCGTCATGAAGATGTTTGATGTTGTCAGCGAGTGTATCTAACTTTTTATTGGTCACGTCTTTCTTCCTGACCTGCTTGACAGCTTTAACAATCCTTGTCTTTGCCCGAGATATCCAAGAGTCCGTTGGTTTCTTCACAGATTTGGATGTGGATCCGTTGTTCTTTTGGATGGTGGAGGTGAAGAGTGAGAAGACGAATCGATGATGAGGAGACGTGAGGTGGCTCGGGGTCCTTTGGTGGCTCGTAGGTTTCCTCCTTGGGCGTCAAGGGACCGTCTATAAGAAAAGTATCATAATCAATATCATCATCATGTCCGGACTTAGCCTTTTCTTGACTGAATCCGGCCTCTTCCTCCGCTTTGGCTTGAGCTTGACCTCTTCATCGCCTTTTCTTTCTCGGACTTTTCCTTTTCGGTTCCTCAAAGTCATAATCAATAGAATCCTCCAGCGCTCTTGTTGTTGCTCAAGAGTGGTGGCACCAGCCTCCTTATCGGGTTGATTAACCGCATCGTGAATTGAAGTAGATTGGACACCACCACTTGACCCTCGGGGCCACGCATTTGTTCTTTGTTGAACTCTTTTACAACGTGTTGGAGTCTTATGATTTTGAACTTCTTCACGTAGTCGATATCCGGTGGCTCTTCATCCGAGCTTTCTTCTTCATGCTCAATCGGAGTTTTCCCTTTGCCTTGGTCGACTTTTGGGTGGGAGGTTTAGCTCTTGTTGGGTGACATCGGTTGCGGTTTGAGTAGGTGACCTCTTCTTGATTCGGTTTCCTCGAGCTTTCATCCACTAGCTTTCTTTGCGGTTCGAGACTTGGGAATGGGAATAGGAAGCTTCCTTAGAGGAATTATCCGTTTGTGTCCGTGTTTCCTCTTGGGAACTTTCTTTGACTCTCGATGCTTGTAACACTTCCCGTGACCGCCTCTTCCGGTTTTCCTTGTAGGTGTACCAACGGACTTTTCATCAAGAAAACCTACTTTTCCTTCTTCAACTGCTACGGATATCGTTTGTACTAATACGCTTGTTTGATATCATCGGTTATAAGGTGATCCGCAAGACCGCACCTTGTTTCTTTGTTGTAGAGTCCTTAACCGACCGAGAGTGTGGGCTCATACAACATGGAGTGTTGTTTGGGGTCATCGAGTCTCGAGGAATATCGTGATTATACCACAGAGCTCGTTGGATTAACAGTTTGGTATATCTGATATACGGGATTTTGGTGCCAAGCTTTTTACGGAAAGTCATCATATCGTCCCATATCAGAGCTTCAACTTCTATGTCTTTCTTGTTGACCAAAGCCCAAAATATTTATAGTTTCATTAGCTTGGGATGCTCATAACCACTATCACGTCCAGAAACGGATTTGGTGATTATAATGTAGAGGGTTCTCCATGGTTGGGGAATGTTCTTGAGATCGACATATGAATGCTTTGTAATTACCCCGGTAGCTTCGTCATAGCTAATTTCGATCATGAACTGGAGAACTACCTCTTCAGTTGGAGTGGCATTATATTCAGTAGGTTCGATGACCGGAATGAGAAGAATAGCCCTCAAATCTGCTGGTGTGATGGTAACTTGTTTGTCATTGAGCGTCACCGTCACATCGTTTTGACCTTTGATCTTCCGCATTGTATGCCAGAATTGGTGTATGTAGATCTTCGGTACAGAAGCAGAATTGGTGAGCATGTTCTGATAGGGGGAGTCCTCAGAATATCCACTGCAATCTCACATGAAGATTCTAAGCAGAAGAAGTTCACAAAGTCAACTCTGAGGTTGTTCTTTCTAATCTTCATTGGATAACCATTCGGGAAGATATCAGCAATAGTGAGAACATTTGGTGCATCCATGTCGTGATCTGAAAGATATTTAGCCAAAAGAACCAACATATCGAAAGACATTACGTTAGTCAACAGATGGTTTTATTGTCTAATTATTGAATGTGATATGTCGATGATTGTTATGAGTCCAATGTCACTTGTTTGTCCAATAGTTCAAAGACGTCGTGATAAGTTTCGTGAGTTGATTAACTTTAAGTTTTAAAGTCCATGTTTTCACTTATTTTTCACAACTTATTAAACGTTTAAGCTTATTAGTGGCATTGTTGGTTTCGTGGCGTTATGATTTATTTATTTACAAGTTTGCACGCGTAACAATTCATAATCAAGGTTAAAACTAGGCTTAGGCGTAGAAATGGCAAGCTTATGCGTAAACAGGAGTGGTATACACGTAGGCATAAGCTTATGCGTAGGTTCTTGACTTACGCGTAAGAAATATTACGCGTAGGAAAAGAGGACCTTATGCGTGGAGCTTACGCCGTGGCGTATATGGAACCTGCAGCGTGCGGCTTACTCGTGAGTCAACCTTATGCGTAGAGGTCACTGTTTACGCATATCCTTCACAGGATACGCGTAGTCCCTTATGTAGAACCTTACGCGTAAGATTTTTCTTACGCATAACATGCTACGCGTAAGATGATCCTTATGCGTAGATGGCAAGTAACCTTGATTCTGAATTTTCACGCGTAGAAAACCTGAAATAAGTTCATCATATCACCAATCTTAACACATACATTCAATCTTTATCAGTTCAAACCATGAAAACTCATTAATCAGTTATGCGTAGAAGCAGGTTACGCGTAAACTTAAACCCTAAGGCTTAATTTCTACGTGTAAACTTTCTAACCATAGGAATTGCACAAAACTTTTTCTGGTAATTCTAAGAAGCCAAGTGAGTTGATCTGTCCAAGTTTTAACATCAAATTCTAAACGAATCAACAACACCCAAATATCAAGAACATAAACCCTAATTTCTAATTAACTAGCAATTAGTGTTTCTGGGTTGATTCTGAGCATGGATATGGTCAATTCATCTTGTAAACAACATCACACGACTATCTTTTTAACCAAAAACATTCACAATTGAAAAACCCCAATCTTACGCGTATGAACCCTAAATTAAAAATTGTCCAATTCATGTTTCTTGGTTCATTAGAATGATGAAAACGTTTATAATAAGAACATTTGAACCTTTTAACATCATTTTTATTAGCCTAAACTCACAAATGAAGCATTTGTGTTCTTATCTTATGCGTAGAACACAAATCTCCCTTAAACAGAAAAACAAACCGTTGGATTCTCAAACAAATCAAAACCCATGTTTGTTTTAACATTTAGAACATGAAAACACTTACAAAATTTTGATCAAGAACACGGATTTGAAGTTGAATTTATACGCGTAGGATATGGTGGTTGAGATAATAAATGTGAAGAGTTAATGAGTTAGGTGGATGTTTTATTAAAATAACTTTGAGCTTTTGACAGTTTTAGCCCCTCCACCTTTTCCATTTACATCCAATGTCCATAACTTCCATTTTGGTTACCAAACGAAGGATATTTGGAAAGAAACTTGACGACACTCCCCCTCGACTTAAGAAATAAAAAATTTTATAAATTTTATTCCGAGGAGTGTCAGTAAACCAGAAATGTGGCCATCATTATTAAAGAAACAACCGTAATTAGGTAACATGCAAGTACAAGGTTTTTATGAAACCATAAAATATTAGTTTTCTCCCCCTCAACACTTGATCGAAAAAATACTGAATTTTGAAAGATAAGAGTGTTGACGGAAGAATTGTACTTGCCATGTGAAAAGAAATATAGATAGAAGAATATTTTTGTTGTTTTATCAGATTTTATATCTTTGTATTTTGTTTTTGAAAAATATTTACAAAAGACGTTTTGGTGTTTGACTGGTTTTTAAGAATGTTTTAAGAGTTCATCCAGTTCCTCTTGAGTCAAACACCGCATACCAATCCGTGGACCAACTCATTAAACCTAGCGAGAGCTAAGGCTTTGGTGAGAAGATCCGCCATTGGTATTCAAGATCACAAAGTATAATTCAAATGTACCTGCTCCACATGGTCCTTGATGAAATGATATCGAAGATCGATGTGCTTTGATTTCGAATGTTGAACTGAGTTGCGAGATCGCAATAGCACTCCGATTGTCGCAATACATCGGGATTCATCAAATACATAACCATAGTCTTTGAGTTGTGTTCTCATCCAAATGACTTGAGCACAACACGCCGACATGGCTACATATTACTGCTTGGTTAAGGGCAATATGTACAATCCTCGCTTCTTCGATTGCCATGACACGGTTTATCACCAAGAAATTGTAATGCTCTCAAGTACTTTTCCGTGAATCTAAGCATCCTGCGTGGTCGGTCACGAAAAAGCAATTAGTTCAAAACCGAATCCTTCGGATACGGATCCCCAAGTTAATGGTTCCCTTGATGTATCGGAGATTCTTTTAGCCTCGCAGAGTGGGTTTCAGCTGGTCTCGATGATAGCGGAGCAAAGATATCTGAGAAAGAAAATGTCGGGCTGCTAGTTGTTAGATACATGAGAGACCCAATGATACTACGGTATTTGGTAGGGTCCACCAATTTCCCATGTAAATCGGCGTCTAGCTTCTTGGTATGAGCCATTGATGTGGCATAGGTGTCACGTTTGCATTCCAAATTTGTTTAACAGTTCAAGGGCATATTTGGGTGACTCAAGAAAATACCACGGGTGATTGATGAACTTGCAGTCCTAGAAAGAACGTAAGTTCACCCATCATGGACATTTCAAAATGTTTCTTCATTAGTTTTGCAAAAGCGATTGAGTACTTTTTATGTGTTGACCCAAAAATGATGTCATCCACGTAAATTTGAACAATTAAGATATGTGCCCCGTGATATTGTATGAAAAGAGTTGGGTCGACCGAACCTTTGGTGAAATTATTGGCAATGAGAAAGGATGATAATTTATCGTACCACGCCCGAGGAGCTTGTTTGAGTCCGTACAGAGCTTTGTTCAGTTTGTAGACATGGTTCGGGAACTTGGGATCAACGAATCCTTCTGGTTGGCTGACATAAACCGTTTCTTTGGTTGACCATTCGAAAAGCGTTTTGGCGTCCATCGAAAGACCCTTATATTCATATGAGTCGCGAACGCGAAAGATCGAACGACCTCAAGGCGAGCAACCGGAGCGAATGATTCTTCAAAGTCAATACCTCTTCCCGTTTATAACCCTTAGCCACCAAACGTGACTTGTTTCGATTATGTTCCTTGACATCCAATTTGTTCTTCCAAATCCATTTGAGACCAATGGCGTAGACCCTGTTGGTCTTTCAACCGTTCCATACTTCAAGACGTTTGAATTGGTTGAGTTCTTCTTGCATGGATTCAATCCATTTGTCTTTTGTCATTGCGTCTTTAATGTTTTTAGGCTCGATTAGCAGACGGTGAGTGCATAAATGCGATGTTCACCATCCGTGTGAAGACGTTGTCTTTAACGATCGTTGATTCGGGTTACCAATAATATTCTCTAGAGGATGGTCTTTTGTCCAACGATGTGTAGAGGTTAATCTTTGGTATACATTGTGCAGATTTTGAGGATTCAAATGGCTTGTAGATGATTCCGCAACATCGGTGCGACATTTTCATTAGCAAACGGGTTAAAGAACGATTTGGATCAAAATCAGAGGGTGGGGTACTTCATTGTTAAAAACATCATCACCGGTTCAAATCGTTGGATGCGCTTTGTTCAACTGTTGTTGTAGAGTCAACTGGTGGTGCTTCTTCAACCGTAGTTGTTGTAGCGGTGTATCGGTATAGGAATATGATCGGGTTGAGCGGTGGAAACATCGGATACACCGAGCACGTTCATCAATATCAATCATTTGAGCAGTAGACAAATAGCTTTTCCATTTGTTGACGAGTAAGTCGGGGCTTGGTTCGGTGATGATGAGGTTTGAGGAAGTTTAAGCGGTTGTGACCGGGTTCCAAGTCGTTATGCTCGAAGCCATTTCATAAGCTCATCAAAATTAGCATGAATCGTTTCCATAACTTTGATTTGTCGACGATTCCAAATCGGTAACCTTTAGATTTCTCACAAGATCCAATAAAGACTCCAATATCGACTTTGGCTTTGAGCTTTCCAAAGTCATCACGATCATTATTTGGGTAGCAAAGGGATCGAAATACATGAAAGTGTTTGAGATTCGGTTTTCATTGTGGATAAGCTCAAAAGGTGTTTTGTTGTGGCGTTTTGTAATCATGGATCGGTTTGAGTATAGCATGCGCTGATACACACGCCCACAAGTGTCTGGAAGTTTAGCATTGATTAACATTGTTCTTGCGACTTCCACTAACGTCTGATTCGTCTTTCAACAACTCCATTTTGTTACGGTGTGCGGGCAATAGATGTTTGATGCTCAATTCCCACTTTCTCATAATATTCCGAAGAGTTTGATTCACAAATTCGCCTTTGTCATTCTAATTTGTCCGACGGTGTTTGAGTGAATTTGAATTTTCGTGAAAGGTGATGATCATCTGTGGAGCTTGATCTTTACTTCGAAGAAAATAAACCCAAGTCCATCGTGAGTAGTCATCGACAATTACCAAGATGTAGCATTTGCCATTAATCGTTTGCACGCGCATCGGGCCACACAAATCGATGTGAAGAAGATGAATCACATGCTGAGAGTTGTGTTCCACCTTTGAAGGAAAATGAGCACGAGTGCTTTTCCCTTGTTCACAAGCTGAGCATAGGTGATCTTTAGAATACCGGAATCTCGGGAGACCTTCAACAAGTTTGTGTCGAGCAAGGTTGGTCATGGTTTGAAAGTTTAGATGTGAGAGACGACGGTGCCATAGCCAAGATTTTGTTGATGTTGCCTTTGAAAGTAGACATATGGGAGATGAAGCAACCATGTCTTGCATTGAGATTGTGTACAGACTAGAATTACGAGAGCCAGACATAAGATCGTTTCCTTGTAGATCACGAATGAAACAAGTTTTCTCCCGAAAAGCAACTTCCAAATCTCCATCACAGAATTGACCAACAGAAAAAAGATTGTGACCGAGGCCTTCCATATAATAAACCCTGCTAATTTCGATATTGCCGTTGATATAATCTCCGTATCCCATGATAGCTGCGAAGTGATCATTCCCGAATCTGACAGTGCCAATGAACTTTGCAATAAAGTTTGATAACATTTTAAGATTGCCTGTCATGTGTCGGGAACATCCGCTATCAACAATCCAAAGGATGATCAGTATCACTGCATTACACAGCATTTACACGGATGGAATAGAAGTAGATGTGGAACCCGAGGTGTTAGAGGGTTCCGTAGCGATTATAGTAGAAATACACTCATCAATGATTTTAGGCATCCATTTAAATCCTAGTGTATTGTGTATCCATTTCGCCATCTCCAACTAGTCTTAGCTTTAGTCTTAGTGAATGCACTAGGTGGTACTACATTCCTTGGAGGTGATCTTCGGAGCTACGGGGATATCAATCGTTTATTAGAATCTAAAGAGGCGGTTTACCAAGCACGCACTTAGAAGCATTAGTGGGCCTAGAGGTATTCCGGTCTTAGGATTCCGTAAGCGAGACAAGATAGCTCTAGCAACACATTTGTCATGACAATCGAAGCATACTTTTACGACAAATAACACAAGAAGCATCGGTGAGTATCAAAAGTACTTAAAGGTTTAGCATTCGTTACAACACTTTTTCCATTACATTTGTCAGACGCAATATCTAAAGTGGGTGCAACGTGAGTCTTATTCAAAGTCCTAGGGTGTTCTTCTACTTCAGCATTCTTTATTTTTCTTTTCTTAGGTCGCAACTTCCTATTCTTCCTTGTATTGCTCCTAGGCTGTGAAGTGCGGACGTTTGGAAAAGAAGCAACTATTCATGTTTCAGTAGAGGGAAGCACATTAGTATCTTGTGGTTTGTCAGTAGGCATTATGGGTTCACGTTTGCTAAGTGTTACACGTGCAATTCTCTTAATGATGCTAGGCTGAACTTGTTCATACTTTCCTAACATCTCTCTTAACTTAAATATAGTGTGCACCAGTTCTTGATTTTCATAACAAAGATTTCCAGAAAAGTTCATGACTTCTTTAGTGTGTGCAAGAAAATGATCAAGTTCGTTTGATGCTTCATCACGAGTCTGTTTGAGTAAATCAAATATGACACCATATTCCTTTTTAACTTTTGTAAGTTCTTGTTCATATTTTGAGATTTGACACTTCAAAGACGCATTTTGATCATCCAGTTGCTCAAATTTTGGATTAAAAGTTTTGGAATGCAACTGGTTGATTTTGTTTTGCAAAGAAAGTTCACGATTTTGACAATCTTTTTGACACCATTGAAGACGACGTTTTGCATTTGAAAGCTCGTTTAACGATCGCTCATTTTCAACTTTTAAAGACTCGATCCGAGGCACATTATCGATTCTCAACAATATCAACAGAATCGGCAGAGATATGATCGATGCATATGCAATGATTGTAATAACACAAGATTATTGATATCGTACAGATAACATCTTTCAAGAGTCGATCAACATCTTTTTCAACAATTTCTTTTACGTTTAGTATTTGAAATTAATGTTTACTTTCTAAAAACTATTTTCATGAGACCAAGTTCCTTGTGAAAATCCCTTTCCCAATATAGTGCACAAGTTTTCAAATTTTTGACGGGGGTAAAATTCTTTTCAAGAATATCTCTTTGTTCTCGCGCCATCGGCGATTGAAAATGTTCAACTTTTATTTCGAATGAAATTCAATCTCACGTTCCAAAATTTTGAGGTCGATAAGAAAGTGTCCATTGGGATATGAAAGTCTTTGAAGATATCAAAGCATCAAGATATGAAAGTCTCAGAACCGCAGCACCTTGAAAGAAGTCAAAGAGACAAAGTACTGCTAAAGACAAAGTCAAAGTACTGCAAGGTGAAGTCAAAGTACTGCTAGAATAGAAGAACTGTTATGGAAAGTATTGTATTCCATGTTTAGATTTCTTGTCGTACAAGGTTATCAATTGTAAACCGACTAGGATATCCTTGAGCCTATAAAAGGACTCCTAGATTGGCATTAGATGTATGATTTCAGAAAAAGAGTTTTAGAGTTTACGAATTAAGAGTTTAGAGAAAAGTTCGAATATCTTAGAGTTGTATTAGAGTATCTGCATAATAAGCAGATTTAGAGTTTTATTAATAAAGTTTCTTTTTAGCTTTGTTAAGTAAATTCGCGTGCTTAATAAAGATTGCTCGGTGTTTCTTTGTTAATAACTTAGGATTTATCCGAGGTTATTAAACCTTAACAAGCTAGTTTAGTTTGATTAAAGTATATCGATCCAACAAGTGGTATCGAGCTTGTGTGGAAACTCGACTAGGAAGAAACCCTACAATATTCAAGATGTCGATCAAGTCGCTCCACCACCCTCAATCACCTCACTCGAAATTCCACTCATTAAGAAGGAGAATATGATATCGGTGCATGAAGATGAGGCAAGATATTGCTATTACAGACCATGCTCGTGGAATGTAATTGTGAATGGGAATGAAGTTGTTCCAACACTGCTCAAGTTCTGGACAACCTTTAGCACCAAAAGCGCTTTACCACAAGCAACTCTAAGGAATCAAGAGAAGGCTCTTAACATTCTCTTGTCTCGCTATTCCGATGGTCATCTTCTCAAATTTCACGATGCTAAAGATGCTAAGCGACTCTGGGCTGCTCTCAAGACCAGATTGGAGGAATGAAGCCTCTAAAAGTCGCATGAAACTTCTTCAAACAATGATTTGAAACATTCACAGAGGGAGAAGAGAGTCTTGATGTCGCATATGATAGGTTTCGAATCTCCTCAACATGTTGGAGTTATACAAGGCGTAAGTATCGACTTGAGGATGCTAATTTGAAGTTTCTAAGAGTTTGCCATCTACATGGCATGTGATTGCTACTATGATCGAGGACAACAAGGACTGGAGGTTATGGACTTTGATGATCTTTATCATCAATTGAAGGTGTATGAACATGAGATGAGTGGTCAACCAAATTCTAAATCTCACGTGTTGCTTTTCTATCATCCGAAAAGAAGAGTAGTACTTCAAAAGTCTTGCTTCTCCTCAAAGTCTTGTTTCTCAAAGTACTGCATTTACAATCCCCATCATATACTCAAGACCCAACCATCAACCACTTTGAACTCGGATGAAGTTGTGTGCTCCTTCTTTGCACAACAAGCAAGCTTACATCACTTATGAAGAGGATCTAGCATGTTGAAGAAGATGCACTGAGGAAATTGATATCGGTGGCAAGTTGCTTTGATCAACGCAAGAATCAAAAGTACATGAAGAAGACAGCAAAAATATTGATTTCAAACCAAAACAAGGAATAACTTTTGACAAATCTAAAATTGAATGCTTCAATTGTCAAAAGACCGGTCACTTTGCAAGGAGTGCGTTTTGCTAAGTATCAAGCAAACAGGACTTCCGAGAAGCCTAAACTTGAGCTCAAGGAAATTCCATGGAATCGACACAAAGGCTTTGGTTGCTCAAGAGAATTTATCGAAGTTGACCGGGTGAAGAGTTTGATGATGAACCGGTGACTTCTTGTATGGTAGCGATGGAAGATGCAATTGAAGACACGGTGGAAGCATTGACCGAGCATTGCTTTTGATGAAGAATCAACATGCTTTGCTTTGGAATCGATGATGGCTTTGGAGGATTTGATTGGAGCAAAGAAAGTGAAGATGATCCTGTTCTTCTTGCTATGGTGGCTACTTCACCAACTCGGTCTCCTATCTACGAGGTATGCTCAAACTGTTATGAGTTTTATCAAAAATTACTTAATGCTTATGTGATTGAAAGAGATAATTGTATTAGGGCTAGGTGCGAGGTAGCAGGATATCAAATTACTTTAGAATCTATAGAAGCTAAAATCATAACACATGAAAATAATGAAATGGCTTGGGCTGAAAAGTATGAACAACAGGATTACCAGTTAAAACTTAGTGAATGGAAACTAAACTGTAAAATTGCTGAAATTGAGAAATTAACTAAGGAAAGAGATGATTTGGTAGCTAAGTTTGCTGCTTGGAAAGAGTCTGGCTTGTCTCATGTTGAGTATGTTGAAAAACAGAGAAGGGCTTACATTAGAACAGGCTTAGGATTTGGAATGGACTTTAGTAAAATGGATGAAAACCAACCTAGTGATCAGGATGATGGTGATTTTGAGGACATAACCACTAGTGATGATGAGCTCATTAACTATTTAGATTCATCTAGTAATGAAGGCTCAGTAAGTGAACCACCTCCTGAATATAAGAAAGACAATGGTTATCATGTTGTTCCTCATCCCATTAGTCATCACCCCTCTAGGCCTGATGTTTCTCGTTATGGAGTAGATAGTCTAGAGTTTAGGAATAAGCTAATTGCTAAATCTAGATCTGAGAAACCCAAAGAAACTGTTGAAAACAATGTTCAAAATCCAAAGAAGATTTTAAATCAAAATCTTGCTCAACAAGCGATACATTCGCAAAACCTTTTCAAAACAAGATTTGCTAAACCTTTTGGGATAATTTTGGTCAAAACAAATTTTATCACCCTCAAGAAGGCAAAACAATTTTGGGCATAGGCATAGAAGAAATCACTTTGGACACATGGGTCAAAAGCATGTTTTGTGTGTTATAGTCCTACTCACTTAATCAAAGATTGTGAGACACTCGAATATCTAAGCAAGTTTCCAAGGAATAAGTCTAACAATCGAGACCTAGAGAGCACAAATCGGTTTGGACTAATTCAAATAGGGTTAATCACGAAACTTCACACCGATCATAGATACCCGCATCGAGAAGACCTTGGATCTCACAAGATTTTCCAAAGTCTTCGCTTTAAACAAGGTACTGAACATCATACTTGGGATAGAAATTCTAGGAGATCTCACTATCAACCTAGAATGTATCACAATTCATATAGGGGATCTAGATCACAAGAACCACTGTTAAAGCGAATGGATTAAAAGGGACAAGATCTTGAGAGATATACAAAGACGCTCAACAAAAAGTGAATCGATGTTTTTGTGTTAAAAGAAAAGGCTAAAAATCGGTGAAAGAAATTTATGTTGAAAACCGTAGAGTTTTGAAAATCCACATGCTAAACATCAAAAGATAATTTTGGATCATAATCGAGAGATAGTGAGAATTACATACTCAAAGAATTTGAGTTTGTAACTTCTCGAGGAACACAAGTCAAGAATGGCTTGGGTTCCTAAAAGTTTCTAACTCTTTTCTTTATGTGCGGGGCAACCCGTAAGAGGAGCTTAAAGATCATCTTATTGTGGATAGTGGTTGCTCGGAAGTATGACAGTGATAAAGAATTCTGTCGATTTTAGAAGTATTAGTGGAGGAAAAGTTGCATTTGGGAATGATCCCAATGGAGGAAGGATTATTGGGAAAGGAACAATTAAAGCCGGGAGAATTGATTTTGAAAATGTCGATATGTGAAGGAGCTAAAGTTCAACTTGTTGTCGGTCTCTCAAATTTGTGATAAAAGCATCCTGTGTTATTCAACGACACGAATGTCTTATCCTTTCTTCGACTTCAAACTGTTGATGATGACTTGGTAGTACTAAGGGTACCAAGGACAAATGATGTGTATAGTTTAGACATGAAGAGTCTACATTCTTATGGTAGAGCCACATGCTTGGTGGCTAAAGCAACATCTGAAGAGACACATCAATGGCATAGAAGATTGGGCCATGTGAATTTCAAGAACATCAACAAAGCGGTCAAAGGCAATTTAGTTAGAGGTTTACCTTCAAAGACTTACGTGAATGATCAATCATGTTTGGCATGCAAGAAGGGTAACAACACAAAGCTTCACGCAAGAAGCTTGATGAACGAAATATTAGAGAACCATTGGAGCTATTACACATGGATTTATTTGGACTGTCTCGTGGCAAGTTTAAATAAGAAGAAGTCTTGCTTGGTTGTTCTTGATGATTGTAGTAGATTCGATTGGGTTTTCTTTTGGGCTTTAAGGATGATACCTTTGATGCTATTCAAACTCTTATAATAGCACTTGAAACCAATTAAGACTCAAGGTTAGAGGTATTAGATGTGATAATGGAACCGAATTCAAGAACAAGCCTATGGATGACTTTTGTGCAAATAAAGGCATAAAAGGGAGTTTAGTATTGCTAGAACACCACAAAAAATGGTGTTGCAGAGAGAAAATAGAACCTTGATTGAAGCCGCAAGGACCATGTTAGCCGATTCTCATCTCCTATTCAATTTTGGGCGTGTCGTAAATCGCATGCTATGTACTCAACAGGGTTTACACACAAAACCTCGATGAAGACACCCTATGAATTGTCGATGGGCAATAAACCCAACATTCGTTTTATGAAGCCTTTTGGATGCCCTCTTACTATTTTGAACACCATTGATAATGCTGGGAAGTTTGATGGCAAGTCCAAGAAGGTTACTTATTGGGATATTGCACTAACAAGAAAGGCTTTAGAGTCTACAATGTAGTCACTAAGAAGATTCAAGACATGTTTCATGTTGAGTTCTTAGAAGATCAAGACAATGAGAAAGGAAGGGTCCCGATTGGATGTTTGATCTTGAGATTTTATCTCCTTCAATGAATTATGTACCATTAGAGAAGAAAATCAACCTTTGCACAATCAAGAAGATATTCAATATGTTGTTCATGATGTTCATATTCGATCCGATGGTGTTCCCGATAAAGATCCTATGCGTCCAAAGCAAAATCTTCTTGTTCCTAAGCAAAATCTTGATTCTCCAAAACAAAGCATCGTTGTTCCACAATCCTCATTATCTGCTGAGGATCAAACTATTCAAGAGGAACTAAATCGATGCTTCTTCAAGATGTTTTAGCACATTCTTACACGATGAACAAAGGAGAGCTTATGAAGAAGCAAGAAGAAGAACAAGATCTGCAGAGTTCTCTTCCAAGACTTTGGACAAGATTTTCGACCAAAGTCTTCTGCACTGTTGACAAGATTTTAGATGATTTGGATGATCCTACCATGCCCGAGCTAGAAGAAACGATGATGAGCTCAAGATGAAGGTATTTTCACAAATTCCAATGAAGGTCTTGATTATACTAACTTAGATGATACATATGAAGTTCCACGGTCTCAATCTTACGAATTCATAAGAATCATCCAATGATCAAATCATTGGTCCTTCTACTGGAGTAATGACAAGACACGAGCTAAGGGTTTCACAAAACCTCATAATGCTTTACTTAGCTTTGTGTATAAACAAAACAAAGAAATCATAAGGACCATCAAACCTCGCTTATTCACTTGTTTCATCTCTCAAGAGGAACCCAAGAACATTGCTCAAGCTTTGACTAAAGAAAGCTGGGTTGAAGCTATGCAGAAGAGCTTCTTCAATTTAAACTTCAAGAGGTTTGGGTTTTATGTGATCTTCCGATGGGAAGAGAGTTATTGGAACCGATGGGTCTTTAGAGTTAAAAGAGATGAAAGAGGCAATGTTATCAAGAACAAGGCAAGGTTAGTTGCTCGGGGTTATAGACAGGAGGAAGGGTAGATTATGATGAGGTTTTTGCTCCTGTGGCAAGGATTGAAGCTATTAGAATCTTTCTTGCTTTTGCTTCTTATATGGGTTTTCGGTATATCGATGGATGTCAAGAGTGCATTTCTTTATGGCACTATTACGTAAGAGGTGTATGTGAAACAACCTCCGTGTTTTGAAGATCCTAAGCATCCTAACAAAGTTTATAAGGTGGTGAAGGCTTTATATGGTCTTCATCAGCACCTAGAGCTTGGTATGAGAGGCTTTCTACATTCTTATTAAAACATGGATACAGAAGGGGAGCTATAGACAAGACTTTGTTTATCAAGAGAGATAAGAAGGATATCATGTTAGTTCAAGTGTATGTTGATGATATTATCTTTGGGGCTACCAAACAGTCTATGGTTAAGGAGTTTGAGCAAATTGATGCGTAAGGAATTTCAAATGAGTTCAATGGGAGAGTTAACATTCTTTTAGGACTTGTGTTAAACAGGTCCAAGGAAGGGATTTTATTAGCCAAGACAAGTATATTCTTGATATACTTAAGAAGTTTAATTTTGATGATATGAAGGTCATTACTACACCGATTAAATCTATTAATTCATTGGGAAAAGATGAAGATGGTCACTGTTGAAGTCAAGTTATACAGATCTATGATTGGCTCTCTTATGTATCTTACCGCATCAAGGCCTCGATATTATGTTTGCGCTTGTTTATGTGCAAGATATCAAGTCTCACCAAAGATTTCTCACCGAATGTCACAAGAGAATATTACATTATTTGAAACAACAACCTAAGTTGGGGTTGTGGTATCCTAGAGAGTCACCTTTTCACTTAGAAGCTTTTTCGAGATAGTGACTATGCAGTGATAATTATGATAGAAGATCCACAACCGGTGGATGCCAATATCTTGGAAGAAGGTTAGTTTCATGGCAATGCAAGAAGCGGACAATTGCAAAGATCATCATCTATCAAGTCGAATATGTAGTCACGTAAGTTGTTGTGGTCAAGTTTTGTGGATGCGTAATCAACTCTTGGATTATGGGTTCAACTTTAAGAATACTCCTATCAACATTGATAATGAGAGTACTATTTGTATTGTGCGAGAATCCTGTATCATTCCAAGACAAAGCATATTCGATTAGGCATCATTTTATCGAGATCAAGTATGAGCATAGGCTCATTAATGTGGTTAAAGTTCACACGGATGACAATGTAGTGATCTACTCACAAAGGTTTTGATGTGTCACGATTCAATCATTTGGTCGTGAGCATTGGAATGATTAACTACTAAGCTATGGTTAAGGGAGGACTATAAGGTGTTAGATATAGTCCTGTATTGCTTAAGGGAGGATGTTAGTTTATACTTAGATTGTATGAAGGTTTTTGGCAAAGCTTCAGTATTTCTGAAAGTCTTGCTTGGGAAAGTCTTGCTTGGGAAAGTATCGCTTATGTGGAAAGTCTTGTTTGTCGATTAAAGCTTGCTCCAACGGTCATATTGAAGGGTAATTGGTAATAACGGTAACTTTGTTATTTAGGTCGTGATTTTCAAATCTCACCTATCAATAACTTCTTTCGATTTTCCTCTCATATTATTACTTCATATCTTTTCCATTCTTATCTTCCAATTACCATCTCTTTATTATTCGATACAATCTTTCTATTGTGCTTACTCTTTCAACAATGGTGAATCGTTTAACTGTTTCGAAGCACAATATGGTGGCTAATTTGGATAAGACTGAGGCAAATGTGGCGTTTTATGATATCATTGATTATCTTACTGGGTCGTCTATTAGTTATGCTCTTTTAGTTGAGCCGGATATAATTGAACTATGGATTCAAGAATTTTGGGCTAATGCTAGAGATAATGTGGAGGAGGATGAATACTATATTAGATCATCAGTTGCTGGAAAGACTATCAAGATTACTGAGGCCTCCATTCGTGATGATTTATTATTTGGTAATGAAGCTGGGGCTATAAGATTTGACAAGCAACTGATTTGGGATACTTTTCGTAATTTAGGTTATGAAGGTTCTTTGACTGAACAAACTTTTAAGAAGGCTTTATTCTGTCCTCAATGGAAGTTTTTGATTCATGTTTTGCTCCATTGCATAAGTTCTAAAAGCACTTCTTGGGAGCAGTTTGGTTCAAATATTGCATCTGCAGTAGTTGGTTTAGCTACGCATGTAGTGTTTAACTTTTCACGGCTTATTTTGGATGGAATGCTCTCTCATATATCATCCGGGGCTACTTGGTTGATGTATCCAAGGTTCATACAGTTTTCTTGAATAAACAATTGGTCGATGTTCCAAAACCCGCTACTTTACTACTCGTTATTGTGCAACAAGCCAAAATCTATACATTCATGGCTAGGCGCGAGTGATTTGTTCAGAGGTGGAGATATTCCTTAACTACTTCCATGATGGAAGTTGTTCAAGCTATACGTCTTTGCAGAGGATGAGGAAAGTGAAGGTACCGCTACGCACAGTCTTACCGCTTCACAAAGTCTTTGCTTCACAAGGTACTTACTTGCAGTCTCGCTTCTAGTGAAGATACTGCATCGTTACACGGGGATGTTTCTTCAGGTCCTGAGGTTCAAGCAGAGATTGAGAGAACACCTACTCCATCTCCTCAACCATTTGTTTCTGGTTCCGAGGAAAATTCACAGGTTCAAGGTGATGCTTCTACAATTCCTCGTGAAGGTTTAACTATGGATAACTATGCTTTGACAAGGGCGCTAGCTAGGTTGAACAAGACTGTTGAACGTCAAGCTAAAACTATTCGGAAGTTGAAGCGTAACTATTTCTGGCTGAGGAATTTTGTTAAACCTTATATTCAAGGATTCAATTTATGGGTTAAAGAGGAAAACAAACGTCGCAAAGCTCTTCGAAAGGAATTAAAAAGAAAGACGGTTCCTAAACCATCTTCTGTCAACTTGGGGAGGAATTCAGAAAAGGATAATTTGAAAGAAGATGTTATGAAGGATAAAGAATCTGAAGAAGATGTTACAAAGGAGAAAGACTTTGTAAGCTCTGCAGAAAAGATTATTTCAGAGGAACAAGAAGAAGTGCAAATTCAAGGTACTGATGATCAAGGTTCTGAACATCAAAGTACTGAGTTTCATGATATATCTAGGCCAGAAGTTATAACACCAATCACTCCAAGGGTTTTGAATTTTGATGAAGAAGCTGGTCCTTCTACAATTGTTATAGAGGAAGAGGAGGAACCTAGATTTAAACCTATTCATTCACCTAGTGATGATGAATTAGTTGCTACAATTCTTGATCTGTCACAACCAAGAGGAGGTGTTACTATTAGAGAAGCACAAGAAGAAGAACAACCAAGAACTGATCAACCTGCAATTGATCCAAAAGACAAAGGGAAAGGTATTCTGAAAGAAACTAAGAAGAAGAAACTCACTTTGGCAGAAATTAGAGCATTTGAAGTTGCAAGGAATGAAGCTGCAGCTAGAAAAGTTCAAGAAGAGCTAGATGCTAAAGATAGAGAAGAACAAGAAGCTCAAGAAGCTCTAAATAGAGAAGCAGCTCAAAAGGTGCAAGAGGAATTGGATGCTGAAACTGCTGAACCTTTACAGTCTCCAACACCTTTTCGATTTATGCAAAGAAGACCTAATTTAGCTAAAGAAAGGAATGCAATGATGGCATATCTAAAAGCGAGAGGATTTAAAGGATTGCGTAAGCTAAATTATGTTGACATGAAGAGATTATATGATCTTTGAAAGAGAAGCTTATAAGAAAGATGTTGCGAGGCATTAAAGACTTTAGGGATGAAGCTTTATCAAGTCGAAAGGAAGAAAAGCTTAAAGAGAAAAAGAAAAAGCGATGATACGGATGTTCGCCAAAGAAAGAAAAGGTTGAATTAAGATCTGAGACTAGTGATGAATTGAAGAATTATCTCAGAGTGGTAGATTTTGATTATACAAAGGAAGATGAAGACATGAAGATGAACAGATCAATGATTAGTGTTTTCAAAGTTGAGAAATCTAAGAATGGAGATTATATGGTATTTCATAAAGAAGATGAAAGTTTTAAAGTTTTCAAAAGGCTATGGGATTTACTGCATATTATAGACAGAGTAGATCTATTCTACTTATATCATGTTGTGAAGGCTTATTTTGAAGATAATCCATTAGAAGGGATTGGTATGGTTTTACATGGTGATCTCATAACCATGTGGGAAACTGATGAAGGGAGCACTGATGATATCTGGAATAATCAAGAAAACCGGGAAATAGTTTCTTTGGAGATTTTTGAAGAGTCCGAGTTCATGTCTTGGAGCTAGAAAATGGAACATTGATACATATGTTTGTAGAAAGAAGATATCCTTTTACAGCTTGATCTCATGAGAAGAATGCTAGAGCATGGATTGGAAGTAGAAGAGGATAATGAAACGCTTGCATGTTGATCAATTTGTTTATTGATTGGACTACCATTCTTTGAGAATGATCTTTAAGCGGTATGAATTTTATTTGAATAAATATTTTTGATATATCGGTACTTTTATTCAAAGTATCATAGTTAGACAAGACTTTCATCAAAGTCTTGTTTCTTTGATTAAACCGCTTAAATAAATTTTAGAAGAAACCTTTTGCTAAATAATAAATATTTTACAAATAAAGGTTGAATAAATGGTTTTGTGATGATAACATCAATAGGTTATCAATCCACCATGGTTACAAAAGGATTGACTAATCCATGAGCAAACGGCTCGGTAAAGATATATCAAATCCGTTTTTAGTTGACAACTTGCTAATAAGTTGGATGGTCATCAACTCACCATATCGAAATGTGAAGAGTTGGCTAGCCCACAAGAAATGACTTGTGGTAAAGGCGAAGGAAAAACCATTATTGGTAATTAGTTCACCATTAATAAAAGAACTAACTAGTCCGTAAGGTGCGACTTTTGGTAAAGACAAAACAAATCTGTTGATAGTCGGTGGTTTGCTAAAATCATATGGTTATCAATGTACCATGGTCTTACACACCAAAACATTTGGCTACTCCAGATAATGGCTTTGGTAAAGAGTTTTAAATCAATTGAATTTTCAATGATTCACTTAGATGTGATGAGAATAGTATGCAACTTAAACTCGAATTCTTGTATAAACTGTCATATGTTCTTTGTGTTCTTTGAAAAGATGGAGATTCTTTGAATCTTCTTTGTGAAGAAAACAATTCTAAGAGATACTTTGACAAAAGCACGATTTTACAGAGATATAATCTAAAGACTAAAGAACAATCCATTTTAAAGATAAAGTCATTAAAGATATATTCACAAAGGAACTTGAAGTCAAGCAAGTAGAATTCAAGTTAGGGAGGATTGTTGGGATATGAAAGTCTTTGAAGATATCAAAGCTTGAAGATATGAAAGTCTCAGAACCGCAGCAATCTTGAAAGAAGTCAAAGAGACAAAGTATCTTGCTAAGACAAAGTCAAAATATCTTGCAAGGTGAAGTCAAAGTATCGCTAGAATAGAAGAACTGTTATGGAAAGTATTGTATTCCATGTTTAGATTTCTTGTCGTACAAGGTTATCAATTGTAAACCGACTAGGATATCCTTGAGCCTATAAAAGGACTCCTAGATTGGCATTAGATGTATGATTTCGGAAAAAGAGTTTTAGAGTTTACTAATTAAGAGTTTAGAGAAAGTTCAATATCTTAGAGTTGTATTAGAGTATCGCATAATAAGCAGATTTAGAGTTTTATTAATAAAGTTTCTTTTTAGCTTTGTTAAGTAAATTCCGCGTGCTTAATAAAGATTGCTCAGTGTTTCTTTGTTAATAACTTAGGATTTATCCGAGGTTATTAAACCTTAACAAGCTAGTTTAGTTTGATTAAAGTATATCGATCCAACAGTGTCAAAATATTTGATAACGCGACAACTTTCAGCTTTTGTTTTAACTTCACTAAGTGAAGGTAAAGGACCATTAATTTGTGCACCATTGTGTTGGGGACGAACTTAAATCGGTGTGATAACCAAAGGTTTGTTAGAAGTATCTTGTTGTGTGACAAAAGTTACGCTTTTGAATAGTTAAATGGTTTGTTATAAACGACATTTTCCATTTTGACCGACTCTCATCATCGCATCTAATTCCTCCATGCGATTATACTCAACAACAATCATAATTGAATCATCAATTCTATGTTCTCGACCTTTGTAAACTTGAGATTTGGTTTGAATGCTCTGCTTGAAAACTTAGGTTTGTAATCGAAAGAATCGGTCCATATCCATTTGGATTTGGTTTAAAAGTAAACTTTTGAATAGTTGTGATTGACTCACCATGTTTATAAACAACATTTCGAAACTCTTTGATTTTGTGTTGTAAGTCGACAATTTTCTTCAAGATAGTTATCTATTCATTTCGTGGAATGCTTTTTGTACTCAGAGAACTGTTTTTGACAAGTTAACAACTCAGCCTTGGCTTTTTGAGTTTCCAAAGTAAGAGTGTTAATTTGTAGTTTATGTTCATGTTTCAGTTGTTCTATTTGAGATAACAAAGCATTCTTGGATGCGGCTAGATCACGTATCTGTCGTTCTAATGCTTTTTCGTTTTGATGAGATTTAGCAAAAGCGACTTCAAAACCATGTTCACGTTTTTCTTGAGTTTTAAAAACGTTGATTTGTCTAATTAAGCATTCATTATCCCTAATTAACGAAGGCATTTTGTCTTTTAATTGCTTGCAAATTTCCAAACGAGATTCTTGGTCTTTAATTAAGGTCGAGCTCAATTTCTCTATTAGACAAAAGCTCATCTTGTTCAACGTGAGTCTCAACATGATCATTATTTAGATCCTCAAATATAACCACGAGTCAACTTGATTATCAATATTAACCATAAGGTTATCTTGATCGTCAAATATAACTACGGGATCTATTTGATAATCATCGGAATGAGATGTGGATGGCTCATGTTGAACACTCGATCCTTGTCGGATGGAGAAATTGGCGGTGATATCGGTCGATGATGAGTATATTTTGTTTGATACACGAGACAAGCCATCGGTGTCATACACCGGGCTGTGTCACTCATGTGTAGAGCTTGCATTTGTGCCATCAACATCACTTTGCATTAGCCTGCAAGTCCTCCATATCATCATCGAATCAGATCCGCCATAAAGCTCTGCTCCTTGTTGGTAAGAGTTCCACCACTTCATCCTTGAGAGCCAAGAGCAAAGCCTCTTTGTGATAAGCACGCCTCTTGTCCTCGGCTTAGGGCATGCATTAGCTAGATGACCCTTCTCATTACGCTTATAACAACGAAGACCATTAACCCCATTCTGAGCATTCCCCTGTTCAACCACTTGAGCCCTTTGTTGTTGCGGAGCACCCATGTTATTCCTTCCCATAGCATTAAACCCTTGACCACCTCCCATCTGACGACCATAACCACGATTCTGAACTTCAACGCGTCTATTGTTCACAACAACCTGATTCCTTGTGTTTGATGAGGAACGAATGCGATTGTTGGGTTTGTTTGTATACCGGCCGAAGGCTTTAGCAATCATAACAAATCCTTGTTGCAATTCATCGAAAGCATCGGAGTCCTCATTAGCTTCACTATAAAGTGCTTGAGCATTGTTGTTGTTGTATGGAACCAATTGAGTTTGTTGAGGTTGTTGCTGTGACGAATCATATGGTGTGATGGTTGCAGTTGGTTGAAGAGCGGGTTGAGGAGCTGTTTGAGGAGTGATTGTACAATATTTCGTACGACCAGGCCTTCGATGGTGATCGAAGGGTATGAGGGGTGATATGCTTGCGCGAAACTTGTGCCAATCTGCAATAAGAAATAGTAGACACTTAGTTAAGTGATTGCGCAGGGTTGGGCCAGTGAACCACCTCCTGTGTGTGAATAAGTATGTGATATGAGTTGTAGATAATATGATGTATGTGAAATCTTGTGTTGTTGAACATAACATTGAAATGACTCGTCCAACCTATTTATAGGTGATGAAAATAGCTTGGAGAGTGTTAGCACACGTTTAGGAGATCATGGGGCGTCCCGATTTGTGGTAACCGCTAGGGCTTCATCCCCACTATCTCGGACTTGGCGGGAAGCTAAGGACATAGTGGGAACGTGGGGAAGACCAAGTCAAGGTTCTTATTTGTCTTGGCATCTTCAAGGAAGACACCGAAGGGCATAGGCCTTGGTGGCGGATTCCCAACCGGTAACCATGTCAATGATGAATGGTTTCGCCACCAATGACTTATGAAGAAAGACTTGGGTCTTCGTAATGCAATTTCGACCGAGCAGAAGGGGTCCTTCGACCGATCGGAGGGTGCGTCATCAAGCCCCCATCGAAAGTGATATGTACAAACAAGAAATATTGCTTACGACTCAGAAATAAAAACGAAAACTCCTCTTCGTCACAAAAAACGAACGAAGATGAAAAGTCTTGTAATTATTGACCGTATTTAATGCAAGACTAATCCTAACTATTCCCCTTTCCTCGGTAAAAGTAAACATCATTTCAAAATTTAAAAATGATTTGAAATCCGGTAGTAAAGGGATAAGTCCGGACACGTGTAGGGCTGAGATTCAACGTTTGTAGGGTATATAAAATGTAAAAAACAGTAAAACCCTAACAAAGTTTATCTCTCGCCCAAGCTTTGCATCTACTAAAACCTCTTCCGATCAAGCCTTCGATCAAACAAGGTAAAGTGCTCCTTCTTCTCTGTATTTCAAATACCTTGTTGTGTTCTTTAGAAGGCTCCATGTCTACCAATAAAAAATTTGTGATAAAACAACAAGGTTGCACACTAACCAGGGAGGAGCTTAAAGCGTTCCTCACTGATTACCCCATTCCAAAGGAACATAAAATCATGCTACCGAGTAAAAATCAAGGGATATTTGATGCCCCTGAAAATTATGTAGGCCTGTATACCCATGCTTTCACCACTTCCAACCTTAGGATACCCTTGCATCCTTTGATCTTAGAATTCCTCCGGTATTATGAGGTACACATTTCTAGGTTCAACCCTTTTGGCCTAGCCAAGCTTACGACATACATTGTTATGTGCAAAGCTTATGGGTTTGAACCATCCTTGATCTGTGCTTAGGGTTTTCGAATCTATACCCGGAGGAGATTGGTTGACCTTGGCCAAGAGGGTGAAAGGGATGTGCCCATTTTGATAGATAGACCTTTACGAACATAAGGAACTGGAAAGGCAAATTCTTTTATATCCAAAATACCATTATCCCTCCAAATACTACTGCATTGTTAAACCCGGACTTTCAATATGATGAGAAAAGATTCAACGATCCATTGCCTACATTGTGAGAAGAAACCCTTTGTATCGGTTTGGCTCGTCATCCCGCCGATTGCCAAACATTCCCTGAACCAATCTGTTCATGGTGGCATTCTTTGAAAGATGGGAGGGTCTCCTTTGGTACCGAGATAATTTGTGATGGAGAAAGTATGTACTTTTTGATTAAAATAAGAAATTAAAACTTATCTTCACGATATTTATCTTATTTGCTTCTTTGTGCGAGAGATGTCGTTCGGAAACTTTGTTGTAGATGGTGGTGCAAAGGAGGTAAGCTTCCTTCCAAAGAATCCCAAGAGACAAGCTATGGCGTGGGCTCCCCATCGGTGTCTATAAACAACAATGATGTGGGCGCCACCCATCGAGCTCAGATCATCCGCTCCTCCGTCAAAGGAACTCATAGATGTAGAAGATCAACTGGTGGAGAACGTTGTCGACTTTGATGAACCAGCCTCAGAAGGACGGTGGCCATCGTGGACCCTCCGGCATGTGAGAGGTCCGGGCGGGGAAGGTGGCGGTGCTAAAGCTGTGAAGTCTGCTTGAAAAGGAAGCTCATCCTACCTACTCCTCCTCTCGAACTACCCGGCAAAAGAGTGCCTGGGTAAGGCGTGGAATTTCCACCAGCGGAAGGGCCTAGCGGCGATGATATCCATGGTAATTTTCTTTCCTGCGAAACAAAATTAGGTACCAACAATAATATATTAACGAATGTACATATGTTGCAGGACTTCCTGATACGAAGGAACTTCCTTCTCCCCTAGCTTGTCACCAACTCGTGAGTAATGTAATCCCACCCAAGTGGAAAGGGGTGATGGATAACATGTCTATAGAAAGGCTCATGCGACCTTCATGACAAAAGCTATATCCGCCAGTGCATGCTAGACAATCAGCTCAATGCTAGGACAAGGGAACTGCTCCGTGCTGTCTCAAAAGCTCGAGAAGAAATGGATGTTATGTTGAGAAGGGAGAAGGCTAGGGATCAAAAGTATGCAGACCTGGAGAAGAAGTGTGAAGATGCCTTGGAGGATTTTGACAAGAATCCTTGGTGCAAGATCTTAGAGTGAGAATGAAAAGCTCAAAGGTCACCGGCAGCGAGCGAGGCCGAATCGCAGTTAACTGTCGAAGGCTCAATGGTCGGTGGCTATAAGGAGCGAGATATCATTCTTTCATCCAAGTGTGGAGGCCTCGAGCAGAAAGGGCGGTTCTTGGACCAAGAGATCAAGCTCCGAAAAGGTGGATGGGTTAAACCTTAAATCCGAAAATCTTTGAAGAAGGACGGGGTGGACACAGTAACCAAGGTGATCCCCATGTTGCTATGGAACTTTACCATAGCGATGATGTGGGGATTGCCATTGGGAATGTGGTGAATCTTGCCATTTTCCATGGCAAGTGTACCACTTTGGAGGAGGTAGCCAAGACGGGGAACCAGGTGGTCTTGGAGAAAATTCCTTACTGGGGCAACTCATGAAAAGAGTATGATGATGCGGTAATCAATTAACTTCCTTAGAGTTCCCTTTCCTTGCGGATGTGACGAAGGACCCAGTGCCTCGATTGAGGATCTGGCGGCCAAGAAGCCAAAGACAGTCCACCTCCATCTTCCTCCAAGAAGACTCCATCACCCAAGGTTCCCTCTCGTGTTCAACCGATCCCACTCATTCCAAGGTTTGATGAAGGCAACCATGTGGTTGTAATTTGATCCCAGGATGGTGTGTACCACTGCTTTTAAAACAATTTTACAGGTTCCTTTCCGGGCTTCGTGCTCGATGAAACAATTAACATGTGGTATGTGTGATGTAGGCTACGCCTAAGACAATATTTTATTTTGTTGGATCGTTAAGGCTACGGCTGTTTTAGACTAGTTAGACTAGTCGGTAATCTACATTGAAGCCACTAGGGCTTCGAATTTTGCCATGTGATTCTTCTCTTTTTATTTTTACTTGCGTAAAAATATTTTTTACAACCTAAGGCGTATGGTAGATGCATAGCCTCATTGTGTGTAGTTACTTCACCAAGAATATTAGCAATCGTATAATTTAATGGCGACGGAGGGTCGCGACCCACTCCGTCTTGATCCTTTGGGCGTGAAGGCTTAAAATACCTTAAGGCCATATAGGAAAGTTAATGTGAAGTTGAGATGGATGTTATGCATATGAGCAAGACATGTTATGTAGTCTTTGTACATCCCTTCGACATTGAAACTTATAAAGCGACTTGGTGGGCAAATCTTTGTTGTATTGAGCGAAACAATGATTTGAGGGAAATGTGTTATTATCATTAAGTGGGTAGGGAGGTTACATCATTTTAAGAAATGAATACTAGACGCCTACCATTAATGCTTCTTTCCCAAGTGAGAAGAATGCAAATACATTGATTGAAAGCAAAATAGAGAATGTCCTTAGACATTGTAAGTTTCATCGTAGAACTTACGAAGGTTAGTGCCATTCGTGTTCTATCAATAACGTCTCCATCCGTGGTTTCCGACTTGTAGGCTCCGTTGCCATATGCTTCCTTAACAACGTAGGGCCCTTCCCATGTAGGTCCTAGTTTACCACAGTACTCGGCTTTACTTATTGTTGTTGAGTCGAAGGACGTATTCCCGGTTTGAAGATCGAAGGTCGAACCCGATCGCTGTAGTATCTTTCAATTTTTGCTTATGGATAGCCTCCGGATTGAGGCTATTTCCTCGTTCTTGAGTAGGTCTAGGTTCTTTGCGAACCTTTCTTCGTTGTCTGCGATTGTTGGTGTCGTGTCCGTAATCGTCATGGAAGTAGCAAAATTTGGAAGTATCTCGGGGCCTTCCTTTGTTTGCCAAGCGAGGAGGAGGATCAAGGCCTTGTGACCTTTTCCGTAGCAAGTATCTCCTTTGGAGATTTGGACGATTAACCAGAGCCCATGGTTGATGTTTTGTGATGCGGTGTGAACTGTCCTTATTTTGTGTTTGTTCCTTGACCCTTCCCACGAAGGATTCTTGAGGCTTTCTTTGTGATTTTCTTTATTTTCGACGGAGCCCGTTGGTAGATACTTCTTTGCTTGATCCGGTGTAAGCCTTCTCCACTAAACCCTTGTAGGTTGCGAGGAGATCGGTGGAGAGGAATTCAACCGGACTTACATTTAAGTGACCGTGCACGAAACACGAGATGCGTTGGTCCTCGTGCAAGCCCATTATTTGTAAAGTGTCGTCGGTGTATCCGTAATGAAAGCTACGGTGCTCTCGTTCTCCTACCTTGATGTTGTGCCTTTGTTAGGTGCGTTCTTGTAAACTTTTCTATTGGCTTAAATGTGATCGAACTTGGCCTTGAGATCATCCAAATTCACAATGCTACTGGTTTTGCCCGTTCCACCATATCTGACGGAGTCTCGTAGGGTGTATGTAAACATGTGACAAGCAACAGGCATAACCCACCGCATTCTAATAGCCCCATCAAATAAGTGCAAAAGTTATCCGGACCCTTTCCCATCGTAGGTACCAATATGCGCGGGCATTTTCAACCCATCGAGTAAAGGGTAGTCTTCATCCATCTTCGAAGGGTGTTGTGGAGCCCATGGGCTCGAGAATAAAAGCGATTATAAGGTGGCATATAGGTAGGGGCAGCATTATACGGGTTATGGTTTGGAGGTACTCCCGGGTTTTGATTAACATATTGAGGGTAGCGGTGGGTATATAAGGTGGGTGACTTAGATAGGGTATGGAGGATATACCATAGGTTGCCGTAGGGCATACTTCCGTATGGTTGAGTAAAATTGGGGTTGCTAGCACGCCCATTAGGTGGGGATAAACCCGCAAGGGTAGATTGAGTCCGAAAGGAGGGTACATACCATGAGGAGGAAGATTTCCTCCCATTCATTTGAGGTGGATTGCCTTCTCGCCGATCGTGAGAAGGCGCAACGAACCCCGCTGATTACGCGGATGAGCGCCAAAAGTGGTGGCAAATTAACCTCCGTAGCATCCCTTCGGTGACTCCTTCCATTGGAGCCTTCTATCGTGCCTTCCCGTCTAGTCGGATCCTCTCCTAACGTCTTCAAAACCAACCGACCTTCCACTGGGCCTTGACTACTCGGAGACCCTATCCTTAGCAGGCGTGTAGCCCATGAGCCGGGGGCCTAGTCTCCATTTCAACTCTTCTTCATACTCATCGCTTGAGTATTCCAACTCCCTACGCATCTCCACATTCCGAGCTTGCCTCTTTCGAGCCCTTAGTAAAGATTCTAATGCTTCGATATTGGCTTCGACAAACGCTGGGCTAATTACCGGTTCAGGGTTAGCCGAGGTTGAAGTATGGTTGTTGGGAGTTATTTTAGGGTGAGATCGTGTGGTAAAAGTGGATGTGGTTATATTGGGAAGGTTGTTAGGATCTTTGATTGGGATTGGTGCCAAGGTCAAGAAACCCGGGGGGGGTGTATCTTCTCTTCCTTGAGTCATGCTGTAAAACTAGTGAGAGTGATTGACTGGGTGTAAGTTTGGAATAACGAGACCAATAGTAGCGGGTCCCACGGATGGCACCACTGATTGTACAATATTTCGTACGACCAGGCCTTCGATGGTGATCGAAGGGTATGAGGGGTGATATGCTTGCGCCAAACTTGTAGCCAATCTGCAATAAGAAATAGTAGACACTTCGTTAAGTGGTTGCGCAGGGGTTGGGCCCTGCGAACCACCTCCGGCGTGTGAATAAGTATGTGATATGAGTTGTAGATTGATGATGTACCCTCCGATCAGGTCGAAGGACCCCCCTTCGGCCTCAGTCGAAATTGCATTACGAACACCCAAGTCTTTCTTCATAAGTCATTGGTGGCGTAAAACCATTCATCATTGACATGGTTACCAGTTGGGAATCCATGACCAAGGCCTATGCCCTTTGGTGTCTTCCTTGAAGATGCCAAGACAAATAAGAACCTTGACTTGGTCTTCCCCATCGTTCCCACTATGTCCTTAGCTTCCCGCCAAGTCCGAGATAGTGGGGATGAAGCCTAGCGGTTACCACAAATCGGGGGCGCCCCATGATCTCCTAAACGTGTGCTAACACTCTCCAAGCTATTTTCATCACCTATAAATAGGTTGGACGAGTCATTTCAATGGTATGTTCACTCAACACGATTTTTCACATACATCATATTATCTACAACTCATTTCACATACTTATTCACACGGGAGGTGGTTCGCAGGCCCAACCCTGCGCAATCACTAACGAAGTGTCTACTATTTCTTATTGCAGATTGGCTACAAGTTTGGCGCAAGCATATCACCCCTCATACCCTTCGATCACCATCAAGGCCCGGTCGTCTGAAATATTGTACAATCAATGGCGCCATCCGTGGGACCCGCTACTATTGGTCTCGTTATTCCAAACTTACACCCAACAATCACTCTCACTAGTTTTACCGCATGACTCAAGGAAGAGAGATACACCCTCCAAGGGTTCTCGACCGTAGCACCAATCCTACCAATGATCCTAACAACCTTCCCAATATAACCACATCCACTTTTACCACACGATCTCACCCTCAAATAACTCCCAACAACCATATTTCAACCTCGGCTAACCACGAACCGTACTTAGCCCAAGTTTGTCGGCCAATATCGAAGCATTAGAATCTTTACTAAGGGCTCGAAAGAGGCAAGCTCGGAATGTGGAGATGCGTGGGAGTTGGAATACTCAAGCGATGAGTATGACGAAGAGTTGGAAATGGAGACTAGGCCCCTGGCTCATGGGGCTACACTCGATGCTAAGGATAGGGTCTCCGAGTAGTCGAAGGTCTAGTGGAAGGTCGGTTGGTTTTGAAGACGTTCCGGAGAGGCTCGACTAGACGGAAGGCACAATAGAAGGCTCCAATGGAAGGAGTCACCGAAGGATGCTACGGAGGTTAATTTGCCACCACTTTGGCGGCTCATCCGGGAAGAACTGAGCGGGGTTCACAGCGGCCTTCTCACGCATCCGGCGAGAAGGCAATCCACCTCAATGAATGGGGAGGAAATCTTCCTCCTCATAGTATGTACCTCCTTTTTAGGCTCAATCTTACCTCGGGGGTTTATCCCCCACCTAATGGGCAGGCTAGCAACCCCAATTTTACTCAACCATACGGAAGTATGCCCTACGGGCAACCTATGGTATATCCTCCATACCCTATCGGAAGTCACCCACCTTATATACCTACTGCTTACCCCCAATATGTTAATCAAAACCCTGTTGGAGTACCTCCAAACCATAACCCGTACAATGCTGCCCCTACCTATATGCCACCTTATAACTGCCTTTATTCAGAGCCCATGGGCTCCACAACACCCTTCGTAAGATGGATAGAAGACTACCCTTTACCCGATGGGTTGAAAATGCCCCCGCATATTGGTACCTCGATGGAAAAGGGATCCGATAACTTTTTCCACTTATTTGATGGGGCTATTAGAATGTAAGTGGGTTATGCCTGCTGCTTGTCACATGTTTACATACACCCTACGAGACTCCGCTCATATATGGTGGAACGGCAAAACCGGTAGCATTGTGAATTTGATGATCTCAAGGCCAAGTTCGATCACATTTCACCAATAGAAAAAGTTTACAAGAACGCACCTAACAAAGGCAAAACATCAAGCGTAGGGAGAACGAGAGCACCAAAGCTTTCATTACGGATACACCGACGACACTTTACAAATAATGGGCTTGCACGAGGACCAACGCATCTCGTGTTTCGTGCACGGTCTACTAAAAAGTCCGGTTGAATTGTCTCCACCGATCTCCCGCAACCTACAAGGGTTTAGTGGAGAAGGCTTACACCGGATCAAGCAAAAGAAGTATCTACCAACGGGCTCGGTCGAAAATAAAGAAAATCACAAAGAAAGCCGAAGCATCCTTCGTGGGAAGGGTCAAGGAACAAACACAAAATAAGGACAGTTCACACCGCACCACAAAACATCAACCATGGGCTCTTGGCTAATCTCGTCCAAATCTCCAAGGGAGATACTTGCTACGGAAAAGGCTGAGAAGGCCTTTGATCCTCCTCCTCGCTTGGCAAACAAAGGAAGGCCCAGAGATACTTCCAAATTTTGCTACTTCCATGACGATTACGGACACGACACCAACAACTGCAGAGAACTCAAGAAGCAGATAGAAGAGGCCGTAAAGTCCGGCCAATTGCGACATTTGGTGAAGGGTATAAAAAGAGGTAAAGACAAAGCCTCCGAAACACAGTTGGGGAAAGATACCACACCTGCCGAAGCACCCATCCTCATGGTATACAAAGAGGACTCTGGTTCAAAGAGGAAGGAAACAGAGGAAGCATTGTGCGGAGTAGGAAATGTCACTTTTCCTTCAATCACAGGGAAAGTTCTTTCAAATGACCCCGTGGTCATCAAAGTCTTGATCTCCAACAGAGAAGTAAACAGAGCCTACCTTGACTGCGGTAGCTCCTGCGAAGTTATCTACGAACGATGTTTTCTAAAGCTCAAACCTTCAATAAGGTCGAAGAGAGTAGATTCAAGGTACCCTTAGTGGGGTTCTCGGGGAACACTCATGGCCCTTGGGAGAAGTCCTCTAGAGGTTACGATCGGAGAAGGAAGGCTAAAGCGAGCGAAACTCGGGTTTTCACGATCGTGGTCGGAATCTCCTACAACCTATTGATAGGGAGAACGGAATGCGTAAGATGGGCATCGTTGTCTCAACCATACATGCCGCGATCAAATTCCAAACACCTTTCGGCATTGGAGCGGTTTCTCCAACTATAAGGTGAAGGAGCCTACGGCGATGAGGCAAAAGGATCAACGAGTTTGGAGGAGCCTTGAAAGGATGTTCTCGGTTGTCTTGTGTTGAAGAACGAATTGTGGTAAATGATCTCACCCGATCGACGGTGGTAATCGGAAGCGACTACCAACCTCCTTTAAAGCGGTGGAAAAGGTACCCGTGCTAACGCAGATGTCTTCGCATGGACCTATTCGACATGACGGGGTCCCAAAACTCTCACCATAGGCGGAAAGCCCTTGACCTTGAACACAAGCTCAATGAGTTCAAACATATTGAACCCATCAAACAAAACCGTCGAAGCTCGGCTCACGAAAGAAATGCACGCATGCAAAGAAGTGGACGAGCTCGTGGCAGCAGTATACTCGAAAGGTGAAGTATCAAACTTGGGTAGCCAATCCGTGATGGTCAAGAAGCATGACGGAGGATGGAGAATGTGCGTGAGACTTCACAGATATTAACAAAGCTCGCTCAAGGATCTACCTCCGCCGAGATTGATTGGAAGGTGGAATCCTTGTCAGGGTTTCGGCTAAAGTGTTTCCTAGACGCTTATAAAGGTTACCATCAGATACAAATGGCGGAAGAAGACGAAGAGAAGACAACCTTTTTTTACAGGAAAAGGCGTTTATTGTTACAAAAAGATGCCTTTTGGTTTGAAAAATGCAGGTGCCACCTACCAACGATTAGTGGACAAAGCCTTCCACAAGTAGATAGGTAGGAATCTGGAGGCATACGTAGATGATATGGTCATCAAGAGTAGATCGGAGGAGGATATGCTCTCCGACATTAAGGAAACCTTCGACCAGCTTCGCGCCATCAATATGAAATTAAATCCCAAGAAGTGTTCCTTCGGTGTGGAAGAAGGACAATTTTTGGGGCATCTAATCACCAAGCAGGGTATTAAGGCCAATCCTTCGAAGGTCAAAGCCATCATGGATTTGCAGCCTCCTAAGTCCCTAAAGGAAGTACAAAGTCTTAACGGAAAGCTAGCGACCCTCAAGCGAGTTCTTATCGAAGGATGCGAGATGATCTTTGCCGTTCTTCAAAACACTCAAAGGATGCACGGACAAAAGGCGTTCGATGAAGCATAGATGCGAAGCATCTTTCCAAAAGCTCAAGGAGTTCATGGATATTCTACCTACACTTACGGCCCCAATCAAAGGCGAAGTTTTGTTCATGTATATTGCACCTCCTTGAAAGCATCGGCGATGTGTTATTGGCGTAAAGGAGAAAAGCAAATCCTATCTACTTAGTTAGCGGGGTTCTCTGAGGAGTCGAGCTAAATTACCCAAAGATTGGAGAAGCTAATTTTGGCCTTGGTCCATGCTTTGCGAGGCATGTCAAGGTACTTCCAAGCTCACCCCATAACCGTACTTCATCGACAAGCCACCATGCGGATACTTTCGCCGGAGAAATGGAAGGATAGCTAAATGGGCTATCGAGCTAGGAGAACATGATATTGAATACAAGGGTAGAAACTCGGTAAAAGGGCAAATATTGGCGGACTTTTAGCGAAACACCCTCGAACGAAAACATGACACAAAGGTTGTTGAAAAGAAGCCCGATAAGGCAATCGAAGGGTGGAAACTTTATCTTGACGGAGCCTCCGACTCGATGGCTCTGGCGCAGTCTCATGCTCGTTGATCCCAAAGGGAAGGAGTACACTTATGCACTCCGTTTCGAATTCGATGCTACGAACAATGAAGCGGAGTACGAAGCCTTGTGAGCAGGTCTCCGATTGGCCAAGGACATGGAAGTAGAAGACTTGGCTATTTTTGTTGACTCACAACTAGTGGCCAACCAGATAAAAGGCTCCTACGAGGTAAGACAACCTGTGATCAAGCAATACCTAGATAAGGCCAAAGAAATGCTCGAAGGGTTCGCATCCTACAACATAGAGCATGTTCGGAGAAACCAAAACAAGAAGGCGGATGCACTTAGCAAACTGGCATCAATGGCATTTGCTCACTTAACTAAGGAAGTTTTGGTCGAAGTATTGGCAGATAGGTCCATCGTCCAAAAGGAGGTGTCGGCGTGTCAGAGGAAGACTCGGTGGATGACTCAATTAGAGAATATCTAATAAGTGGTATCTTGCTGGAGGATCGAAGTTGGCTCGAAAGGTTCGCATCAAAGCACCACAGTATAGGATCATGGGGAACTACTTATACCGAAGGTCTTTTCTTTCCCCATGGCTACGCTGTGTAGGGCTTAGGCAAGCCGCCAACATCATTCAAGAAGTACATGAAGGATCCTGCGGGCTTCACGCAGGACCCCGCTCCGTTGTTTCTAAAATCATGAGGGTCGGGTATTACTGGCCTTCGATGCACAGGGATGCGGTTGACATCATTCAGAAATGTGAAGGCTGTCAAGTTCACTCAAGGGTTCCAAGGCTACCAAAACAAGATATGACCTCTGTAACCTCTGCATGGCCCTTCAGCCAATGGGGGATTGATATTGTAGGTCCTCTGCCAGTTGCTCCTGGAGGAGTGAAGTTCTTGGTCGTAGCCATCGATTATTTCACTAAATGGGTGGAAGCAAAACCTTTGGCATCCACCACAAGAAGGCACATGGAAAAGTTCGTATGGGAGCATATTATCTGTCGATTCGGAATACCTCACATCATCATTTCAGATAATGGGAAGCAGTTCGCAAAAGGGGTATTCCCAGTGTTTTGCAGAGGCCTGAATATCAAACAATCCTTGACTTCCGTCTACCATCCTCAAGGTAACGGACAAGTGGAAGTTACCAACAGAGACATCATAGAAGGAATAGAACGAAGGCTGGGTTACAGTCATCACGGTTGGGTAGATGAACTACCTCAAGTACTTTGGGCTCACAGAACGCATACAAAGTCAAGTCATGGGGAGACACCTTTTAGCTTGACATATGGCACGGAAGCTGTCATCCCTTCGGAAGTAAGTGTCGAAACAGAAAGAGTCATGAACTTCGAGGCTGCAGACAATGAAGAAAGGCTCCGCAGCAACCTAGACCTACTCGAAGAACGAAGGGAAATAGCCTCAATTC
This sequence comes from Chrysanthemum lavandulifolium, assembly GCA_022545495.1. NCBI lineage: Eukaryota > Viridiplantae > Streptophyta > Magnoliopsida > Asterales > Asteraceae > Chrysanthemum > Chrysanthemum lavandulifolium. The sequence continues at coordinate 287,997,125 of CM040241.1, forward strand.
GGGAGGCTATCCATAAGCAAAAAATTGAAAGATACTACAACGGTCGGGTTCGGCCTTGATCTTCAAACCGGGGAATCGTCCTTCGACTCAACAGTAAGTAAAGTCGAGTACTGGGGTAAACTAGGACCTACATGGGAAGGGCCCTACGTTGTTAAGGAAGCATATGGCAATGGAGCCTACAAGCTGGAAACCCTGGATGGAGACGTTATTGATAGATGTAGGATATTAGTTTTCACATACACATCATACCATAACACAAAGTGGCATATGAATGGAATTCTAGAGATAGAAAGTTAGAGGTTTAGGGAACTTAGTGAGAGAAAGTGAAAGATATTATTGTGAGCTCCAACTCTCTACCTTGGGAGGTAGAGAGTATTTATAGTCTTACATAAATCGCCACACATCGGGCTGTGGATCAGGCATACAGTGGGTAAAGACCCGTCCGTCCTCCACGGTGTTACTTAACTAAATACTACTTAACCTAAAAGAACTACGACTATGAGCTTTCTAACGATTACATATACTTGAGGTGACCGACTCTTTAATACACGGAATTTCTAATTCCTAACAATCTCCCCAAGGAGGTCACCTCAATCATGTACCAAAATTACATTGAATACAACTAGATAATACATAAACAATTGATCTTGCATTCTTGATGTAGTCCTTTGCTCCTAAGCTCGTAGTCATTGATTCTTCACATTGCATGTTTGGTTACTCCAAGTGGAGGTCTTTCTTGATCCATGTGATAATAAATTTGAGCCATCTTTTGAGATCATCGGCTATCAAAAATCTACGAGACATCCTTTGTGGTGTTGGTATTATGTGATGTTGTGACTTTAGGACCGACATGCTCACATTCGGGATCATGATATCTTCTCATCGAGTAAGCGGAAGCATTTGTTGAATCATGATATTGGCGGATAGCGAAGCATGGAGTGAAAATATCGAGTCATTGATGCACTAATCATGATTTCTTTTGAGATGAATGTGTCAAGTGAGCATGTGGCTATGGATTGACCGCTTCATTACGATCATTTAAGCGTCGGGTGTACCGCATACAACGATTAGCAATAAATCGCACGAAAGTGTCTTTGATCACTTCGTTGAATTGAGGTACACGCCCACGGTTCCCGTTGATCGAGACAAATCTTGCACTGTGATCGGTATAATTCCAAAGAATTTCCTTGACGGGGTTTCGCGGTGCTCTAGTTGTTCTCAAACCGAACATCTCAAAGAAGACAACACGGAGTGAGTGAACCAATAATTTTAAGTCCACCGATTGATGAAAAGAGATTGGAAAAACAATCGTGTATTGCTCAATAGAAATTGTTTTTGCAATACAACGAAGGTTTTATTGAAAATCAATTATCAATCATAAAACACCTTTTGGTTTGAAAAATGAGTACACGGTCGATGTGCTAAAGAAAAGAGTTGTTAAGCACAAAGACCGGTTTTTCAAAGGTATCCGTCAATCCATAACTGAACTGTGATTGATTCAAGAGATTGAATCGCTCCATTGTTTACATTCGGTTGTCACATGGTTGATCCATATAATAGATCTCACATGCCACCTACCAGAGCTTGTTTGATGTTGGCTCGAAGGCTTTCCATCTTCATTGTGAATATGTATACACATTACTCGGATGTTACGCAATACCACAAGGATAATGTGGGACTCAAGATATAATCTCTTTCCACATTGTGTGAAACGAGAGTCTTCATTGAAGGTGTCCTAATGAGATTTATTGATGATCTCGTGGCTCTAGACTCAATTTGTGCATATTTGGATCCTGCATCGAGACTGTGAGAGGTCTCCTTCTTCAATATCAACAATCTCTAAGAGAAAGTCGATAGATAATGTCGGTTCCCGTGAGAATGAAACAAGTCCTTTTAAGAGGAACTTGAGTGGTTTGGAAAGTTGAAGTGCGGTCGTCCTTTGGGTCCATGACGTCTTGTCTTCAATACCGATGTTACCATCGAGAGCATATGAATTGAACCCGTTTACGCCTAAGGTTGAATACATGGAGGGCTATTTGTTTTCACCCTTCCTCATTCAATTCTTTTAATTCTTCAACCCTTCATTGCTTACCGAGACTTCATAGCTAGAACCTTGTTGGGTTTATTCGATTACTAGCTCGGTCTTAGTCCGCACTCTTCCCATATCTCATTTTTCTCCTTTTATCATCATACCTAAGGACTTCTACACTAACTAGTGGATTGTCCTCGGTAGATCCCTCCGGTTCGGCGGATCATGGGAACACATACCTAACTTTATCATCCTTATATCACCGTACATAAAGTAAAGTTGGTCGGTCAATTGGTATTGTTCATCCGCCATTGGATCCAATTGAAAACCATTTGAAAATCAATTCGTATACTTGTGATATATTATCAAAGCATTTTGTACTGAATTGTTTTTGATATTTTAGAACGAGAACTCCCCTCAACATGTGCATCAAGTATTTGAAAATGTTTTGCACACGGAGGCAAGAGAAAGAATTAACTTCTTTGATTACCATTTTCTAAAGATATCAACATCACTTCCCACATCAAATCAAGTAGATATAGCATTTCGGGAAGGATGAGGTTTCCATAAATTTGCTCCCCTCAATATGTGCCTCGAGGTTTGAAAAGAGTTTTGCACATACTAGAGGGAACTTGCACATGAGATAAGTTGATCACATTTCAAATCATAGGTTTAAGATAGATGCTCCCCTCAACATGTGCATGGAAAATTTGAAATCGTTTGTCACATGTGGGCGGATAGCATGTACATCCTTATAAAACCATTTACCTAATTATCGCTTAAATCCAATTTAAATCACACATTCTCCCCGATCACAATTATCAAATCATTTGAGATTTGTGATCACTTATAGATTTAAATTGATTTTGAAGGCTTTTAAGGGAATTGTAACTTGATTATGAAAGTGTTTTAATCGATAAGGATCGGATTTTAAGACTTTAAACTCCATTGATAAAACATGCATGTATATCTTTTGAAAACAATTTAATGCCAAATAACTTTTTAATTTAATTGAAATCATTCTCCCCTCAATCAATGACATAGGTTGTTGATTGAGAGATAGAGATTTTGACAAATAAGTCCCGATGATTATCAAAAATAGAGACCGAGTTATTTTTCAAAGCATTTGGTTTTCAATGAGATAAATGTTTATAGAATCGAGCATGGAATTTGAAAACATGGTAAAACATGGCTCGTTCTTTCTTTTAAAATCGGGTTATTGCCTCGAAAATGACAATAAACCATTTATTTCTCTTTCTCCCAAAAATATTTTTGATTTTTTTTTTTTTTTTTAAGAATTGAACAACATCTAAAGTCCCGTGTCATTCTTTGAATGACAGCACAAAGACCGTAGATATAATCGAACTGAAAAAGAAAAAAACATGACAAATTGACAATATTTTTTGAAGATTTTTCGAATTTTTCAAATTTTTATGGATTTTGAAAGTTTTATATTTTTCTATTTTGATTTTTGATGGTTTTATAATTTTGTATTTTGATTTTTCGAATAGATATATACAAGAGATAGATGAAGGAAACCTTTTACTCCTCGTCTTCCTCCTGAGGACGTTTGAGTGTTTCTGGTTGAAGGCTTTTCAAGCCAAGTCGTGGAAGAATGAACTCAAAACGTTCTCTTGGAAGAGCTTTGGTGAAGATGTCGGCTAACTGATATTCAGACCTCACAAAATAGAGTTCCACCACACCTTTTTCCACTTGTTCCCTGATGAAATGATGTCGAATGTCGATGTGCTTTGCTCTTGAGTGTTGAACATTGTTGCATGAGAGAGCAATAGCACTTTTATTATCACAATGCAGAGGATTTTGTTGAATACAAAGCCATAGTCGATAGTTGAGATCTCATCCATAAGATTTGAGCACAACAGAAGACATGGCTATGTATTCACCTCTGTAGAGGAAATAGAAGTACTCATTTGCTTCTTTGAAGACCACTCACAAGCTTATCACCCAAAACCGAGCACCTCCGCACGTATTTGACGTGTATCTTGACACCGCATGATCGGCATCGGCATAGGCCGTTAGTGACATACCGGTGTCCTTTGGGTACCAAAGACCCATATTGATGGTTCCTTGGAGATACCGAAAGACCCGTTTAATCGCTTCAAGGTGCTTTTTAGTAGGCTTAGCACGGTATCTAGCACACATGCAAACAATGAACAAGATGTCCGGTCTACTAGCGATGAGATACATCGGGATCCAATCATACTACGATATTTCGTTTGGTCAATCATGATCCCCGAGAGGTCCTCATCTAGTTTGGTTCGGTCAATCATGGGGGTGTCAGCGGGGTCACTTGAATCAAATCCAAATTTTTGAAGATTTCGGTTGCATATTTAGATTGATTTATGAAAATGCCTCCGGACTTTGTGAAATTTGTAATCCCAAGAAAATGACATTTGTCCCATCATTGACATTTGAAACTTTGAACTCATTTCATTTGAAAACGATCATATTCCATTGGGTCTATCGAGGCAAAATAATATCATCAACATAAATTTGAATATGAATTAAATGTTTGCTCGACTTCACGGTGAACAATGTAGGATCAATGCTCCTTTGTTTGAATCCGGTTGATAGAAGAAACTTTGACATGTATCATACCATGCCCTTGGAGCTTGCTTTAAACCGTAAAGAGCCTTCTTCAAACGATAAACGTGAGTAGGATGCTCTTGATTCACAAATCCTTCAGTTTGGGCGGCGTGAGCGACTTCTTTAAGATCTCCGTTCGTAAATGCCGTCTTCACATCCATCCGATAGACTACCATGTTCTTACTAGCGGCATTAGCCGAAAATATTCGATTGCCTCGATTCGAGCAACTGGAGCAAAAGATTCTTCAAAGTCTATACCCTCCTCTTGACGATATCCTTTAGCAACTAATCGAGCCTTGTTCTTCAACACATCACCATGCTCATCAAGTTTCACTTTGAAGATCCATTTAAGAGCAATAATCATAGCACGATCTGGAGCGGTACTAACTCCCATACATCAAGTCGATCAAACTCATGAATTTCATCTTGCATGGCATTGAACCAGCTATCTTCATTCATGGCGGTTTTAACATCTTTTGGTTCGATCTTAGATAGTACGGAGTTGAAGAAGCACCATAAGGCATCGGTTGCAAGTTGTTTACTTGTTGATACTGGACGAGAAGGATTTCCAATGATGTTGTCTAATGGATGATCGTGAGTCCATTTTCTGAGGTGTTCATGTGGTTGTTGTTGAGGAACTGAAGTAGCAGAATCGATTTCTCCTGATGAAGATGGTTCTGAGGATGATTCAGGAGCAAATATATTTTCAAACGGAGCATCTTCAGGAGTAGCAAAGGGATTTTCTTCATTGTTGATCCCAGATGCACTTCCATGATGTAGACTAGATGAAGGATGATTTGTTGATGAAATGAATGATCGTGATGGGTGCTTCTTGACTTAATGATATTGAGACAGAAGGATTGACTTCATTCACAGGAATATGAGCAGCCTCTGTTGTAGGAATGGTCTGTTCATTTTCACTTGGTTCATACTGTTCATCAAACATAGGATCAAACTTTCTTCTTTACTCTGTATTGCAATTTCAAGTGAAATGCAATGTTTTTCAAGTTTTGAGAATTTGTTTGAAAGTTCATCAAAAGCCTTTTTATCAACCATATCATATGTTTTGAAATTATTAGACTCAGCCTCAACCAAGGAACATTTATCGAATCACGTTCAAGATTAAGATCGATGCGTTTGAACATTAGTAGATGCACTATGTTGAGCAGTTAAGGGTACCTCATCACATGACATCGATCATCGAAGATATGTCATCGGTATTCACCGCATGAATACTAGGAGTTGTCATGTAAACTGTTTCACCCTTTTCCGACTCGAGTCTTTGAGATCGATCGATTGTCTTCATCCTCCTTCATTGCAATTGAGCTTACGCTTTCGGCATCATTCATTAGTTCGACCGATCCATTTCTCGACCTATCACAATCTTCACATAACATAACTTGACACCCATTCAATTCATTCATCTTGTCATTCTCTTGAGCGACTTCCTTAATGTGTATTTCCATATTATCAATAAGTTGAATAAAGGTGTTTACGAACTCATGAATTTCCATTCCAAAGTGTTTCTTGAATGAAATTCGGTCATGGTCATCATCAAAATCGAGGAATATCCCCGGATAAATGGTAGAAATTGATCGAAGATTACTTGAAGAGCTGCATTAGATACATCAATTGAGAACTTCTCTTTAGTAATTTGAAACCTCGGTTGTTCTAAGTTGAGTAGTACAGTTCTTGTCAAGATAGGAAAATCGACAAAGGAGAGCACTTGCTTGTTCGATCCATAGTTGTAGATAAAAGTAGTTTGAGGTCTTGATAAAGTAGTTGAAAGGGCTCAATGTTACATTCCTTTAGCGGGCATTTTGTAGCATTGATGGTGCATTTCGGTCTTTTCAAAGTCTCGAACTCGGAGATATCACATCCTCATTGATTGATTCAATCATCTTTAATCGCTCGATGTAGCTAATATTCTCGGGGTTGTCTACATCATCATACAATTTAAGCACTTCGAAATCACTTTGGGTCGATGAGAGTAAGACATGATGTGGTAGAATGCATGGGATTTTACAAGTCTATGATTCAAACCGAGAAATAGAATCTTCGCGGGATTTTACTAAAATCAAGACCAAACCGTTAAGCAATGACCAATGGAATGATAGAAAATTGTGTGTTAGGACATATGATTGTTTGAAGGATTAGCGAGAGATGTTGTTTGGTTGTGATTCGGATTGGTTTATGCCGCTTTTCCCGAGAAATTTAGGTCTAAAACTTAAAACCTCAATAACTTCTGTTCGGAGCGGATTTAGACCTCGAAGATTGACTAGTTCATTCGGCATGCCATTCTCCTCGTTCTCACGGTTGTTTTGATGGGTAGAACGCTGAAAACGGAGTTACGGTTCAAAAGTTATGGCCGTTTGAAGTTTTGACGGGAAAAATCAACCAAGTCGCTACGAATTCTTGAACCAAGTCGCTAACAACTAATTCGCTACACCCCCAAGTCGCTAAAGTTCCAAGTCGATAGACAAATGCAAGTCGCTAAGTAGTAACTCGCTAAGCCTCAAGTCGCTAGCAAAATTTTGGCAGCAATTCGCTACTCAAGTCGCTAAAGATTCAAGTCGCTAAAGAGCAACTCGCTCTGCACCAAGTCGCTACCACCAAGTCGCTACCCGTGGTGGAGAGTCCACTACTTGTCTTTGTTAATCGCTAGGTCTAAGTCGCTAGCTCCAAAGCGTAACTCGCTACAAAATTGTGAAGCAAGTCGCTACGAAGAAAGAGATCCGTATATCAAGTCGCTAGCAAGAAAACCACATAAACATCACTTTTCAATCCAAAAACAACCCAACCAAGATGATTCAAGCTTACCAAATGAAAACCTACACACTTGTGATGATTCTAAACATAAAAGTACTAACAAAATCCAAACTTTAACACAAGAAATCAACCAAATGATGCAAAACCACTAAACTTTTCAAACTCAAAACCACCTAAAACCCACTAGAAATCCAAAGATGTGCAAGATATGATCTAACCATGGCTCTTGATACCAATTGTAGGATATTAGTTTTCACATACATCATACCATAACACAAAGTGGCATATGAATGGAATTCTAGAGAGAAAGTTAGAGGTTTAGGGAACTTAGTGAGAGAAAGTGAAAGATATTATTGTGAGCTCCAACTCTCTACCTTGGGAGGTAGAGTATTTATAGTCTTACATAAATCGCCACACATCGGGCTGTGGATCGGGCATACGGTGGGTAAAGACCGTCCGTCCTCCACGGTGTTACTTAACTAAATACTACTTAACTTAAAAGAACTACGACTACGAGCTTTCTAACGATTACATATACTTGAGGTGACCGACTCTTTAATACCTGGAATTTCTAATTCCTAACAATAGAACCTGGAATGGCACTAACCTTCGTAAGTTCTACGTATGAAACTTACAATGTCTAAGGACATTCTCTATTTTGCTTTCAATCAATGTATTTGTATTCTTCTCACTTGGGGAAAGAAGCATTAATGGTAGGCGTCTAGTATTCATTTCTTAAAATGATGTAATCCTCCCTACCCACTTAATGATAATAACACATTTCCTCAAATCTCTTGTTTCGCTTCAATACAACAAAGATTTGCCCACCAAGTCGCTTTATAAGTTTCAATGTCGAAGGGATGTACAAAGACTACATAACATGTCTTGCTCATATGCATAACATCCATCTCAACTTCACATTAACTTTCCTATATGGCCTTAAGGTATTTTAAGCCTTCACGCCCAAAGGATCAAGGCGGAGTGGGCGCGACCCTCTGTCGTGCCAGCTAAATTATCGATTGCTAATATTCTTGGTGAAGTAACTACACACAATGAGGCTATGAATCTACCATACGCCTTAGGTTGTAAAAATATTTTTACGCAAGTAAAATAAAAGAGAAGAATCACACATGGCAAAATTGAAGCCCTAGTGGCTTCAATGTAGATTTGACTAGTCTAACTAGTCTAAAACAGCCGTAGCCTTAACGATCCAACAAAATAAAATATTGTCTTAGGCCGTAGCCTACATCACACATACCACATGTTAATTGTTTCATCGTGCACGAAGCACGGAAAGGAACATGACAATTGTTTTAAAAACATGGTACACACCACACAGGGATCAAATTACAACCACATGGTTGCCTTCATCAAACCTTGGAATGAGTGGGATCGCTTGAACTGGAGAGGAACCTTGGGTGATGGAGTCTTCTTGGAGGAAGATGGAGGTGGATCGTGCTTGGCTTCTTGGCCGCCAGATCCTCAATCGAGGCCACTGGGTCCTTCGTCACATCTGCAAGGAAAGGGAACTCTAAGGCGCTTAATTGATTACCCGCATCATCATACTCTTTTCATGAGTTGCCACAGTAAGGAATTTTCTCCAAGACCACCGGTTCCCCGCCTTGGCTACCTCCTCCAAAGTGGTACACTTGCCATGGAAAATGGCAAGATTCACCACATTCCCAATGGAAATCCCACATCATCGCTATGGTAAAGTTCCATAGCAACATAGGGATCACCTTGGTTACAGGTCCACCCCGTCCCTTCTTCAACATTTTCGCATCGAAGGTTTAACCCATCCACCTTTTCTCGGAGCTTGATCTCTTGGTCCAACAACCGCCCTTTCTGCTTCGAGGCCTCCACACTTGGATGAAAGAATAGATATCACTCCTTATAGCCAACGACCATTGAGCCTTCGACAGTTAGCCTGCTGCATTCAGCCTCGCTCGTTGCCAGCTGACCTTTGAGCTTTTCATTCTCAGCTCTAAGATCTTGCACCAAGGGATTCTTGTCAAAATCCTCCAAGGCATCTTCACACTTCTTCTCCAGGTCTGCATACTTTTGATCCCTAGCCTTCTCCCTTCTCAGCATAACATCCATTTCTTCTCGAGCTTTTGAGACAGCACGGAGCAGTTCCCTTGTCCTAGCATTGAGCTGATTGTCTAGCATGCACTGGCGGATATAGCTTTTGTCATGAAGGTCGCAGAGCCTTTCTATGGACATGTTATCCATCACCCCTTTCCACTTGGGTGGGATTACATTACTCACGATTTGGTGACAAGCTAAGGGAGAAGGAAGTTCCTTCGTATCAGGAAGTCCTGCAACATATGTACATTCGTTAATATATTATTGTTGGTACCTAATTTTGTTTCGCAGGAAAGAAAATTACCATGGATATCATCGCCGATGGGCCCTTCGATGGCTGGAAATTCCACAGCCTTACCCCCGCCACTCTTTTGCCGGGTAGTTCGAGAGGAGGAGTAGGTAGGATGAGCTTCCTTTTGAAGCGCACTTCACAGCTTTAGCACCGCCACCTTTCTCGCCTTGGACCCTCTCACCTATGCCGGGGGTCCTCGATGGCCACCGACCTTCGGAGACCGGTTCATCGAGTCGACAACATTCTCCACCGCTGATCTTCTACATCTATGAGTTCCTTTGACGGAGGAGCGATGATCTGGGCTCGATGGGTGGGCGTCCACATCATTGTTGTTTATAGACAGCGATGGGGAGCCCACGCCATAGCTTGTCTCTTGGGATTCTTTGGAAGGAAGCTTACCTCCTTTGCACCACCATCTACAACAAAGTTTCGAACGACATCTTTGCACAAAGAAGCAAATAAGATAAATATCGGGAAGATAAGTTTTAATTTCTTATTTTAATCAAAAAGTACATACTTTCTCCATCACAAATTATCTCGGTACCAAAGGAGACCCTCCCATCTTTCAAAGAATGCCGACCATGAGCAGGATTGGTTCAGGGAATGTTTGGCAATCACGGATGACGAGCCAAACGCGATACAAAGGGTTTCTTCTCACAATGTAGGGCAATGGATCGTTGAATCTTTTCTCATCATATTGAAAGTCCGGGTTTAACAATGCGAGTATCTTTGGAGGGATAATGGTATTTTGGATATAAAAGAATTTGCCTTTCCAGCTCCTTATGTTCGTAAAGGTCTATCTATCAAAATGGGCACATCCCTTTCACCCTCTTGGCCAAGGTCAACCAATCTCCTCCGGGTATAGATTCGTAAAACCCTAAGCACGATCAAGGATGGTTCAAACCCATAAGCTTTGCACATAACAATGTATGTCGTAAGCTTGGCTAGGCCAAAAGGGTTGAACCTAGAAATGTGTACCTCATAATACCGGAGGAATTCTAAGATCAAAGGATGCAAGGGTATCCTAAGGTTGGAAGTGGTGAAAGCATGGGTATACTGAGCCTACATAATTTTCGGGGCATCAAATATCCCTTGATTTTACTCGGTAGCATGATTTTATGTTCCTTTGGAATGGGGTAATCAGTGAGGAACGCTTTAAGCTCCTCCCTGGTTAGTGTGCAACCTTGTTGTTTTATCACAAATTTTTTATTGGTAGACATGGAGCCTTCTAAAGAACACAACAATGTATTTGAAATACAGAGAAGAAGGAGCACTTTACCTTGTTTGATCGAAGGCTTGATCGGAAGAGGTTTTAGTAGGTGCAAAGCTTGGGCGAGAGATAAACTTTGTTAGGGTTTTACCGTTTTTACATTTTATATACCCTACAAACGTTGAATCTCACCCTTCACACGTGTCCGGACTTATCCCTTTACTACGGATTTCAAATCATTTTAAATTTTGAAATGATGTTTACTTTACCGAGGAAAGGGAGTAGTTAGGATTAGTCTTGCATTAAATCTGGTCAATAATTACAAGACTTTTCATTTTCGCTCGTTTTTGTGACGAAGAGGAGTTTTGTTTTATTTACGAGTCGTAAGCAATATTTCTTGTTAGTACATATCACTTTCGATGGGGGCTTGATGACGTACCCTCAGATCGGTCGAAGGACCCCTTCGCCTCGATCGAAATGCATTACAGACCAAGTCTTTCTTCATAAGTCATTGGTGGCGTAAAACCATTCATCATTGACATGGTTACGGTTGGGAATCCATGGCCGAAGGCTATGCCGCCGGTGTCTTCCATGAAGATGCCAAGACAAATAAGAACCTTGACTTGGTCTTCCCCACGTTCCCACTATGTCCTTAGCTTCCACCAAGTCCGAGATAGTGGGGATGAAGCCTAGCGGTTACCACAAATCGGGGGCGCCCGATGATCTCCTAACGTGTGCTAACACTCTCCAAGCTATTTTCATCACCTATAAATAGGTTGGACGAGTCATTTCAATGGTATGTTCACTCAACACGATTTCACATACATCATATTATCTACAACTCATATCACATACTTATTCACACGCCGGAGGTGGTTCGCAGGCCCAACCCCCGCAAGATCACTTAACGAAGTGTCTACTATTTCTTATTGCGGTTGGCTACAAGTTTGGCGCAAGCATATCACCTCATACCCTTCGATCACCATCGAAGGCCTGGTCATACAAAATATTGTACAATCATAGATAATATGATGTATGTGAAATACTGTGTTGAGTGAACATACCATTGAAATGACTCATCCAACCTATTTATAGGTGATGAAAATAGCTTGGAGAGTGTTAGCACACGCTTAGGAGATCGTGGGGCGCCCCCGATTTGTGGTAACCGCTAGGCTTCATCCTCACTATCTCGGACTTGGCGGAAAGCTAAGGACATAGTGGAACGTGGGGAAGACCAAGTCAAGGTTCTTATTTGTCTTGGCATCTTCAGGGAAGACACCGGCGGCATAGGCTTCGGTGGCGGATTCCCAACCGTAACCATGTCAATGATGAATGGTTTTACGCCACCAATGACTTATGAAGAAAGACTTGGGTCTTCGTAATGCATTTCGATCGAGGTCGAAGGGGGGTCCTTCGACCGATCGGAGGGTACGCCATCAGGAGGAAAACTAGTTTGAGCCCACAAAGCAAGTTGTTGATTGTCCGGAAGTGATCGTGAAGTTGGGGTCCACGGATAGCCCTTTCTTTGTCAACTTCTTTTGGTGAGACTTCGGATAGTCGTACAACAATCCGTATGTAGCATGATGAAGATTCTTAGCTTGACGGAGAAAAATGACATACTTCTCCCATTCCGGACCAAGACTACTTAGGAACTTAGTGTTGACACAATTGTGGCATGATGATGTTGTGTTTGTCCAAATCATTAATGATATCCAAAAGCGATGATTATATGACTCAATGTCTCTCGAGTGTTCAATCATGAAGTGTTCATAAGCCAAGTAGATTTTGGATTCCATGTCTTCTTGATTGAGTGTTGTGCCTTCCATTAGAAGATGAATATGTTCCCACATTGCTTTAGCCGTCTTTTGAGCATCAACACTTGAAGGATCGGATTGGGTAATCCCAAAAGGATGTATTGCATTGCTAGTTCATCGGCTTCAAAATGTAGAAGTTCATCGCCAGTGAGGTCTCGAGATAGTTGCAATGTTGGTGACAAGATCTCTTGGTGGATTGGCATCTAGATCTGCGGGTGTGACAACAATGAGCATCCAAAATGGACCTTCCATAATGACCTTCTTTAAGAACTTTCCATGTGGCTTCTTTAGATCGAAAACCTAAAGAACCTTATCACCCATTGGTCATAATTTCCGGAGTGAGCATTGGAGGTCTATCAAGTGAGCCGACTTCATGAATTGATTGTTGGCTACTTAAGGCTTCACACATCTTGCCAAACCATGTCAGTTCCTTCATAGTACTCCTGGATGGATGTTGATTGTAGAAGTTTGTGTAAGGTTGTACTTGAAGACTAGGTGGCGGTTGAACCATTTGTGGTGGAATTGCTCCAAGTTGTGGAGTATGTTGTTGATTAAATTGTTGTTGATAAATTTGTTGTTGTTGATTAAATTGTTGATGTTGTGGACTTAGTTGTTGTTGTTGTTCTTGATTATAAGTGTAAGGAAAATAGCTAGAGTATGGTGGTTGTGACATGCTGAAAACTTGTTTGTAGTCGAATGAAACGTTGTTGATGAAGTATCCTTAGGCGTAGAAACCAAGTGTAGGCAAAGTAATACTTAAGCGTAAAAACACCAAACTTACGCATAAAAGTGATATTTACGCGTAGGAGTAGCTTATACGTAAGAATTGAGAAACACTAAAGTTATGCGTAAACTGAAAGTTAAGCGTAGAAAACTTAGGCGTAGGATTAGCTTATGAAGGATCGTAATATTATTGTGTATGATGATTCGGGTGGTCTTGGATGATCAAAATACATGTTTGCCATTAGAGAGAGAAGTAGAGAGTTGGGTGTTTTCTTGCTAGAGACTTGGTATACAAAAGTATGGAATATTAGATTGAAGCACCACCCTTCCATGGATGGAAGGGTATTTATACTTACAAAATACACGACCTCCTATCGGCTGTGGATCGTGGATACAAGGGTAAAGACCCGTCCTTCCTCCACGGTGTTGCACTAAACTATTTTACGCCATCGACTAACTAATTAACTACATAATAACGTAAATAACGACAAGTCTACGAGCTAACTTATGCTAGATAATATTTGGGGTGACCGACTCTTCACTATGGAATTTTCTAATTCCTAACAATCTCCCCTAAGGAGGTCACCCCATGTTTTACATTTCAATCCTAGCATTCTATTCTTGACTTTGTTCTTGAGCTCGTAGACTTCAATTCTTCAATTCGCAATCTTTGTGCTTAAGCGGTGACACTTCATAGTCCGCATATTTTGTACTTTTAGTGGAGGCCTTTAATCGATCCACATCTTTGATGATCTTCGAGCTTTCTTTGAGATCATCACCACAAGAAATCTCGGATCACCCTTTATTGTGTTGCCATCATGTGAAGTTGTGACTTTCGGACCGACATGCTCACACTTTTGAATCATGACATCTTTCCATCGAGTAGCGGAAGCCTTCTTGGTTCAAGATATTTGCGGCAGTAGCGAAGCATAGTATAGAAATATCGTAACCGTGTTATGTAGATTATGCACCGCCATGATTTCTTCAATTAAGTGTGGATTCTGTGAGCATGCGGCTTTGATTGACCGCTCAATTACGATCACCGCAACCGTCCAAATGTACCGCAAACAACAGTTAGCAATAAAACACACGAAAGTGTCTTTGATCACTTTCGTCGAATTGAGGTACACGGACCACGGTTCCCGTTGATCAAGACAAGTACTTGCCTGTGATCGTGTATAATTCGAGGAATCTCCTTGACGGGGTTTCGTAGTTGTTCTAGCGTTCTCAAACCGAACGTCTCAAAGAAGACAACACGGAGTGAGTGAACCAACAAATTGAGATTCACCGATTGATGAAAATGATTTGAAAAACAATCGCGTATTGCTTGAAGAAAGAGTTTTGCAATCGACGAAGGTTTTATGAGAAAGATCAATTTTCAATCAAAATACTTTTGTATTAGAGAATGAGTACACATTCGACGTGCTAGCGAAAAGAAGAGATTCGCACATTGAACGGTTTTTCTAAAAGTATTTTTCAATCAGATATACTTTTGAATTTGAAATGAATACATATTCGACGTGCTAGAGAAAAGAAGGTTTGCACATCGAACGGTTTTTCCAAAAGTATTCGTCAATTCCATTCCTGGACCAAGGTTGATTCAAGAATGAATCTCCCCATCGTTTCTATCCAGTTGTCACAAGCTTAATCTTTTGAAAGATTTCACATGTCACCCACCAAGAGCTTGTTTGATGTTGGCTCTAGAAGGATTTCCATCTTCATTGTGAATATTTTAACATATCACTCAGATGTTCTGGCAATACCACAAGGATAATGCGTAGGACTCTTAATATATAATCTTACTTTCCACATTGTGTGAAACAGCAAGTCTTCATGAATTTAGTGTCCTAACGAGATATTGTGGATGATCTCATGGCTCTAGACTCAATAGTGCACATTTGGTTCCTGTGTCGGAGACTAGGGAGAGGGTCTCCTTCTTCAATATCAACAATCTCTAAGAGAAAGTCGATAGATAATGTTGGTTCCCCGTGAGAATGAAACAAGCCCTTTTAAGAGGAACTTGAGTAGTTTGGGAAGTTTAGTGCAAGTCGTCCTTTGGGTCCATGACGCCTTGTCTTCAATACCGGTGTTACCTTAGTAACCACCAAGAGCATATGTATTGAACCCGGTTTCGCCCTAAGGTTGAATTATTGAGGGCTATTTCTTTTCACCCTTTTCATATTCATTTCTTTTCATTCTTCAACCCTTCAAGCTTACCGAGACTTCATAACTAGAACCTTGTTGGGTTTATTCCAAGACTAGCTCTGCCTCATCCGCACTCTTCCCATTTCTCATTTTTCTCCTTTTTTCATCATACCTAAGGACTCTACACTATCTAGTGGATTGTCCTCGGTAGATCCCTCCGTTACGGCGGATTATGGGAACGAATACCTAACCTAACCATACTTATAACACCATGCATAAAGTAAATTGGTCGGTCTTTTGGTATTGTTCTTTCCTTCATGAAACCAATCGAAAATCATTTGGAAAACAATCAAGGTACTTGTGATACGAGATCAAAGCATTTTGTACCTTAATAGTTTTGATCATTTTAGAAATGCTCCCCTCAACATGTGCATATGATTTAAAATTGTTTGGCACATGGAGGAAAGAGTTCTTTGAAATAATTTCTTTGAAATAATTTCTTGATCACAATTTCTTTAGAAAAAGCCATTTGAATTTCTTTGGTAAAATTCTCCCCCTCAATATGTGCATAGGATATTTGAAATCATTTTATCACATAGAGGCAAGAGTTCTATTGAAGCACAACCACGATCACAAAAGCCATTAAGAAAACCTTTGAAAACTCAATCAAGGTACTTTATATTAAAACTTAAAAGCTTTTGTACCTCGATAGTTTATTTTCCTTTAAAATGCTCCCCCTCAATATGTGCTTCAAGATACGAAAGCATTTAGCACATATGAGAGAGCAGCCTGCACAATTGAATCAAAACGATCACCTTATCAAATTTCATTATTAAATCACAAATTCTCCCCCGATCAAAAATATCAAACCCTTTGAGATTTTGGATCCCAAGTGATTTAATTAGGTTTATAAAACATGAGAGAAAATGTGGCCTTGTTTAAATACTCATCTGGTTTTTGGATAAATCCTCCTCCTCAACATGTGCATTGTGTATTTGAAATCGTTTGGCACATGGAGGCAGGAGTGCCTATGAAGGACTAAAACCAATTCCATTTAAAACAGATTTGAGATTTAAATCACGATCTCTACCCCGATCAGAAATATCAAACCATTTGAGATTTGTGATCCCAACTGATTTAAATCATTTAGAAAATTTTGGGGAAAGACGTGGCAAGATTCAATTTTGAAAGATGATGACACGGACCATTTTAAGACATTAAAGATTGTTAGTGTCGTATGATAGTTTTAAGAGATCTTTTAAGTAAAACAAAACAATTTCACAATCAAACAAGAACATAAAAGATTTCATTTTGAAAGACCTTGATTCTAAAGAAAAATCATACCATGACATAACATTAAATCTTTAGATCACCACTTTTGTTGTACAAAACGGACTTTTTGAAGATATATTGTATGAAAATATTTTAAATTAAATCACTCTCCCCTCAATCGATGACCGAAGTCGATAATTGAGTGACTTAAGTTTTGATAAAATGAAGTCCGTGATTTTCAAAATTTAGTCCAATATATTTTCAAAATAATATATTCCATTTTCAAAACAATTTATTCAAATTTATTCAAAATTGTTTAAAATGGTATCCTGCA
Source organism: Chrysanthemum lavandulifolium (assembly GCA_022545495.1). Taxonomy (NCBI): domain Eukaryota; kingdom Viridiplantae; phylum Streptophyta; class Magnoliopsida; order Asterales; family Asteraceae; genus Chrysanthemum; species Chrysanthemum lavandulifolium. Next base: position 288,014,405 of record CM040241.1, read on the forward strand.
TAAAGATATGTTAGGTGGTTGAGAAGCTTCGTTGTTGTTTGTAGGGCTTGGAAGAAAACCGTCACGATGCAAGGAGACTTCTTCTTACGTTGCATTTTGAATGCCACCGAGGTCAAATTAAGCTCCGCTTCTTCAATCAATTAGAAGAAAACCATCTGCGATGCAAGGAGACCTCTTACGTTGCATTTATGCCAACTCTCCATAGAAGTCCAATTAAGCTCCGTTTCCTCATTTGTCAACCCAAGAAATAGTTACCCTTTCCTTTCGGCATCCAATCATCTTCAATTGTGGGATCCGGATCGGGAACATTCTTATATACCAATATACCTGCATATGTTAGTGAACACACATACAAATATATGGTGGTCGACAACACCCAAACAGCAATCGACTAAATAAAAGTCAATCCAACATATCAATCAGATCATGTAAGGTATGGGAATAATGTGTTTCTCAAACTCTAATCATCTAAACCTAACAATCATATCCTAGAAACCTAGTCCTTCAACATAGGCAATTATATTTTTTCAGATAAGCACGTAGGATAATTAAGAAAGTCCGTTAGAAGATGTAAATTTGAAAACATTCTCCCCCTCAATCAATGACTCATTTTCTGAAAAGATTAAAAGCGCTGAAGTCATTGATTGAGTTTGCAAATTTTATAACAACTCTGAATCTGATAGATTTTTTAAGCAACTCATTTACCACCATTTTGTTAAAACAACAAATATTTTTCTGAAGAATTTTAGACGGAAAAACATTTGTGTAGGAACAGCAGTCCTTTTGACGACATGCTTTCCTTGTTTTGTTTTAGGATAAGTGCACGAAATATTTGAAAATTGGTTTAGCGCAGCACTTTCCTTTCTATAAAGAGCGGGTTGCTATCAGAAATAACAGCAAGCCATGGTTTAAGCACGGGTTACAGTCTGAAGTAACTGCAAGCCATATTTTTTGACATGATTAGAAAAGAATATTTACACCTCCTGCTCGAACTTCATCTAAAGTCCCGTGCCATTATTGAATGACATTTCTAAGACCGTAGATGTTATCGATACGTAAGACATGTCTTGGAAAACATATTTTTGGTATTTTTTGAATTTTTCTGATTTTTATGGGTTTTTGAAGGTTTTATATTTTTCTATTTTCTTTTGTTGGTTTTATATTTTTGTATTTTGTTTTCTGAAAAATATATACAAAGATAGAAACGATGATATAGTAAAAGAAGATGATGATACGAGTACCGAGATAAGGATATCGAGCAGCCCCGTTGTAGAAGATAGAAATCGTCATCTCTTAAACATTCACCACCAAAGCTTCCAAGGCTCTTGCATAGAAGAAAGAAATTGAACCATCTCGAAAGTGAGACTTTGGCGCCTTCCCCCAAACCGAAAGACCTTTAGTGAAAGCGATTCAAAGCTTTCTTTCAAGCTTCCATTAGCCAGTGCACCAAGAAGCACACCATTATCATTTATCCCGCCGCCCATTTAAAGAACGATAAACGAGGTTCTCCGCTCGGGTTATATCATCAATAAGAACAACAAGAACGTATCATCCCACGTATAAATAATCTTCTCAAATTTCTTTTCACTAAAGTCCGAAGCTATACATTCCAAAAGGTGTCAAGAGAACAATTCCCCAAGTAGTTGAATTGATGCGATCGACCTCTTTGTATAATGCTCAAGAACTCTCCCAAATACACATCATGAGGGAATGAAAACACCTCCCATGTTCACATTTTTCTTCCCCGATGATCATGTATGAAGCTCAAGAACCCAAGTACACCAATACCCAAAAGCTCTCCGAATACACATCATGAGGGAATGAAAACACCTTCCCATGTTCACATTTTTCTTCCCCGATGATCGTGTATGAAGCTCAAGAACCAAGTACACACATTCCCACCGAAAGAATAACTGATAACACCTCCCTCATGTTACACATTTATCTCCCCTGAATATGTCGCACTTGTGTACCTCTTTTATCTTCAGAAACTTTTTCTAACATCACTTCCCCCACGTAGATGAAATACAAACACTAAACGCCTTGATGAGTAAAACCTTGAGTTTCTATGCGGTCATGACATTTGTCTTCCCGGGATATCTTCAGTTACTTAGAAGTATTAAGTTTATCAAGTTTACTCGCTTTGTGTTTAGATGTGTGTCTCCTTGCCCCTTTCTCGGTTTTTATACTTGTAATCAAGAACAAATATAAGCCCAAATACTTGAAATCTTTAAGAGAAGAACACTTGAACTCTTGTGAGAATCAACTTGTCAAGACTCTCTCGACTATTTTTATCAACCCTTATGTAGACAATTTGAAGTGACCACCGATGAAGAAAACCGATATACCGTACTTGAAACTCAAGTCAACTTCCCACATTTGTATCTTAAGCTTGCACCTAATGATGGAAGAACGTGTAGAGAATTTATGCTTCAAGAAAATCTCTAAGTACTCACTACCCAAACAAAGTATGAGACATTAACACCTCTTGCGATTATCCACACCGTCATATGCGTGTGACATCGAGTAAACAGAGTAACTCCTAATAGTGATAGTTAACTGTGTCTTCAACCATCCATCTCGATCACTGGTAACTAGATAAACCAAGTCTTCAACTCAAATTCTTAAGCCCGAGCAAGTTATCAAATAAGAACACGCCTTTGTGAAAGTCAACTTCAATCTCAAATAAGTGATAAATGATTAACTCAAGTAATCAACTTGTGTCAAATGTCCAATACGAAATAGTCAATAACAACGCCTCGAGGAGTCATCGCTAAAGAATATGAGCAAGTCTAATTGGGGATTGAATCGACTTATACCTCTCACCCAATTAGTGCTCTCCCTAAACCGCAACTGCTTGATAGATGCCCGATTAAGAAGAAGTCTTTAGATCGTTAAATGCAACTCGCCTTTAGTCTTATAACATGTAGCGTAAAATGTAGAATGATCAGACTCGACCTTCTTCAAGATTGTGCGGTTGGGGAATAGATAGTTAACATCTTCAACTCACACCAAAAAGCATCTCACCAAAAGCATCCCAATTAACTTACATCTTGCATATCCCCTTAGCTAAAATCCTCCCAATCAAACAAGAATGTAAGGATGTTCATCAAGAAAAAGCGAAGAATCGTGCCTCAACGAACACACAAGATGGTAACACCAAACTACCAATCACATCAAACAAGAACAGAGATTGTTTGGAATCATCATGTTGATGTATACGTGAAGCATTAACCAGAAGCACTTAGTCGATAAACTCATCAATCCGCGTGAAGATGTCAACCAACGGCTCTTAGAAGAACAACTCCATGTGAAGATGACCCGATAAGAAGAAGCTCGGTTCTTACATGAGTTTAGAGCCGATGACCATTTATATTCTCAAATATCAATCAACAATGCAAAAATTCACACTTTTCTCCCCTCAAGAATTGCATACGGAGATGCCATTCTTGACTAAACAAGTGAACATTATCCAAATGTAGTCTATTCACACTTCTCCCAAAAAATTAGCACGTGATGTCGCCATCGTCATTATAGTTGAGAAAGTGGAATCGAAAACAATCAACAAGAGTCTTGTTCACTTGATGACCAAGCGCATGGAAAAGTATGAAGCATGTTGATGAGAATGGTCATAATAAGAAGATTTCTTCTTCGTAAGATAAAGCGCATCAAGCGCACACTTTTCTTTTCTTTGGAGAACGAGGCTTGAATCAAGAATTCAAACGTCATAATGTTGAAGTACGAGGCCCGAATTGATGTGAACAAACGTCATAAGAAAATTTCTCTTCTTCATAAGATAATGCGCACTCAAACGCATACATTTCTTTTCTTTAGAGTACGAGGCATGAACCAAGTGTTCATACGTCATAAGAAGATTTCTCTTCTTCGTAAGATAATGCGATCAAACGCACACTTTTCTTTTCTTTAGAGTACGAGGCATGAACTGTTGTGTTCATACTTCATAATCTCTCTTTTCACTCTCTTAGCAAAACATGTAATCATCCCCATTATCATTCAGTAGGCTCTTTGTTGTGACAAATGATGGAGAAACCCAATGGGATGAATTTGACCTCAAGTAAACTACCCCGAACTCGTGACTTAAACTTGCACATATGTAACAAAGAGCGTGCCGATTTCCATTAGCATCTCTAAGTACTCTATGTACTCTATACTCTTCAACCAACCAACCATCAAGTATAAGACGTACATTACCTCTTGAAAATCCACAATTGAATGTGACACTGAGCACAACAACGTAACTCCTTAAAGTGATAGTTATCTTGTGGTGGTAAGAGCCCAATTCGCCCAAGTGGTAAAAGAAAAGGTAAAAGTCACCCAACAATAACTAGATTTCCAAGTCTTTGTTTTTGATAATAGGCTCGAACAAGGATCATGAAGAATCTTCATCCAACCATCCCCGATACCTTCAGATACTAAGTACACTCGCCCGTGATATTTCACTTCAACCTCAAATAAATAATAATGAATTAACGCCGTTGTCACATCTTCTGAACTGCTCAAATCTAGCCTTCTTTGACATTTAAATGAACTTTGATAATGGTTTCATCCCGACCATGGTTTGTTGAAACAAAAAGACCTTGATAGATCTTGAGCTCGTGGATCGTTATATATGCCTATGTAATCACAAGCACAATAAAAGACAATCTCTACTACTTATATTTACCAGCGGAATATAAACACAAGTAATAACTAAGAACTTCTTGATCCTCTATGGATCTTTATATTAACTAAAGCGAAGTTTTCCAATCGGTACATAACTCATTCTAATGTGTTCCTTTTATAGACAAGGAACCCTAAACAATATCGCTAAACCGCTTCCCAAGAAACGATAATCATAAAACTAAATAAGATATACACAATCACTTCCTAATAAAGCTCATGTATATCCACACTAAATAAACTAAACACGGAATAAACAGCCCATGAAATGACTAATAACTAATATACTTGAAGAGATTATGTCTTCAGCAGAATCCACTCTATCTTCAAGAGAAACACTTCGCATTAATTTCAAAGATAATCCGGACTTCACATAATTCCCAACAATCCTCCCTAAACCGGAATTTGACTTGGTTAAGTTCCAGCTCGATAGATCTTTAACAAAAATAGCTCCGAGGATTGTATACGAACAACAACAAAGAAAGAATCCAAATAAGAACATCTCTATGATGAAGAAACTCGAAACTCCATATCTTTGCAAAGAACAAATGACAATAGATACATCAAAACAAATTAGTTTCATACTATTCTCATCACATCCGGTGTGTTAACGCCGTGAGAGGTGAATCATAGAAAATAAATGGATTTGATGTCTCTTTACCAATAGCCATCACTACTGGAGTAGCCATATGTTTAAGTTCGTAAACTATGGTACACTCGATAACCATCGATTTATTGGCAAACCAAAGAACCATAGAAACGGATTTGAAATGTCTTTACCGTAGCCGCTTGCTCGGGACTAGTCAATTCTTAGAATTGGTGAATTGATAACCAAATATGAAAGCCACCGCCTTTACCACAAGCCATATACATGTGGCTAGCCAATTCTTGGATTCCAAAAGGAATAGACCATGGTGAATTGAAAACCATACAACACTCAAGAATGAAGCATGGGTGGTTGCATACCCTATAATTTTAAGCAAATCATTACAACTATCAATGATTTGATGTGTCTTTACCAAAGTCAGTACCCTTTGGACTAGCTAACTCTTTGACATACACAAGGTATAGTCAGTGAGTCAATAACCAAGAAAAGTATACAACAAACAAACCTCGTAAAAAGTTAGATAAAACCAAAACAATTTTTTTTTTTTTTTTTTAACTAATAAATAAAGAAAGAAAACAAATATTACAAAATATTACAATCAAGATGAACCTTTATGTGACATAAGCTGATTTTTAATCAAACCAACACATTGAAAAGCATGAAGTTCATCATTGCCAACAGGATTAGGAGACACTTCCAACTTCTGTCTCATCAACCTTTCCATAAAAGTAACCGATAAAGGATAGAGCTTATCCGAAAGCATACATAAAATCATTCCACACTTAGTCTGAACCACATGAACACAAGGCAGAGGATAAAATCGCCAACTCTCAATCTCCCACTTATGAGAATTCTTCCAAATAGAATACCCTTTACCATTTGGAGAATAAGAATCAAACATAACCTGAAGATCACCCAACAAATATAAACCGTAACCGCTGTTTGATGAAACTTATAATATCGAATGACATGTTCATACAAAGATCTTCAAATCATATCTAGTTACCAAATGAAGAATATCCTTCAAGAAGTTAAACTCAAGAACAGTATTATCCAACCTATAAACAGTGTTAAGCTTTCCAGCTTTCCAATTAACCAATACCACATGAGTTCCTTCAGGAAAAACTTCAACAGGTCCAACTTCAATAAAAGTAGATTCATCAGCCTTGAGATCTAAAGCAGTATTCCTTGAAGAATGTTTCCTAGCCAATCTGTCAGAACTCCTTTTAACCAAGCTCTTCTGCCTCTTACCAACAATATGATCTATATCAATATTAAGATCATCATTCTGACCCAATGAGGTACCCAAATCCAACGCTCGTAAGAAACCAAAGAAGATTCAGTGAAACAATCACATCAAGAGAAGGCATAGCTCGTGTTGTTTCGTAGTAACAACCGGAGAGATCATCGAGGCAAAACTTCATCAAAATTATCCACTATTTCAACTGTTTTCTGTCTCTTAGCTTTAGGAACATCAGACATTGAATCAATGTTTTCCAATTGAGAAGAAGTAGAACCAGAAGAAGAAAGCTTCATAACCATATTATACTTTCTGATCAAAGCATCATCAGACAACTCATTGATTTGCTTCATAGACATCCCAAAATTATAAATAGCAGAATTCTTCACAACTCTCCTCATATGATTCCTTTTCTGAACTACAGTCATGGGTTTGTCTCTTTTAGCTTGATATCTTTGAGCAATAAGAGCTTGCCTCTTTGCAGCCGCCTCTTGCTTCCGTAGATTACCAAGAGTCACCATTTGATCCACAAAATTCTCATCATCAAAAGATGCTCCTAAAATGAGTTTTGCAAGATTTGGATCAGATGCACCTTGAGTAGTATAAGCGTCCCATTGATCATCAGTAATCTTAGGAAGTAATACATCAAGCTCTAATTTCCTTTCAGGAGACAAATTAGAAGCATACTGATCTTGAAGAAATTTAGCAACAACACGACTCTTCTGCATATCTTCATAATCAGCAAATATCCGAGCCTGAGCTTGATTTTCTTCTACAGTCACTATACCTGAATTAAGCATATCATCAATCACAGGGTCCTGTCCTTCAGTAAATAACTCAGAAGAACCAATTTCAGCAGAACCAATGTGAGCTTCAGAAGAAACAATCAATCCCACATCAGAGGAAATAGGTTGAGACAATTCCTCAAAAGGTGTAGAGAAAACTTCAGATGAAGAATTCAACTTATACATTCTCCCAGCAATAAAAACTTCTTCATCATCTGCTGAAGGTGAAACATTTGGTTGTTCTTGTAAAGATGAAGTTTGATCATGATCAGAAGCAACCTCCTCAATTATAACATCAGCAGATGCATCAACCATATTTGGCTCCTTTGAAGTGTCACCAGATACCTTATTCAAATATTGCCTTCTTCTTTTGCTAGCATTTATAATAGGCTCCTTGCTCTTTGAAGATTTAGCAACTGGAGAAGAATCATCAGGTGTAAGAGCTGCATCAGCCAAGATTCCAAGAGATGCATGAAGATTATCTTCATCCTCCTCCTCAGAAGAAACCAAACTTCTCTTTTTACCCCTCTGACTCAGTAAGTCCTCCAACTGCTCAACTTTAGTTTCCAATTCCACAATCTTGTTACCAAGAATAGACTTAGTTTCTGCAAGTTCTTTCTTAAAGACCAGTCACCTCACCTGTAAGCTTGTTCATCAGAGTATATAATGAGGTAAGTGTAACAGGATCCTCATCTGTATCAACTGATTGATCAGTTGGAATTGGAACTTCATTAGACTGTTCCGGAGTAACATTAACCTGATCAACATTAGAACATCCTTCACCAAATGGAATCCTAACAGGACTCAGAGTAGGCAATCTATCAATATCAACCTGAACCTCATCAGTATTAACCTGAACCTCATCAATATGAACTTGTACCTCATCTGTAGAAACATGTGTAGGTGATTGACTAGGACATGGTCTAGGTGAAGGTATAGATGCCTCAACAACAACAGAAGGACCCTCATCAATATCAACTAAAATATTACCATCAGTAGTATTGGAAGAAGGTAAAACAACATTAACCTCATCGCTAGCCTCATTCTCCGAGGTAACATGGCGACTAATAAAGGAAAATGTGTCCCATAAATTTAGTTCTCATCGTGGCAAATAACTTAGGAGTTAAAACACTTATGGGATGAAAAGCTTGGGTTTGTGAAGAAACATTCAATATCATCTGTAAGAACCTAGGGTACATCAAAACTTACCCTTTTCCTAGTTATATTTTCTACCATATTATCAAAGACAAACTTAGAAAATTATAAGTCAAACCCTTAGATAAACAAACAATACCACATCCCATTTGTGTTGAAAATGATCCCATCCTCCGACTTATTGCTCATACACTGGAGCAACGTATGAACCAAGAACCTCCACATAGGACAAAGCTTATTTTTCAACCACATATCCGTCCTCGTCGCATTTGATATCCAATCGCCCTAAGCCCTTCAAGTACTATCGTAGAATCGGAATGATAAACACCATTCTCATCATCCAAGCGGTTGTCTTCGATCGCCTCTCCGTCACCACATACTCTTCCATCAACCCTTGCAACTATCTCAAGATCACTTCTTCTTCTCACGACGCCCAAAATTGAGTAACCAAGGATTCATATATAGCATTTGGAGAATGCGTTAATGCATACTGAATCTTTGATCTTTGTAAGAATGAAATCATCGGCCTATACAGCTCATCTCCCCGAGCATTTCCAAGAAAATCAACCTTATTATGATCATGTTTAAATTGAAGCGCCATGAGATATTTTGAAGATTAGGGTTACGATTTGCACAAAAGGAAGTGTTTTTGAATGAGATTAATAATCGAATCACTTATTATGGAGCGAATATATGCCGGTAGAGATTAAATAGAAATTTCCCAAATTTGGTCAAAGTTGACCAACGATGACGTGGATTTCTACTTTTACTCATATTCACTTTTAACTTGTGTAAAGAAACCATTCTCAATGAAGTAGAACAATCGTGAAACAGATTACTTATTCAAGAAGCTTCAAGAATATCTTTTACCTGTTTCACCCACATGCATTAAATCTCTTACCACTTGAAACCGTCTATAAAACAATCCCAATGCACATATTCCTCTTCATCAAAAACCCCAAATAATCTTCCAAACCCTAATTCCACCAATACTCCTAAATTAACCATAATAAACCATGAGTACCAAACCTGAGATCATAGATCTCACAACAACATCCTCATCATCATCATCATCATCTAGTGAAGATACCAATCCATGGCTTCATTACTTTCCAAAACCATACCCACGACCAAAGAAATCACCCTTTCTTTCTTCATCAGAAGATGAAAGTGTAGAGAATCCGAGTGATTCTGCTGATGATTCTGATGACTCCTATAAGGAGAGAACATCTTACTCCCAACCCCCAGCACCTCGGCCTCAACGAAGGCCACGTGCCAAAAATCCACCACTTCCAGAAGATAGAGAGGTGGTTCTTGGTCTTTCTGCATCAGGTTTTGGTGCATCATCACATATCGTATAAGGGAAGAACTTACAGAGAGTAGATGGGTTGCATTTTGGTTGAAATACATAGATGAAGCACAAAGGACACATTATTTTTCTCCATCATCAAATGTGGTCATTGTCATCATCAATCGTTGCATCAATCCATCCTCTCCATTTTGATCCTTAGCATCCGTTAGGTTGGTTATGCTCATCACAAAAGCATAGCCAGCATTTAGTGTGAAAGATGTGAGCGATCATGCATATCCAACAGCCTGTTAGATGTTGGAACGGATGATATGTAATAGATTAGGATTAATAGATCATGTAGATGCATTTGATGTTGCTAGTACTCTGTAAACTGTAAGCTGTAACTTGAATGAATGAATGATCAATTTGCTTCAGAACTTCTGAATCATATAACTTCAGTACATCATCTTCAGAGGAAACAAATGATACTCTTCAGTACTTTAATATCAGTAGAAACAAGCTTAAGCTTCTTAGACCAAATCTCAACTGAACAGAATAACCACTTTGCAAAAACAGAACAAACACAGAGAAACACACAAACCAACAAAGAATCATACTAAGATTACATTAGCAGGTTAGAGTTAGTTAAAATCAACCAAATATACAAAATTACATATCAAAATGCAAAGTTATTTATACACAAATCCTCCCCTGAGGCATATGCCTCCCCGAGGTTTATGCCTCCCTTAAACTTTGCGCTTAAGGGTTAAGCATGCTAATATGGACCACAAGGTGTTGAAACCTTGGTCCTTCAAAAGCCTTTGTTAACAAATCGCCACATTATCATCGGTGTGAATTTTGACCACATTTATCAAATTTTATCATATGCATCTCTTATAAAGTGGTGCCCGATTTCAATATGTTTTGTTCGACCGTGAAAACTGGATTTTAACAATGCATATGGTACTTTGATTATCAATAAAATTGTTGTGTTCATGAAATTGTACCCATAATCCAACAACCGATTTTGAATCCAAAGAACACGTCCACAACAATTAGCAAAGAACAACATACTGCTTCATAGATGAGGTAGCCACAATCGTTTGTTTCTTGCATTGCCAAGAAATCAATCTCTTTCCAAGGAATTGGCAACCTCCAGTGGTGGACCTCTTATCCGATTAGCACCAAAGATAGTCACTATCACTATAAGCTTTCAACTTAAAAGGAGACTCTTTGGGTACCAAAGACCTAGAAAAGGTTGGCCTTTGAGGTACTTAAAGATCTTCTTAACAAATTGAGATGGGAAGTCATGGAGTAACTTGATGTCGTGAACAAACACTCACAAGAAAAGTAATATCGGGCCCGAAGTCGTTAAATACATCAAAGACCCAATCATAGACCTGCATGATGAACATTCACAGTGGATCGACTTCATTGTTGGTCTTTGTCTTTGAGCTTCATAAGGTGTAGTGGCGCCCCTTACACCCTCCATACCAAATTTCTTCAAGATGTCCTCACATATTTGTCCCGACCGATAAAGATACCATCGTGTTTCACGAACTTGAAGACCCAAAAGAAAGTCAATTCTCCCATGGCACTCATCCGAAACTCTCCTTCATAAGCTCCTCAAACTCCCCGCACCAAGCTTCCTTTGTGGATCCAAAATAATGTCATCCACATACACTTGCACAAGAATTATGTCATGGAATTCTTCTTTAGGAAAAGAGTCTTATCAATTGCACCTCTTCTCAGAACTGCGTGCTTCAAAGAGAAATGTAGAGAGCCTAGCATACCGTGCTCGGGTGCTCGATGTAGTCCATAGAGAGCTTTGACCACCTTATAAACATGATTAGGATGATCCGGATCTTCAAATCCTTTAGGTTGAGTGACATATACCTCCTCTTCAATTTCACCATACAAGAAGGCTCCTTTAACATCCATTTGATAGACCATAAAGCCCATATAGGATGCATAAGCTAAGAAAATCCGATAGCCTCAACTCTTGCCACCGGTGCAAACACTTCATCATAATCGATCCTCCTCTTGTCTCAGACTTCTGCAACTAATCTAGCTTTGTTCTTAATGACAACACCTCGAGCATCTCTTATTCTTCGTAATCCATTTAGTCCCAATAGCATACTTACCATCGTGTAGTGGTACCAATATCCAAACCTCACGATTTTGAAATTGTTGCATCTCATCCTCAGATTGCTTCAAGCCAACTTGAGTCATCAAGAGCCCGAGTAACACCGGTTGGTTCCACTTGAGAGAAAAAAAAGCAAATGCACAATGTTCATAGTCTCGTGATTGTCTCTCTCGATTTGAGACATAAGAGATAAAAGCCACCGACCATATTTAGAACGCGCCACGCACCTCTTGTTCTAACAGAGCATTAGGATCACCAATAATATTAGACGTGGATGAACATTGTTGATCCTTGTAGTAGTGGTGGTGTTGACATCAATGGAGGAATCAAGATTAGTCACGAGGTTCAAAGTCGATATCATAGGAAGGTGTGTTGAAGATGCCCGCTTTAGGTTGATGATGACCAAGATCGAAGGTTTTGGAAACCTTGTATAAGGTTCTCCAAGGTCTCGTGGATACTCTAGTAGAAATAGGAGTAGAGTCAACATGTGTTTCAAATTAATTGGAGAGGTGAGGAGAAATGTAACTACTTTCAGCAGAATTGAATGTTCCACCGATTGCTTCACTTGTACTATTTTCAACATTCCTCTCAAAGATCTAAATTAGTCGCATACTCTTGTTTCTTCACCGCAAGGTCCTCAAAGATAATAGAATTCATCTTCACCCACATCAAGATAATCTTTAGAAGTGTCACCTACAAAATTGGTAGGAGAGAAGGAAGGTACTACAATGGGTTGTTCATCATCGGACCCACCGTCGTAATGAGCATCCAAAGTTTCGCACTAGTATTTGGAGATGCTTCAGATCGCATTTTGGTTAGCCATATGTCTAGCATAACCCAAGTAATCAATCAAGTAATCAAGGTCAAATGACCAAACATGACCCCGTCCTTGAACATTAGGCTTGTCTTCTAGATATCTCGATTCAATGTCTCCTCAATCTTCTTAGCAGATACATTGTAAACCCCGATGCCTTACTATGAGCGTAATACCCACAATGTAACCATCATCGCCTTTCTCATCAAATTTGCCCAATGGATCACTTGTATTCAAAATTGTCACTGGCGTACCAAACGGTTTAAGGTAATGAATAATGTGAACTTTCCCAAAGAGAAGTTCATATGGTGTTTTAAGATGTGGTCTAGTAATGGACACTCTATTGAGTACATAACAAGTCGTACTCAACAACTTCAAATTCAAAACATGGTAGGAAGTTTAGAGTCCGCCAAAGATTGATCTTGCGACCTCTATTAAGGTTCTATTTTTCTTTCTCGCCACCCCATTTTGTTGAGGTGTTCTTGGAGTGCTATAGTCCCTTTGATTCCCTTTATCCTGCAGAGTTCTATCAAGATTGCATTTTTGAACTCGTACCATTATCACACCTAATTCCTTTCACCTTTTGTTAAAGTGATTCTCAATAAGGGTAATAAAGTCTTTCAATACTTGGATGTTTCATCTTTAGTCCTTAGAAAGAATACCCAACAAAATTTGCTATAACCATCGGTGATCACCGACAAAAATATTTATGATCAATGCTTCTCACTTTAGTTGGACCAAACAGATCCATATGAAGCAACCAAGAGGTTCGTAAATAATGCTAATCACAGAATGAGAACACCTTTGTAAGAGGCTCAGGTCGCTTTCCTTTGTTGCATGCAACACGCTTATGATCATTGGTGAATACTTTGGCGGAAGACCTTGAACTAGGCCCGGTTTCGATGGGCCATCCTTCAATGCCATTTAGTGGACTCATCCACGATGCTTTAGCCACCAAACATGTTAAGTCACCGTTGGTTGGACATTAGTTAAGTTGAATGTATAAAGATTGTGATCATGAGGAACCTTCAAGAATTGAAGTTTCTTCCGGGAGTTTGAAGTCTTTAGACAAAGACAAGACATTCATCCTCTGTGAAGAGTACTTTGTTCTTAGTGTCACAGATTTGTGAGACCGAAACAAATTAAAGTGTTGAAGTTCCTTTACATAATAAACATTCTCAAAGTCCAAATGAGGTGTTTTGATGGTCCCTTTTCCAAGAATTGTCCATCACTTCCTCCAAAGGTGACAAGTGCCTCCTCCTTCAATGAGTACAAAGTTATGCATCATGTCCCCTGCTTCCCGACATACTTCTAGAACAACCATCACAACAATTCCAACATCTTTATGCTTAAGGGGATGATCCTACAACAACAAAAATATACAGATAATTAGTACACTATGGAGGCTCAAGTCATTGCTGACTTGAACCTGCCTTGTGGATCATATGAGTTGTGCCATGTAGAAGTATAAGATCCGCTATTGCTCTTGGGTTTCCAATGAAACTTAGGTCCCTGTTTATTCCAAGAACAACCTGTTGAGGTCTTGACAGCAGTATCCCAATACCCTCTCCTATCAGTCATAGAGTTAACACATCTAGGCCAATAACCATTTTTAAAATAGTCACTGGTTGGTTGAACATATGGTTTTCCAAGTGATCTTCTCCAAGGGAAAGAATTATTATAATTAGTATCTTGTGGAACATAAGGTGGGATATCATTAACATTGGTCCACATTGGTCTAGATTTCCTAGAATCACCACACCTACTCATCCTTTGCTCATGATAATCACAATCCTTAATTAAATGAGATTTACTTCCACACAAAAAACATTTCTTCTGATTAGAAGATTTATTCAAACCAAAAGATGTATTATTACAAGCAGAAGTATTCAAACCAAAATCATGAAAAGAATTGTTTTAACAAGACTATTATGCAAAGAATGAAAAGCAAGTCTTCGTGAGGCAACTGCCTTGGAAGTGGATTCCTTGGCAAAGAACTCGACATGCTTATTGGTAGTCTTGGGTGTAGGGGGGTGAAGACTGGGAAGGTCGGACTTGTCATTTGAATCACACTCTGAGACCCTTGCTTGGAGGACTTGTCATTTGTTAACACAAGAGACAAAGTCATTAGTAGAAGTATTAGGTCCAGCATGTCTCTTGACTTTTGCCATACAGATGGTGTGAGCCATCAAAGTCTTTAAGAGTGGAAAGGTCAATGGGCATATGCTCACCTCTAATTGGTCCACGACAAAGATGTAGGTCACCTTCTTTCACAAAATTAGCTAGGCTCACGATGTAGATTTACGTGTGTCATCCCTAGCTTCTAATCCTACATATTTCTTAAAGCCTAAAGCCACGGTAGAATTGGGAGCTTGACTACTATAAATGAGACCAAATAACTTATTACCATTCATCATCCATTCTTTATGCCTAGCAATTTCCTCCTTAAGTTTCTCCTTAAGCTCTAAATTTTCCGACTCTACATCCGCTCTTAATTTCTCGCACCATTTTAATTCATTTGTAGCACATTCGAGATCTCTTTCTAAAACACCTATTTTCTCATCATAAGCTATTTCATTCTTCCGAAACCAAACCTTTGTCTTTCTAGTGTTTTTAAAGCCTGCTTATAAGCTTCTACTTCCACATAGCATTCATTATATTTAGGTTCCAAAATATCATAAGCTTGTTTGAGTTCATTATAACGCTCACTACAACCAAACAAACAGTTTTGTACACGAGAGATGCCCATCAAGGCAACTGATCATGCCTATCCTCTCAGAGTGCGACTTGCAATCAACCCAACATTATCGGGACCATCATTATCATCCTCCTCATGTTGCTTCCAATCCACATTGCTATCCAGAGTGACTAAAGCAACAACCCTTTGAAGTTCCCGCATCCTTCCGACATCACGATAAGTAGAGTATCTTGTCTCATCACCGCCTTTCCTGTCTTTGCATTCTCTTGAAAAGTGACCCATCTGCTGACATGTGAAGCATTTAGCCTTCCTTTGTCAAACCTTGTCGGATCGCGTCCTTGAATCCAAACCTTCCGCCACTTTGCTCAAAGGTCTTGATATCCATGGAAAGCATGGCCACTTGCCACCTCGCTTCATCTCTTCCATCTCAAGGGTCCACCGATCAAAGTCCTCATAAGCCGCCTCGCCGAGGATCATAATCGACAAAGAAGGATCCAAGTACATCTTCCATAATGTTGCTTGATTTAGAGTGAGAACTTGATGAAGGAGCAAGATTAGATGATGATGGATATGGGCTTGGACCATAGCTAGACTTTGGAGTAGAGGCTCCAACAAATGCAGATGACTAGCGATGAAGATGATCGAAAAGGGCTTCTTACATCATGTTCAAGAGCTTTAAGTTTGTTATACAACTCATCAAAGGTCATCATGTCCAAACCACCTTTAGCTTTTAAAGCTATGCTTACATGTAGCCGTGATGGAGGTAATGACCTCGAAACTTAGAGTTACAATATCATTATCCGGCTTTGCTCAGAAATGATTCAACCGACTTAAGATCTTGTGAAACTTATCATAGCCCTTGTGAATTCCTTCCTCTTCGTAGATTTGAAAGTCCCAAACTGTTGTCTTAACATGGACTTCTTGCCTCCTACACTCCTCATTCCCACCGAATTTCGCCTTTAATTGCTAACCATATATCCTTAGCATCTTGCATGAAGTGAAAATCACTCAAGTGATCCTCGTGAATAGCTTGCGAAGAATAGTTCGACCTTGGTTTCTCTCGAATCGCCAAGAACTCTTCAAAGCAGCTTTGGGAGGAACATTCATCATATTACCAAGCAGATCCGTGGTAGTTCTCTTCAAACTGCTCCTTCATAATTATCTCGCCATAGATTCCAATCAATGTTGGAGATCCAGCCTCGCATCTTCATTGCCCAAAGATCATATTCCTCCCTTTTAAGGTAAGGAAACTTAGCATTGCTATTAGAGACTTAGTTGTTGCGTATGGGTAGAGTTTTGGTTGTTGGTGAGTTCAAGATCAACATCCGAACCAGCATGATGATTTTGTTATGGTTGTATGGGTGTTTAGAAAACTTGTCCTTAGTATCGTAGAGACTCTCACGAGGCTCGATACCACTTGTTGAAACAAAAGACCTTGATAGATCTTGAGCTCGTGGATCGTTATATATGCCTATGTAATCACAAGCACAATAAAAGACAATCTCTACTACTTATATTTACCAATGAATATAAACACAAGTAATAACTAAGAACTTCTTGATCCTCTATGGATCTTTATATTAACTAAAACCGAGTTTTCCAATCGGTACATAACTCATTCTAATGTGTTCCTTTTATAGACAAGGAACCCTAAACAATATCGCTAAACCGCTTCCCAAGAAACGATAATCATAAAACTAAATAAGATATACACAATCACTTCCTAATAAAGCTCATGTATATCCACACTAAATAAACTAAACACGAATAAATAGTTCAGAAAATGACTAATAACTAATATACTTCAAGAGATTATGTCTTCATGAGAATCCACTCTATCTTCAAGAGAAACACTTGGCATTAATTTCAACATAATCCGGACTTCACATAATTCCCAACATGGTTAAAAGCACATAACCCCAGAAAACCTTGTAATAGCCAAACCGCCATGACGAAAATCCAAACACACATCCAATTTATGAAGTACACCTTTATCCTTCTTCAAGCGTAAACCGTAGCACCAACATCGAAAAGATCCGAATTACACTTTCTCATTCTCCGTGATGGTTCCATCATCACGGATTTTAGAATTCTATGGTTTAAACCGAAAAATAGTTTCTTTCATGGATTTTACAAAACCAAGAATAAACCGTAAGATAGATCCGGAAATGCACTTTACCAATACCAGGATGTTTCCATTGTCACGGGATTTTACAAGTCTATGATTTAAACCGAGAAATAGGTTCTTTCGCGGGATTTTACAAAATCAAGACAAAACCATAAACAATGTTAGCTTGAATGTGTTATGACAACATTGGTATCGGTGAATATCTGTTTTAGGGGAACATGCAGCAGTTCATCAACGGTTCAATAACCAACATCAACAATCTCATCAACCATCCAATAATCACTTTGGTAAACACATCATTCACGCATTCAGTTGGCTATAGTAGTGACCACATGGAGAAATATACCCGATATACCAAACTTGATCATGAAGTAAAATTCCCCAGATATGTTACTTAGCCTTGTACAAATCCTTGTGAAGAAGAAACAATGTACCCAATGTACAAAACCTCTTGACATTCTCAACTGAGTGAGACACCGAAGTGATAGTTACGTTGTGAGTTAAGCGAGAAAGAATCACAACCGTAATTAAATAGCCAAGTCTTTATCACACTCTATTAATGCCCAAACAAGTCATCTTCACAAAAGGGTAGAAAGAAAGAAGACGAAATGAGTAAACGCCCCCGGAAAACCTTACTTCAGTTCCAAATAAGAAATACCAAGTACAAACAACCCCAAGGTCAACTTCAAATCAAGCCGTGACATAATATCTTTCGTGAAAATGTATCCCCCAAAGTACCAGTCCTCATAACCAAATCACATCATCTCAGCAAATCTCAATATCAAGTCTCAACTTTTTAGCCAAATGAAATACAACCGTTAGCCGTAGACAAATGTATTTTTAGTTGAAATTTAATGACCAAGCATTGTTTCATTTGTTCACAAAGCCCATCTTAATATTCATTGACCTCCTCAATAAATCATCGCATCGTTATTGCATCAAAGATCAATAGGAGAATAAGTTCGGTTTAGCCACAACATATATATCCGAGCCATTAATAATTCATGGGCCAAAGAGTATCACACAAAATTTCCAAAGTGTATATCAACCTCCAAATGAAAAGTGTGATTTATCCATTCAAACACCAAAGCCCAAGTGAGGTCACCGACTTTAATAATCTTTTTCTCAAAAATTAAGCTCAAGCCGTGATCATATGTATCTTTCCGTGAAAATTATACCATACCAAAAATACCACTCTTGTGCCAACTAAGTATGCCAACGTTTACACAATGTATTAAATACATTGGTTAATTAATCATTTCATTCCAACACTTAAGGCATATTTGGTTCCAAAACATTGCAAATCCCATATAATCAAATTCAAAATCATTTAATATCTACCCATGTAATCATTCGGATATATCGACACTTAAGCTCAACATCCATATTACGTGAGATATTACTTATCAGCCCAAGAAATTAGAGTCCAATAACAGCCCGTTCCAAACACATACAACCCCAAAAAAATCAGTTAGCTCAAAAGTATTGAGGGCAGACCCAATTCACACGGTAATATAACCTTATGTAAACCTAATTTGTTCATTTAACCTTAACCCTAAACGCACATAGCGTTTTCTTAGCCTCAAACATAACGCCTACCACACCTAATCTTCTCTCAATCCTCAACTCAGAACATATCTCATTCATTTCTATAAACCGAACATCACTCAACAATCATCAGTTATGTAGAACGAATCTCACAAACACCACTTAATTAATTACTTTTGAATCAAGACTCTAATCTCACTGCGCGGCTTCATGAAAAATGACTTCAAGATCATTCGAATGGTCTCGGGTAGGTTTCGTTAATTGTTGTATGCGTTTTCTTCCTCCTCCTTTTTTTTCCGATTGAGTCCTGATAACGAATCAAAGAAACGTGTGTAACATACATGTTATAACTCGTTCTTTAACTTCGGATATGAAAGAGCACATGGATCTATGATGGTTGATGGTTCAATTGAAAAATCTTTAAAAGATTCAAAAGATTGTTCGAATCGTCGAGGTCATGAATTGTTTTCTATGTTTCTTGTGGGACGAGTCGAGATTTGGATGAGGTTTGTGAATGGTAATAATGTTCTTCTTCTCCTCGAATGGTTTTGGACAGTTAAGGTGTTTCATGGACCGGTGATGTTGGTTGAAACTGAGGTCGTGGAGTTTTGTTGGTATTTGGTTTTTTGATATAGTGGTCGTGGTCTATTCTTCTTTTCATCTTCATCATTTCTTCTTTAATTTCCATTTAATTATCAGACAAGTCGCTAGCTACGGCAAGTCGCTAGCTACGACTTGTAAAGACAAGTCGCTAGGTAACTCGCCACTTGTTAAACAACAAGTCGCTAGCAAGATTTTCCGATGAGTTTTGCCACCACTTTTTCCGATATCAGCATACTTAACCAGAAAAAAATGCATATAAAGCTTAACCATTTGACCCCGAAACTTTGACCATAAGAATGAATGACCAGAATAACCCATAAAAACATATGGGTATTCAGTTATTTAGCCCTTTTGACCATAGATTGACCACCAAAAATTTCACAGATTTGGAACAACAACAAAACCGTCACAAAAGTATGATATTGATAACAAAATATGTTTGGACCATAAAACTGATACAAGTGACAAGACAGATATGCATATATGAATAAAGCAGGTTACTTTTTGGACCAAAAGAGATGCAAACATCAAAAACAGTATACACATGATTCGAAGACCACAATAAATCATCAAAACACAAAAACCTTGGCTCTGGTACCAATTGAAGGATCGTAATATTATTGTGTATGATGATTCGGGTGGTATTGGATGATCAAAATACATGTTTGCCATTAGAGAGAGAAGTAGAGAGTTGGGTGTTTTCTTGCTAGAGACTTGGTATACAAAAGTATGGAATATTAGATTGAAGCACCACCCTTCCATGGATGGAAGGGTATTTATACTACAAAATACACGACCTCCTATCGGCCTGGATCGGGGATACGATGGGTAAAGACCCGTCCTTCCTCCACGGTGTTGCACTAAACTATTTTACGCCATCGACTAACTAATTAACTACATAATAACGTAAATAACGACAAGTCTACGAGCTAACTTATGCTAGATAATATTTGGGGTGACCGACTCTTCACTATGGAATTTTCTAATTCCTAACGACTTATCGTAAGATGAGCTTAGGCGTAAGAAAAATCTTATGCGTAAGATTGTGGTTTTGCCTAAAGATCCTTTACACTATCACGATGTAAAAGATATCAAAGTCGAAGTGTTTTCAGGCTTATCCAAGCAAGAAAACACTAAGTAAACCACGAAAACTGAAGATCAAAGCACGGATGACTTACGCGTAAGATTAGGGTTTTCTTATGCGTAGAAAGCAACCAAAACTGATTTCTGCCCAAAGATGTTTCTAAACCAGATTTTTGTGATGAAACAGCTTCAATATCACCAAAATAACCCAAAAGTGTGAAACTTGATGATCCAAAACTTCTAAACACCTTATGCGTAGAAAAAACCCACGCTTAAAACCAAACTTAAAAACAATGATCCACACGTAAAGTTTGAAACTTTTTGCCAAAAACAGATATTTTAACACCTATCACAGTGTAAAAGATATCCAAATTCGAAGTGTTTTCAGGCTTATCCAAGCAAGAAAACACTAAGTAAACCACGAAAACTGAAGATCAAAGCACGGATGACTTACGCGTAAGATTAGGGTTTTCTTACGCGTGAAAGCAACCAAACCGATTTACGCCCAAAGATGTTTCTAAACCAGATTTTTGTGATGAAACAGCTTTAATATCACCAAAATAACACAAAAGTGTGAAACTTGATGATCCAAAACTTCTAAACACCTTATGCGTAGAAAGAAACCCACGCTTAAAACCAAACTTAAAAACAATGATCCACACGTAAAGTTTGAAACTTTTTGCCAAAAACAGATATTTTAACACCTAAAAACGTTGAAAGTACAAGAATCTTGGATTGAAAAGTGTAAAAATTAAGTTTTTAAACGTGACAAAGTATGAAACTGTTTTACGCGTAAGACCACAAAACTAACTTCAAAAACAAAAGATGTTCACCCAACTATTTGGCTCTGATACCACTGTTAGGTTCCCATATTGTAACACAAGTATCAATAGAAGAAATGGATGAAGGAGAGATCAGATGAACACAAAACCAATACACACGATATGCTAGTAAAGAAAAGTTATGCGTAGGTAAATTAGTAAAGTGAACAACTAACCTTCAATAGAAGGTTTACAAGAGTATTAATAGGGCAAGGAGCTAGGGCAACACATAATTGCTTCTACTTATGTATAAAATTTTTGTTAAAAATATAACTCTAAAAGTGATGTTTAAATGTTTAAAACTTATATAAAGAAAGCATGTTTAATATTTTTCCAAACATAAACAAAAGTTCTTAAACATAAATAATGCTATTTTTAATATCTTTACAATCTCTTTTCTTTAAACTTCAATTAATATAATTTTTCTAAATTATTCTTAAATACCCTCTAAACATTACAACTTTCTAAAAACTTAGCAACTTAAATTATTTCTTTTTTTGATTATTTATAAAGTTTACAACTTTTCAAAAACACACACTTGGTATTTTAAAAGATCACACGATTTGTATTTTAAAAAATACACGCTTTGCATTAAGGGTCGAACAAGAATCACAATTTCGTAAGTATACTTATTTTTCGATATAGACCGTTGTTCTGTATTAATTAAAATAATAATAATAAATAAATAAATTAAAAAAAAAAAAAAAAAAAAAAAAAAAATCCAAAAGCACCCACTAAAATTATACGGATATGAATATGGGCTATTTACCCGGTACATACCCACTATAAATAGCACGAACACTCAAAAACACACCCCCAAATAAGCCTTTGATTCAGTCTCCTGTTCGTTGCATAAACCCTAGAAAAATTGAACAATGTCAGACAATATCCCTTTCGAAATCCAAATGGAAATCATCAAGTGGCTTCCCGTGAAGACTTTGATTCAGTTCAGGTTGGTTTCGAAACCTTGGAAATCTTTCATCGACAGCTCTGACTTTATCAATGGTTACGGCGCCCGCCACACGCAGCCGCATAGTCGTATTCTAAGCTACAAAGTCGATTTTTTAGATGAGGAGAAGTACATTTGTTTAGTAGATGATGATAGTGAAACTTTTAAGGTACAACAACAAGAGTTTGCTCCATTTGTTCTTTCTCCTTTACTTAATCAGTATTTTATTACAAGCGTTGTTGGTGCGTGTCATGGATTACTCTGTTTTTATGGTTTGTATCTTGGTTCTAAGGAGTGGAGGGTTGTTATTTGGAACCCTTCTATCGGAAAATCATTTGGTATTGCTCTCCCAGAATATGTCCCTCGAATTCCAACTCAGACTTTTTATGGTTTCGGGGTCTGTCCTGTCAATTTAGATCCTACTGTTGTGAAGATTTTATGTGCAGATAACATGCCTTGGCATGCTGAATATTTTACATTGAGCTCGGGTATTTGGAATGTGATTCCAAGTGGTAATTTGCCTCGTCAATCAATTACACTTAAAAATCTATCAACTCAGGTTGTTATAGATAGGTTTATCTATTGGGCTGCTTGTGACAAGACTTTTGCTGATGATGGTGAAGTTACCACAAATCATATGGTTGTGTCATTTGATTTGATTACCAAAGAGTTTAAAGTTGTAGACCTACCAGATACCTTAACAAACGAATTGCTCTTACCTCTCTCAGTTTCTAAGCTAAGGGGGTCTCTTGTTGTGTATAAATCTATGTATGTCGATGGAACACATTGTTGTGGTGTATGGGTGATGGAGCATGATTCGTCTTTTAGAAAGCTATTCACAATTGGCGCACCGGTAGATAAAATATTGGGATTTAAGAAGAATGGTGAAACTATATTTGAAACTCGAAAGGGGGATGGAATATTTATAACACTTGATGTTTACGACACCTGCTGTCAACAAATCAAGAATCTTGGGATTTCTGAAGTATTGGGCTTCTTCTTCATGGGCTCTTACAAGGAATCGCTACTTCTCCTTGATCACTCGGATTTACATATATATTCTAACAATAAATGATCAAAAAGATGAAGCACACCTTTCAAGGTGTGGATTAACAAAGTGATATGTTACCTAAGGAGGGAGGGGCCTATTTTGTAGTTAAGGTGTGGAAAAATCACTCTATTTTAGTTTTTTATCACTGTTTTAATGTCTTTAAGTAATGTCAGGAATCTTATGTGATTGTAAGCGGTATTTTTCATATATGTGATTTGTAGCAAGGTTAGTGAAATTGGTACTATCAAGTTTAATGTGATTTTTATTATTCCATGGTTAGTGTTACTTCTGCTTTTTATCTTTGATGGGTTTTTTAGAGCGAGGAATGTCCTTTATACATGCCTTATTGTTTATGTAATTAAAGATGACTGGCCTTTTAGATGCTCATTACTTGTTGAAATCTTGTTAGCGTTCTTTGATTTGTTACATTCTCCTCTCATTATATATGCTTGCGGTTACTTTAAATGATGTGTAGATATAAACATGAATATGCAACATTTGAATGTAAATAATATTCATGTACTTTGAGTCCGGGGTAGTGGTTAGGCGATGTTTGGAAAAAGTCATGACCGGAAAGTCCAAACCACGTGCCACCTCGTAAATTGGTATACATGAACAAACCAGGGGACGGTGCTTGGTATGAGCAGCACAAGTCTCCTACTCTCCCAGCTTTCATTTTCATATTAAACTACCGATGTGTCGATGTCATCAACCAATGCCACAGATTGCAATAGCATTCATAACGGAAACACGATCCTTTGACTCATAGAGTCAACTGATACGTTTATTTCTTGAGTTATGCTCTTGAATGTTGGAGCTGTAGTATCTGACCCACCGCTTAGTGTTTGTGCTATCCTTTTAATTGTGGCCCTTTTGAGACCTCAATCGGGTATGGACTGGTAAGGGTGTTCGTTCATTCAGGTTTCAGGTTTCTCGGTACGGGTTCTTTGCTTTGAGCATTTTTTAAGGAAAAACCGAACCGAAGTTAAAGTGCAGCAAACCGAACCACAAACTGAGTTTGAATTTAGCTCTGTTTAGGTTTTGAAAGGAGAAAACCCGAATTGCAAAATTTGTTAATTTTTAAGGGATAGGAACATCGTTCTTTCATCCACCGATATAAAGTCATAAATTCAAATGCATTAAAAGGACTTGCTGTTGCCATAAGAAGTGGGTTTTGCACAGGTAAGTCTCATCAAGACATCACTTCTTTTGGCGGGTTTGAATTAGTTTCTTTAAAAATTCTACTTGACAATTTGTTTTCTTAATTTCCTGAAACTTTTCTTGGCTGGGATATGAAACCAAATAATCTCTTGAAAGGACCTCGTGGACAACTAAAACTTGCAGATTTCGCCTGGCGATATTCGGTAGTCCCGACACTCCGACAGAAGCTTCACTCACCAGGTATTATTTTCATTACTGGATGTCTGGATGGCATAAGCGTTATTTTACATAATTCCTGATAGCAAGCTTGTCATCTAGTAAATCAGTTTAACATTTATGTTCCTAGAGTTGAAAGGTATTTGTGAGAGTGTACTCTCGTATGTATCACATTTTTGTATATAAGATGACCTTAGTGTGGTAATTTTGCCTATCATCTATTAACAAGTATATGTAATTAGGTCTTTGCTCGATGGTATAGAGCACCTGAGCTATTATTTGGTGCAAAGCAGTATGGTCCTGGGGTTGATGTCTGGGCAGCGGCTTGTATATTTGCTGAGCTCCTTCTTCGCCGTCCTTTCCTTCAGGCGAGTTCAAGTTGTCTGTGTTATCCTCATTCCATTTATCTTGACATCAATTTATATAATGTTTTACAGTTTATCTTCTGCTATTGATAAAACAGGGTGCCAGTGACATAGATCAACTGGGCAAAATATTTGCTGCCTTTGGGACTCCAAAACCCTCTCAATGGCCTGACATGATTTATCTACATGATTATGTGGAATACCAGTTTGTTCCTGGGCAGACACTTCGGACATTATTTCCAATGGCCAGTGATGATGCATTGGATCTGTTATCCAAGATGTTCGCATATGATCCTAAAGCTAGGATTTCAACACAAAGAGCATTAGAACATAGGTAATTGACGTAATATTAACTTTCGTAGAGGTAGCAACTTTGACCTGTTTACTTATGAAGGGATTGATTTGCGCTGTGCTTAATCTCAAACGGATCAAATAGAAAAGGGTTTTGCATAAAGAAACATACTCTTAAATCTTCCCATTCTAGTATTTGTACTATATTTTGGACAAGTCGGTAAAAAATGGCTTTTTGTCTTGTTTGGGTCATTTTGTAACAAAAACAAGGTTTTAAAAAATACAATAATATTTATATAGAAATGTCAAGTTTTGTATAAATCAGTTAGATTTAATATTATGTTAAAGTTTATATCTAAGTATTTAGATTAGGGTTATAGTACACAAAAGTTACTAAAGTTTACAAAAAATTTGTCCTAAGGTAATATAGTTTCATTTTGTTCATCCAGGTTACTAAACTTTGAAACTTTGTTCACTCGTGAATCGAACTTATAAAAGTGAATGTTCGGGTTATTGAACTTTGAATTTTGTTCACTCAAAGCATCGAACTTATCAAAAATCTACATCCAAGTTGCTCGGACTAACACCGAATTTTGGAAGTGTATGCTTACCGAAAGTTTAGTAACCTAACTGAACAAAATGAAACTATATTACCTTAGGACAAATTTTTTGTAAACTTTAGTAACTTTTCTGTACCATAACCCTTTAGATTACGGGTTAAAAAATGACCCAAACGGGACACAAAGCCATTCTGTGATGACTCATGTGTACAAAATGAGGTCTAATGACTAAAGACTGGACAAATGGAAAGGTATGTTGATATTTCATGCAAAATAAAAAACCGAAAATAGTTTACTAAAAGGGGAACAAGTAAAATGGGTTGAGTGCGTTAAAAGAGGCCCAACATCATTTTTTAATGTTTTTTATATGAATAATTAGATTGTTATCGTAAATGATATTGTTTTTTACCATAGGAATTTATACAATATCCATAAAAAAAAAGTGGACGATATATATTAGCATGACCTGACTCTTGTCTGTTTCGATCTGCAATAAAGAAATGACCCATTTTGAGTTTTTGACATGCTACCCAACATGACCTACCCACCAGTCCTGTCACCTCTAACTTTGCGGGATGAAATTTGCTTCTGTGGTAGGTACTTCTCATCTGGACTGCCACCTATGGAACCAGCTTTGCTTCCACGACCTCCACCAAAGAAGGACTCAACGGACTCAAAGTCCTCAGAATTTGGTCCAAACCGTGCTTTCCCCTAATTCAAGAAAAACAAGAAGAGTGATGCCTGGAAAGGGTAATGACCATGGCATTGGCAATGAAAGAAGTGGGCCTGCACCAATGTCTCTTGATTTTTCAGTGTATGATAATGGGCCTCCGGCTAGACCGACAATTAACAGGTAAATAGCCTTAGAATAAAATAAAACTTATTGTATGCATGATAGTGTATAATGTTTTGACACATTTATTTTTATTCATTATTGCACAATACCTAATATAGGTTTCAAGCCCATTTGGGATTGCATTTGCGGTTAGCTGATTAGGTAATTGTATTATATCCACATTAGATGTTGTGAGAACCCTAGGAATCTGCCATTTACATTCAAAATTTAGCGCAGTACAGAATATTAATCTTGATCACTAAAATAAGAAAAAACCGAATGGAAAACCAAAAAAAACGACCGAAATCGGTTTTTATTTTTTCAGAAACCGAAAAATACGGTTCGGTTTCGGGTTTTGTCCAAAAACCAAACCGCCAAAAACCGAACCGAACCGAACCGGTTTTATTATATAATAATATCTAATTAATATAATATGATTAAGTAACTAAATAAATCAATTTTATAAGTTCATATTCATTTTGTTAGTGGATTTATAATATATTTATCTTAACGTTTATATTTATATGTGTGTTTGTCTTGTCGCGTGTTTTGTGTGAATATATCAATAAGTATTCGATATATGATTATACTATGTGTCTGTTCACTTGTATGTGTATGTCTCATTTAAATGTTTGTAATTGTAGAATTATGCAATAAACATCATTATGCTTATATTGAAAAAAAGTAAAGAATAATAACTAATTTTGTACGTAAAACAAGTTTGTTGGTATAATTTGGCCATACCCAAATATTAACGGTTAGAAACCGAAAAAACCGAAAAACCGAACCGAAACCGATAACAAACCGAAAAAATCGAACCGCCAAAAACCGAACGGTTTCGGTTTTGGGTTCTACAAAAACCGAACTTTATGGTTCGGTTTTGGTTTTAGCCAAAAACCGACCCAAACCGAACCGTGCACACCCCTAGTTTTAGTGATATCAATATAGAAGTCCCTGTTAGCAAACTGATAAAAAAAACTTTAGTGATAACTAAAAAATAAATTTTTTGGAAGCAATGGGTACTTATAATGGCCACCAACAGGTAAGCAAAGTTTCGTATTGAAGAACCTCTTTTAAACAGATTTATATATTTGAGGGTAAATCTAATAAGAGGACTGCTTGCTGAAGATGAAAAATAAGTGTAGTGTGACCTGCATATTTGCCAACATAAGACTCTGTCACTACATAAAATGGACTATATTGAAGTATTTCATTTCTGTTGAATATTTCAGCCAGCAATGTTGTTAAATCAGTTGCAGCCTCCTCATCAGCTTTGCCCAATAGCTCTTTATTCTTAACAAAATGATATATACATACTAAGTTAATAAGAATATGATCAAATGCTTGTACCATAAATCTAATCTAACCATAGAGCTTGGAGGCACATATCCCAACCTTTATGACATTGGAAGCCTTAAAAGTAATCTGGTAAAAGAATGAGAGGGAAGAAACCTTCTCTTTTCCATCAATAAGCTTAGACATCAAACAACTGAACACATATTTGTGTAAAATAAGTAAACATCGCCCTAAGTTCAATTATTCACTTTAGGTAGAATATTATTTTAACATAGCAATGTCCATAATATTACGGTTAATCCACCCATTTCACTACCTCTAAGAGAGACTGGACATGCAGGACAGACCTGTTTCAAGTAAAAAAAAAAATCCAAGAAAACTATGCAACTTTGAAAAAATATTACAAAAATTCATGTTAATATCATCCAAAATAACCATATTTGTAAGTCAGGCTAGGTAGCAATGATTTTAAGTCCGATGATCAAAATATGAATAAAAAGTGAAAGTATGTTGCTATTAGCAAAATGTCCCCTTAAAGTATAAAAGAAAATCGACATGTGAAATGCAAGAAAAGAGTAATTTCACGAATCATCCCATCGGGCGTGCCGCCTTGCCCGCAGGATGCTAGGAGTGCTATAACTTCATGAATAGTTTGTGGCAAATTACTACCTCCTGTGGCAAGAAGCTCTTATTGAAATAGTCGATCGTTGTTAAACAAACAATTGAATTAAACAACTTTAGGAATGAAAGCCAATGAAATCATATGTGCAACATCAACCTATTTGGTTGAAAATGGGTTGATGTGTAGGGCGTTTTATATCAAAGGGGTCAAATAAAATGGCTTCTAGGGGAAGGGATCATGTGGTTTAAACGGGTTGAAGATAGCACAAAGTTTATTCTGTATGCCTAAAACTGCCTAAATTGTGTTATTGAAACATTTAGATTACTATTTCAACAATAATCATTAAATATCTTTAAACGCTGAACTTTGTCTTTGTGGGTCAACCCGGCCTGTCTCCTTTTAACTGATACTAAATAACGACCCTCTTTAACCAGAGCCCATTTGACAGGTTAACGGTTAAAAAAAACAGCCCAACCACAACCCTAACAGTGCAATAAAGAACCTTACAAAGCATGAGAGTATATCATGATTCATGAAACATAGGGGTGTTCATCGGTTCGGTTATCGGTTTGTTCGGTTTGTTTGGTTCGGTTTGTTTGGTTAATTTTTTTTTTCGTATAACCGAGAACCGAACCGAATTCAAATTGATTAAACCGAACCGATAACCGAACCGAATAACCGAAAACCGAACCCCCATAACCGAAAACCGAACCGAATAACCCGAGTTACATAGATTTAATAATTTATTCATTTATTTATATATATTTTTTGCAAAAAAAGTATTTTTCGAGATTAAAAAATGTTATATATATAGTATAAAAGAGTTTTAATATATATATTTTTATATAAATATATAAAAAATATATATATTTATTTAAATTCGGTTTTCGGTTCGGTTTTCAGTTTGGATTGCTAAAACCATAACCGAACCGAAAACCGAACTTTTATTTCGGTTCGTTTCGGTTCTGACAAATTCGGTTTGGTTACGAGTTCGGTTCGGTTATTTTCGGTTCAGTTCGGGTTCGGTTTTCTGTTTATTCGGATATTACCCCCACCATTTAATCGAGAATACTCCGTATTCAAGTATTCATCAGAAGCATCCTAGCAAGAACATTATTATAAATGCTTACAAACTTTTTTGTTAATTTATTATTTGTAACTAAAAGTATGACTTTTAGTATTTTTTTTTTCATGTTCAATAGCAGCTTTACGGGCACTCCAAGAAGACTAATAAGATGCACATAATATGGTGCCGACAACCATTAGTTACAAAAAATTTCGGTACTATAGACATTTTAGTGTGGCTTAATTTAAGTTATTTAGTAATTGTGATTAGTATCCTTAACATTATAACGACACCGCCATGTGTAAGCAACAATTCAACAAAGTTTCTCACATCCCATGGGTCAATCTGTTTTTTTAGATCCTCACTAACTAAAATATATATAAATTGCCTTTGGAAATTTCACAAGCCTAGTAAGTCGTTGAGTACCTTAGAAAGTATTCTAACTAATGACACAATAGCATTTGGATTGTAAAATCGATTACTAATATGAGCATGATGTAAATTAGCCACAACTCCACCCTATTTCAAATCAGTTGAACAACACTAAAACCCCAACATCAAATGTTGACAAATTTTCATATGGGCACCAGCAATATCGCAAAATAAATCTTACAATAACCATAAAAACCACACACAAAAAATTACCAATGATTTCACCCAGCTAATAAATTTTTTAAATAAAATCATAAAAATTAGGTGAATTAGCTTACCATATATCTTTAAAAGATTCCCGTTTAATTTTTTGTATGCATCATCACAATGTAACAGAATCTTCAAAACCATTGTTCTTAATTTAGGATAGTATTTATTTTTGAATTGATACACCCATTTCGCATTAAATACTTGTACCTAGTGTTTGCATTAAATATTCGCTCAACTGTTTGTACTAGTCTTGTTGGGTTTTAGGTTCCTTGGATAAAGAATTACTATTGGAACCACGGACGTGCTTGATGTAACCACGATAAAGTGTAACCACGGATGAAGACAATCATGAGTAGTATTATGTAACCACCGATAATATAGGTTAGTCTTGTATAGTCGGTTAGTTTATTGTATAAATAAATATGGAAAAGATATTTATCTTGTAGGTTACGTATTATTATTGTATAGGACCTATAAAAGGAGGTCCTAGGTTAGGTTAGATATACGGATGTTTTATATCTAAGGTCGATACACTTCAAGGTTGCAAAACCCTAATCTTGTAAGAGTATTCGTATTAATAAATAATATTGAGGTGTTGAATGTTAATTGTTCTTCTTCTTAAGATTAAGTATTAAATTCCGCGTAATACTTGATAAGCTTTTGTTACAAGTCGGTTTCTATATTAGATCGTTTGCTCAACTGGGATCAACAAGTGGTATCGAGCTTGTGATCTAGAAACCTGTAACCAAGAAGAAGTCATTAATCTTTACTCAAGTAAGTTAAGATGTCGAAGAAACTCACATGGTGATGCTTCAAAAGTGCCCATGCTCAAACATGGTGAGTATCAAATCCGGAGGATGCGAATGAGGCAATACATTCGTATGATTGATTATGCTCTACGGGATGTTGTTGAAAAAGGAGACACTCTTCCTTTGAAGGGTGTGGATGGTAAGGAGGTTGCTATTATTAGTGAACTGATAAAGCTAAGAGGAAAATGGAGATCAAAGCTCACGATATTCTCTCCATGGGAATACCTAATGAGTTTGCATTGGACTTTGATCAATATGAGTCTCCTAAAGAATTATTGGATGCTCTTGAATTAAGGTTTCTTTGGTAATGAAGCTACTAAGAAGTCAAGGATGAACATGCTCAAGCATCGGTTTGAAACCTTCACGCTCTCTTAGTGGAGAAAAGATTGATGGAACATACAATAGACTTCAAAACTTATCGATCAATCAAGGCGGTGGGTTACAAGTTCCTTCAAGAAGATATTAATTTGAAGTTCATTAGGAGCTTATCATCGATTGGGCTATTCATACAATTGTGTGGAGAAATAAGGCGGACTTTGCTACAATGACTCTAGACAATCTCTTCAATAACTTGAAGGTTTATGAGTGCGAGAATAACTTTTCTAACTCGTCTTCTTAAATCAAAACATTGCTTTTGTATCCACTAATCACAAAAGCCCACAAGATGTATCCACTGCGCTTATGGTATAACCACGGCTATTGCAAACAATACCACTTTGTTAGTGATAATGTCGATGATGGTGCAATTTGTGCTTTTCGTCGATTTAACTACTAGTGTTGATGTTTTGAATCAAGATCTAGATCAAATTGATCCCGATGATCTTGATGAAATTAATCTTCAATGGCAAATGGCAATCTTGACTCTCCAAGCAAGGAAGTTTACGAGGAGGACTGGAAGACATGTTAGGTATGATGGTCAAAGGAGAGTGGATTCGACAAAAGCAAGATGGAGTGCTTTAGCGCAAGAAGAAAGGTCATTTTGCTAGGGAATGTCGAGCTCTAAAAAGAATTGAAAGCATTAAGAAGACAACATAAGAGCACGCTACTTCTTGACTTTGGTTGCTCGGGATGGACTTGGTGATTATGATTGGGTGATCAGTTGAAGAAGGTCCAAATGCGACTTTTCTTGCTAGTGAAGCTTCAAAAGAGCATAACTTTGCTCTAATGGCATATGCTTCATCTTACGGTTCGATTACGAGGTATCTAATGATTCTAAAACATCTACTTGTTCTTTTAAATCATGTTATGATAACTTAGAATCACAAAAGGCTATCACCGAGAGTATGAGAAAAGAAGTAGAGATTGACTCTAGATAATTTAGGATATAGAGTTGGTCTAGAGGTGTGGAAGAAAGCTAAAATTACGTATTAAATGTGAGTTTGAGTATGTAGAAAAGATCAATATACTAGGTGGTGAAATTGATCTTAAAAGCAGAGAGATTAAAATGCTTAAAGATAAATTAGCGAGGCGAAAGTGTAAAACTACAGGCCCTAGATGAAAAAGAAAAACATGTTGTTAGGGTTGCTAAAACACAATATGCTTGATCTAGTAAAGAAACCAATAGGTCAAAATTGTTCAAAGATGGTACGGTTTAGGATACAATGATATGCCACCACCCCTTTGATGAAACATGCACCACGCTAAAGAACTGTCATTTAGTAGTGAATTCGGTTTAACAAACTGTTGAAGAGATAAATAAAATGAAACACCTAAGATAAGTTCGATAAGTTATCGATGCTCCCATAATAGAAGATTGGGAATCGATTACGAGGATGATAGAACCGAATCAACTAAGTGCGAAAAGATAGAGACAGTTAAGAAAGTTGATTCTAAGCAAGTCAACCTTGTACCTAGATTTGGAGCTAAAGTTACCAAGAAAGTTGTAGAGTACAGGGGAAATTCCTAGGGACGGATGAAACAATATAAACCTAGGGGTAATCAAAGAAGCTTAAATGGTCTAATTTCTAATAGATTAGGTGATGAGTTTCAATGTGTTAAAAGGCTTGTTTTGTGTGTGGTAGTTTTGAACACTTACGGAGAAATTGTCATAAAAATGCACCACAAGTTTGGAATCATTGGAGGAGGGTAAATCATCAAAACTTTTCAAGAAAAACAAACCCTCATCCTAACAAGAACATGATACCAAGAGCGGTCTTGATGAGGAATGGGAATACAAAATCTATTGTCAACTGCTACACCTAAATGGGTTCCAACCATCGCTAAGCAAAATGTAAACACGGCTAAGCGAGAATCAAACCATCATTAAGCAAAATATCACCTCGATTCAAAAGAAGTTTTAAAATTCCAAAGGTGATAAGCGATCGATGGTTGGAAATCATTTTATCTTTATTAAGGCCTCGACAAGTTGGCAATGGAAGCCTAAGACCAAGGTTTTACCACATGTCAACTGTGCATCAATGGACCTAAAGAAATTTGAATATTTTGATGCAGGCGGACCAGTCGATCTTGGCTTGGGTCCACAAGAGAACTAACTTGTGTAATTTTATGTGCGGGGCAATCTTCAAACCGAGCTAAAAGATAAAGGAGTTTTTGATAGTGGTTGCTCGGGCACATGACTTGGGATGGAAGCAATCGGAAGATTTTGAAGCTTATGATGGAGGATATGTGGCATTTGGCAATGATCCAAGGGAGGAAAGATACTTGGCGAGGCACAATCGAGCAGGAATCTAGACTTTGAAAAAGTCTATTTGGTCTGAGGACTTAAGTACAATTTATTCATGTTTCTCAAATGTGTGATAAGAAAAAGCGGGTACTTTTGGGAAAGCGGGTGTGTGGTGTTATCTCCCGAGTTTAAGATGCACGATGAGAAGTTTATACAACTTAGGGTACCTAGGAAGGAAAATATATATTGTTTTGATCTTAAAGATGTTCTTCCTAAAAGGTCCTTATGTTTGTTTGCTAAAGCATCATTGATGAGTCAAAATTGTGGCATAGAAGGCTAGGTCATCTCAATTACAAAACAATCAATAAAGCGGTAAAAGGAAACTTAGTGAGAGGTTACCTTCAAAGGTTTTGAGTGTAAGGAAGCTGTGTGTAGCTGTCAAAAGGAAAACAACATAGAGCTTCTTGTAAGACCAAATCGTAAACACCATAACACAACCACTTGTTTATGCTTCATATGGACTTATTTGGACCTACCTTTGTTAGAAGCTTGAACCATAAGCGATGTTGCCTAGTTATCATGATGATTATAGTAGATTTTCTTGGGTATACTTTTGGCTACTAAGAGTGAGACTAGTGAGATTCTTAAGAGTTTCATTACTAAGATAGAAAATCTAGTAAATCATAAGGTCAAAGTAATCGAGATGTGATAATGGGCCGAGTTTAAGAATGATGTGATGAATCGGTTACTGTAGCTAAAGGTATTGAAAGGCAGTTTAGTGTTGCTAGAACACCACAATGTAATGGTGTGGCCGAAGGAAAAATAGAACACTAATTGAGGTCGCTAGGACAATGTTGTCGAGTCTAAGTTACCAACTACCTTTTGAAATTTGAAGTCAGAGGAATTGCATGTTATGTGCAAAGCAGTAAGGTAGTGAAGCCTCATAACAAGACCCCTATGAGTTGTTACATGATAGGAAGCCAATGATTGCATTCCTAAAACCTTTTGGGTGTCTGTTACCATTTTGAATACCATAGACTACCTAGGCAAGTTTCAAGAAAAAGCGGATGATGGATACTTTTAGGCTATTCCACAAATAGCAAAGCCTTTAGAGTATACAATAGGAGGACTAGAATTGTGAAGAGAACTTACATGTTCAATTCGGTGAAAAGACTCTAGTGTTGAGACCAAAGGACCGGGCGGTTGTTTAACATTGATATGCTAACCAAATCTATGAATTATGAGCCTATCATTGCGGGAACTTCCACTAATCTTGATGCGGTACACAAAAGGATTACGAAGTAGATACATCTTCAAAGGAAGCGATTCTCCAAAGGAGTTCTATTTGGTTGAAAAGTGGAAAGTTTGGTTCATTCCTTCCATCATACACAAGCAAGGTCCCTCGATGATGATGTCTTGAATCTTGGAGGCAATGTTGATCATCATCAAGATAAGGATGAGTTGTTGCAAGATAACTCGGTGTCGGTGAAGAAATTGAAAAGAAGAAAAAGCGATCTGCAAGCAACTTTGCTAAGCCTCTTGAAAGTCTTGATAGGCCATCATGTGACGACAAGCCATCTTCTACCACCGATAGTTCAAGTGAAATTCGGCTACAAGTCTTGGAGATAGTACTTTCTTTGGACCTAATCCAAAGCCACTATTTGGTGATGAGGAGTATCCACATGATCCTAATATGCGATTTAATAGAGATTGATACTCCTACGATGATGAAGACATGGATGAATTCTTCAATGCTAATTTGACTAATTTGGAAGCGTAATTAATGAAAGTCCAATTACTACTACCGAATTCACAAGATTCATCCCAAGGAGCAATTCTTGGAAATTTGAATACTCCAGTTCAAACAAGAAGCGGGGTAAAGAACACATGAACCCTTTCACGAACATGGGTTCTTTGCAAGATCTCTTCACAAAAGAAGCAGTCATAAAGATCGCAAAATTGCTTGTTTGCTTGTTTTACGTCTCAAAAGGAGCCCAAGAGAGTGGAAGAAGCTTTAACGGAAGAAGGTGGGTAGAATCAATGCAAGAGGAGCTTCTTGGTTCAAACTTCAAGAGGTTTGGACATTGGTTGATCTTCCAAATGGGAAGAGGGCTATTGGGACTAAATGGGTGTTCGAAACAAGAGGATGAAAGAGGAATTGTAGTGAGGAACAAGTCAAGGTTGGTTGCTCAAGGATACACACAAGCGAAGGTTTGGACTATGATGAAATATTTGCACCAGTTGCAAGGATAGAGGCTATTAGATTGTTTTGGCTTATGCTTCATTCAAGAATTTTGTTGTGTATCGGATGGATGTTAAAAGTGCATTTTATATGGCACTATTGATGAGGAGGTTTATGTTTGTCAACCTCACGGTTTTGAAGATCTGATCATCGACAAGGTTTACTGGGTGAGGAAGGCTATGTATGGATTGCATCGGGCTCTAGGGCATGGTATGAATGCCTATCTACTTATTTGATGGACAATGGGTTTAAAGAGGACGATTGATAAAACTTTGTTCATTAGAAAGCACAAAGATGATATTTCTTGGTTCGGGTTTATGTAGATGACATCATCTTTGGTTCTACTAACAAGGAGCTATCGAGATTTTGAGAAACTTATGCATGATAAGTTTCGGATGAGTTCTATGGGAGAACTCACTTTCTTTTAGAGCTCTGAGTTCAACAAAGGGTGATGGTATTTTCATTAGTCAAGACAAGTATGTAGCGAGATGTGTTGAAGAAATTTGGGTTTCAAGATGTAAAGAGTGCAAGTACACCTATGGAGACTCGAAAACCTATGCTACCGGATGATGGAAGTCCCAAAGTTGATTTGAAGTTATACGGATCCATGATTGGATCTTTGATGTATCTTCTTGCATCTAGGCGGACATTATGTTCTCGATGCGTGTGTGTGCAAGATTTCAAGTAACACCAAATACCTCACACATGAATCTTTGTTAAGAGGATCTTTAGATATTTGAAAGGTCATCCTAAATTGGGCCTTTGGTATTCTAAGGATTCCCTTTTGATTTGGTGGCCTACATCGATAGTGACTATCTTGGAGCTAGTGCGGATAGGAAGTCTACCACTGGAGGATGTCGGTTCTTGGGAAGCAGATTAATTTCTTGGCGGTGTAAAAGCAAACTATTGTGGCTAATTCTACAACCGAGGTGAATATGTGGTGCTTTGCTAGTTCTTGTGGTCAAGTTCTTTGGATTCGAGAATCAATTCTTTGGATTTTGGGTACAATTTTATGCATACTAAGATTTACATTGATAATAACGATACAATTTGCATTATCAAAATCTGTTTTACATTCTAGAACTAAACATATTGAGATAAGACATCACTTTATTAGAGATTGTAATGAGAAAAGGTTGATTCAAATGGTAAAATCCATCTTGATTTCAATGTTGCTGATCTTCTCACCAAAGCTTTTGATGTGGGGAGGTTTCAGTATCTTGTAGTTAGTATTGGAATGATTAATCTCTAAACTCTCAAATTGTTTTGTATAAGTTTGTAAAAGTATTGGCCTGTTATTATGTAATCTTAGTATTGCTATTTCTGTTTATATCCACTGATAGTGTTGCTTCTAACCACTGATAGAGTTGATCTATCCACTGCTAGTTGTTCTGTGTTTCCACTAACCATTGTGCAGATAAAAGATAAGTCATTATAGAGATTCAAGAAGTACTGAAGTTACATTGTTCATTCAACAAAGCAGTTTCGACTTCGACACAATGAAACTTCAAGTGCTAAATAAAGACTACATCTATACATGATTTTCTACTAATATTTCTACTACTACTATCCTTGCTTATATCGTTTGAATCTTGGATATGCATTTATCATATGCATGACCGCAAAAAAGCGACTAAGGATCAAAATGGAAAGGATGGATTGATGCAAGCGAAGAAGTGAAGGCGATTGTGGCGAGATAGATGGATGATATGATATTCTTCTTGTGCTCCATCTTCTCTTACCACCATTCGACAACTTACTCCATCTTCCTTTTCCCTTCCTTGTTACGATGTGTGAAGAAGCACCATGACTTGGTGCACTAAGACCAAGAACCACCTCTCGTCCTTAGGGGTGGTGGGTTTCTTCTCGTGGTCTTGGTTGGGGTTAGATGATGAAGGTTTGGGGTTTGAAGTCCTCTTCTTAGAAGAGTCATCGAGTCTTGAGAGGCATCACTTGGATTCACCACACTATCATCTTGGATGATGGGAGAAATGGGGATTTTCTTGGTCTTGGTTCTTGTGGAGGAAAGTAGGACGACCATGGGTTTCCATCTTCACTTGATGATGAAGATGATGAAGAGGATGAGGAGGAGGTTAGATCAACCACCTCGGTTTGTTCCAACTAGGGTTCCACATTTTGATTGTAGTTGATTGGGGATTTTGGAGCAATTAGGGTTTTAACTTTTGATTGGTTTGGGCGTTATGTGATATTTGGGTTCTTTTATAAGCAAAGTTTATGAGTTATTGAAGTAAATATAGGGGCGGGTTAAATGTGGTTGAGGAGTTAATGAGGTTCTTGGGTATTGGCTGAATAAGTTCTAGAAGTTGACTATATTGACTTACTTGTTCTAACCACGGATAGGTCTTTTGTAACCACTTACGGTTCTCTAACCACTGCTAACTCTAATCTTTGTCTCGTGTTTGTTTTGTGTTTTGTCTTGCGGTATGAAGGATTTGTATGCAACATGAGCTAGTGTGTGAGCTACTTGTGTTTGTTAAAAAAAAAAAAAAAAAAAAAAAAAAAAACTTGTTTTGTAATCCTTCATATCTTGTGAGATCATTTTCAATTTACTTGCTTGCTCTAATTTGGATATTTGGGAGGAGTAATCATCTGTATCCACCGATGGTTAGTTACAAGCTGCGGATAGTTGTTATGGAACAATGGATAGTATGATCCTCTGTTTTGGATACTACGAGGGTTGTTTCGACACTTTGGCAAAAGTATATATCTCTCCCCACAATCACGGATGGATCAATTTATTTGATCTTCTAACCACTTCCAATTGGCAATACCCTTAAACCCTAATCACTTTCTTTGGTTTATTCACAAAACCCACTTCATATCCATCATTAATCACAATGGCTGAGACGTATTCCACTTCCCATAATCTTGTTGCTGTACTCACTAAGGATGCTCGATCTGAAGGGTTTCATCAAATGATTGATTTCCTAGTTCACAGTCCCATTCACTATGCTTTAACGGTTGAACCTACCATTCTTAAAGCCTACATACATCAGTTTTGGAGGAATGCTAAACTTGAAGAGGTTAATGGCTTGGAGGTGTTTAATCTTGTTGTGGATGAGAATGCTATTTACATTTACGAGGAGATCATTAGAAGTTTTGAGGCTTGATGATCTTGATGGTGTTGATAATCTTTCGGATGTTGAGATTGTTCTTTGGTTTAGAGATTAGGATATACATACAGGTGAAAAGGTACAATTTTTAAGAGTTTGTTTTCACAACAATGGAAGTTTTGATTCACACTTTGTTGATGTGTATGAGTAACAAGACCACGAGCTTTAATGACTTTCCTTCAAAAATTGCTCTGCTATTATTTGTTTGTCGATGGAAGGAAATTTAAGCGGTCTAGGATGATATATGAGGGTTAGTTCGAGAATATTAGGAAGAAGGGTAAATACTATTTGTATCCTAGGTTTGTTCAACTGCTTGTGGAACATCAAATAAAGGAACATGTTGAACATGCTAGAGAGTATGAAGTACATCATATGCTTCCTAGAGTTTTGCACATATGAGGAATCGACCACGAGAATGTTGTCATTAGAGATGTTCCTTTATTTCCTCACATGCTTACTTTGCCTCTTGATTACGAGTTTAATGAAGGTCTTGCATCATGGACTAGGAGAACACAGGGCACTAAGCTTCCTCGGGCTAGTGTTAGTGGTATGGTTAATGAGGATGTCACATGGAGTGGAGGTGACATGATTGGAAGGGCTTCCACTCTTGATTCATGCTTTGATCTTTGGTCGGGATAGTGGAAACATCAATAAGACCCAACCTTTGGCAACTCCTAATGTGGAAAGTTCTTTGGAGCTTAACACGGTGGAGGTATCCTAGCCAACCGGCTGCTACTGAGTACATAGATGATCGAGCTCGATGCGGTGCTATGTCTTCTATATCCAGGATTCACCTCTCGGGCGATTAACACATTTCAGTGATGAGGATAGATTGGAACGACAATGAATTGACGGTTAATGACTTTGTACATGATGACTTTTCAATGAACCACCTCTCGGACCGGTTCACACAGTCGAAGTGGGAGGATATTCTTGAACGTTTAAATGAATTGGCGGTTAAGTGTGCTAAAGCGGAGGATACAATTTCGGTCTCTGAGGAGTTATCGTGTTTCGAGGTAAGGATATTCGGAGGTTGAAGCATAGGGTATTGGTTTTGGAGAAAGTGAAAAGACACAGGTTCTTTGTTTTGAAAGCTATGCGACGAAAGAAAAGAAGGTGGACTCTCTCTTGCTCGAATGTGAATGATGTATCCAAGCAGGGAGGAGTGATGGCATGAATTCGGGGAGGCTGTGGATGTATCATTGGTGTACCTATGGAAGAAGATGTTGATAGTGGAGATCAAGATTTTTGGTTTCGATAAAGATGGGAATGAGGTTGTTCTTGAAAATTTGAAGAATGTTGAGGTAGTGCGAAACACAACAAGCGATAGTGTACACGAAACCATGGTTAGTACTTTTGTAACCACTTATGCGGTTTCGGACTTGGCTATTGTTCCTACTCTTGACACCCATCGCTATCATAACCACTTCCTTTGTTGTCACAACTCTCTATATATACCACCTAAGCCTAAAGAAGTAGAGAAAGAAGCTACAAGTACATTGATTAATCTGAGCAAAACATCATCTATACCTACACCTATCATTGCACTGTTTTATCATTCGGTCTCTGCTACTAAACCCGAGTTAAAAGTTTGGTTATTGGTGAACCTTTGAAGAAGAAAGTGGTTCAATCGATGTTGGGAAAGGTAAAGAGGTAGTCTTGAAGTTTAAAATAAAGCGAACAAGAAGCTTATGATGAAGAGTATGGAAGAAATTTGTTGGCGAAGACCAAGCGACTTTGGATAAAGAAAGAAAGAAGAGGAAGCTAGTGAGAGATGGTTAGCTATATGGTATGAATCACAAAACTATCTTCAAGCTTCTTTACAAATATGATGAGTTCTTTAGCAAGAATGGAAGCTGTTGGATGATGAAGGAGAAAGCTAGACTAATGAATGAATGGGCAAGGAATGTGAGTAAAACAAAAGCAGGTTATAAGAAAGAAACCTCCTACTATGGCTCGGATGAGGAATGTATTGATGAAGATTATCAAGAATTCGAGGCATATATGTTTACGATAATCTCGATGGGTGTTCATTTGAAAGAAATTTTGAGATTTATGAGAGATGTATGAGAATTAATGATGATTTACGTCAATGAATTCTAAAAGGAAGAAGAGTGGATTAAAAGGATGATGAATGGATTCAAAGTAAAGAAAGAGAAAATCGAGATTCGGAGACATCGATTCTAAAAGAGTGAAAGTTGTTGCGATGAAAATCAAATTATTTCTTATGAATTTAAGCTTTTAGTTGGAAGTGAAGGAGTTTGGAAAATTCAAAGACTCAACAATGAAGTTTTGAGTATAATAAATTTTCACAAATGCTTGATATTTTGATAGAGATGATTTGATGAATCTTTGGATACTTTACAAGAATAAATTTGGTGAAGTACATCCAAATGATTATCATGAGAGGCTGGTTTATCATAATTTGAAGATTCTATTTAAACCTACTCATGATGAACACGAATGGCAAGGACTCTACAATGGTCAAGTTACTAGATGGTTTTATATCAAACTTGTGGAGTTCATGTTTTAAGCTGTTTACGGAAAGGTTATTCATATGCTTGTAGAAGGTGATTATCCTCAATTGAATAAGCATCCGGGAATAATTGCTCGATGTTGAAGCTTGGTTGTATCAAGATGTTAGTATCTTATGATGGTCAAGCTTATGATTTGTTGCGGAAGTATGAGAAGATACTTAAAGCTAGTAAGTGTTTGGCTACATCCTCCAATTCGGATGTTTTGAGCTTAAAGAAAACTTGAGAATTCTATTAGAATTTATCAAGTTTAGGGAGGATTGTTGGGTTTTAGGTTCCTTGGATAAAGAATTACTCTAAATCTTGGAACCACGGACGGGCTTGATGTAACCACGGACGAAGAGTGTAACCACGGATGAAGACAACCATGGCTAGTAGTATTGTGTAACCACGGATAATATATAGTAAGCACTGCTAGTCTTGTATAGTCGGTTAGTTTATTGTATTAGATAAATATGGAAAGATATTTATCTTGTAGGTTACGTATTGTATATTGTATAGGACTCCTTAGCCTATAAAAGGAGGTCCTAGGTTAGGTTAGATATCGTATGTTTTATATCTAAGGTCGATACACTTCAAGGTTGC
Source organism: Chrysanthemum lavandulifolium (assembly GCA_022545495.1). NCBI lineage: Eukaryota > Viridiplantae > Streptophyta > Magnoliopsida > Asterales > Asteraceae > Chrysanthemum > Chrysanthemum lavandulifolium. Next base: position 288,056,985 of record CM040241.1, read on the forward strand.
AAAACCCTAATCTTGTAAGAGTATTCGTATTAATAAATAATATTGAGGTGTTGAATGTTAATTGTTCTTCTTCTTAAGATTAAGTATTAAATTCGCGTAATACTTGATAAGCTTTTGTTACAAGTCGGTTTCTATATTAGATCGTTTGCTCAACTGGGATCAACACATTAATGAATGCCACAAAGTTCAATAACATTGATAGCGGTGAAAACCGATGTAAAAGATTGGATACTAAACGACCGCCGTGTACGTGACACAATTCTTGTTTTATTTTTATTTTTGCAAGACTATAATCCATGTTATTGCTTGGGTAAAGTAAACACAACCCTTTGACTCGTAGAGGCACTACTTTTGTTTCTTGAAGTTATTCTTTTAAATGTTAGGGTGTGTTTGTTTCTTTAAGATATTTTAAGTCTGAATCTGATTACCACATCTTACCGGTAAGAGGTGGCTAGAAAATCTAAATCTGAACCAAATAATGTTGTTTGTTTTTGTATAATTGTCCGAATGATTTTAAGTGCTCGTGTATGCAATTTATTTATTAAACCAACGCAATACGATAATAAGTAACTTATATAAATATGAAACAATACTTTTATCATAAATATTATATAGTTAATAAACAGTTAAATATATTATTTTATCACAAGTCTTCAATCTCTTATCGAGTAAGAGGCAATAAGACATTCTTGTTAATACAAATAAGCCGTAAAAACGTTTATTTATATTTTACGATCTTCTAATGTTTTGTCGATAACAAACGTAAAATCATATTAACGAAACAAATAAAATACGTAAATGGTTTGAACTAATAGTTTCTAACATATTCAAATTTTCACATAAAACACTAAAACAAGTATAAGTGATTTTATGATTTAAGTAATACATATGTACAACAACTAGTGTTTACATATTTGGGTAAAATATACACATAACTAGTATGTAGTATATTGGGTAATATAAATGGGTAGAAACTTAAGTTTCACAACCCATTGGGCAAATACATTGAATGTAGTTGGGTACAACCCAAAGCCCATAACCCATGGATCTTGACCCATAACCCATTGCATGACATCATGCTTATATCACATATGGATAATACCCATAACCCATGGATCAACCCATACCCAAGTGACTAAGTGCATTGCACTCAAAGATACATTGTATCTAGCCAAAGATTCATGGTTCAACCCATGACCCATGACCCATAACCAAAATACCCATGGGCAAGAGGGCGTTCCACGGATCCCTAGCTTTGTGCTAGCGGATCCCTTGTGGTAGGGATCCGTGGGATCCGGGAACATGGGATTTTCCTCTATAAATAGTGAGCCATTTCTTCATTATTTCTCACCCTTTCTAACACACTTTCTCCCCGAGTTAAAACTCACTAACCTCATATCCAAGAGATCTATGTTTGTAGTTTTGTTTTGTGTGATCTTTTAGGTTCCTCTTAAAGGCAAGATCACCACCTTTGAAGTCGAGCAAGCTCAAGTCCATGAGTTGCCATGCTTCCTCATCATCAAGGCTACTAAAGTCTTCTTGTTGATGATTCCTTTCTTTCTTCAAAGAAGTGTAGTGTTGAAGACATTAGTGAAAGATGTCTCAAGTGTCAAGACGAAGATATTAGTGAAGGGTATCTATCGTCTATAGCATAAGCAATTGTGGTAGGTGCTTAAAAGTCAAGACAAGAAGCATTAGTGAAAGGTGCTTTGAAGTCAAGACTAGAAGCATTAGTGAAAGGTGCTTAGAAGTGAAGACACAAGACATTAGTGAAAGGTGTCTTGTAGATCTAGTCAAAGGCATTAGTGAAAGGTGCCTTAGATGTACATTCGATATGGTGTGTTTCGATGTACAAAATAGACTAGTATTAGATCCAAGGATATTGATATCCTTGATGATGTTGTAAAGGAGTAGATCTCCTTTGGGATTAGTCGTTGGTGTAGTGTGGTAGTAGTTCCTCCATTGCAATGGAACTAGGTGCTTAGCCTAGTACCTAATAAAGGGTAGGCGACGTTGTGAAGGTGTAGTTCACCTTGGAGTGAAAGAACTAGGTACTTAGCCTAGTACCTTATAAAGGGTAGGTGACGTTGTGTTAGATGTGGTTCGCCTTGGTGTGAAGGAACTCGGTATTTAGCTTTGTACCAGAAAAAGGTTAAGCGACGTTGTGAAGGCTTCTCCGCCATAAGGAGATTGGTGTAGTGATTACGAACTCTCGAGTAGGTGACTCGGGGAGTGGAGTAGGGCAAGGAAGGTGTCCTTGTAGCCGAACCACTATAAATACTCGCGTTGTAGTTTTGTGCTTTTTACTCTTATCTTTTCATTACTTACCTTTATATGCTTGTTTATCAATATCCAACACACACATCCAAATAGATTGACATAAGTCAATCTAAATAGATTAAAAGGAAGTTTTAATTGGCAAAACTATTCAACCCCTCCCCCCTTCTAGTTTTCCACAATTGGCATCAGAGCTTCGTTACCAAGTTTCTTGAAGTATATTGTACTTTAAAAACTTCATACGATCCATGGTTAATTGAAAACTACAAAGAAGGTTTTTCACAAAAACAAACACCATGTCTTTTAAAACTATATGTTTGGATGTTGATTTAATAACAACATTTTTTATTTACTTTTTTAATTGCACTAATCTTCTTTGTCATGTTGATTAGTCAAAGCTCATACCCACCAAGCTATAGATTAAAAGGAAGTTTTAATTGGCAAAGCTATTCAACCCCCCTTTCTAGTTTTCCACAATTCTCCTCACCTCTTATTGAGTAAGACGTTATATGTCTGACCGGGTCTGACTCAAAAGAAAAAAACAAACAACACTAACGTCTGCCCACCTCTTATCACCTCTGACTCAGTAAGAGTTAGAGGCTAGTAAGACATTTTTTCAAAAAACGAACACACCCTTAGAGCTGTAATATCTGACCACCAACTTGAGTACCAGAGTTATTATAAAGAGTGTACAATGTGACTTTTGTGCTATCCTTTTATTTGTGGCCCTTTCAGACATCTATCACGTTTAGCCAGTAGGGGTGTTCGTCGGCTTAGGTTTCGTGTTATTCTGTTCGGGTTGGGAAATTTAAGTCAAAAACTGAAGAGAAACATAATGTATCTTCTAATAATCAAATTTAAACATAAACCCACTTTAACGAAATCAAACCCATATATATTTTAAGGCACCTCTAATATATGTATCAGAATCTTAAACCAGTGGACTGGGAAGATGAAAAGTCTTGTTGCTTCGTTTAAGCAATGAAGTGTATTTATTAGTCTGACTAATATTTCATTTTATAAGGTGTAGGTGTTTGCCTTTGGATATGATAAACATTGATGGTGTTTGTGCTTGTAGTAGGGTTGTGTTTGTGTTTTTGTGCGGTGAAGAACCAAATGTGTATATGTTTGTGTGTGTTATTTACGATAAAGACACGGGTGTGTTTGTTTTTTTGAATGCATAAGTCTGGGTGTAATTTGTTGTAGTTAAAAGGGTAAAAATGAAAATTTTAGAGGAAGAAGACAAGGCTAATTTGGTCATTTCACTTTGGTTAAGGACCAAATTTGCAATTATCAACAGGGACGGTCGTTGCACTTTTGAAAGGTCATGAACTAAACATGCGATTTGGCCAAATCACATAGACCACTTTTGCAATTTAGTATGTATACTGTATATTAATAAAAATAATTTTTATATAACGAAGTTCTACGGGTTGGCCGATTGCGAAAGTTCAACCAAATTTGGTGAAAGTGACATAATTGAGAATGCTAAGGTGGAGTTGAGGTAAAACCATGTAAGATATGATTATGAATAAAGTTTTTTTTTTTTTTTTTTTTAAATTGAAAACTTTAGTCAACAAGATATGAATGAATGACGATTGAGATGGTTAGACATGTCGCAAGGAGGCCAGAAGAAGCATCTATTGGTAGAGTGAAAGAAGCTCGTATGCTTATGTATCACTCTTCCCTTATATGCTTTTGTTCATATCTCACTAGATACCACATATAGACTCTATGCGGTCATTATACGCTATGCTCTTTTGTGTTGTATACCTATATGCTTCTATTATTCTAAGCTTCATTTGCTTTGTATTCTTGTTATGTGTTACATATTATGTGTTATATATGCTTACATTGTTTCTTTATTCATGTAATTTCACATAATCACATATTCAAACACATTTGAGCATATTCACCCTCACACAGATTTACAGGAGGTATTTATGGAACCAGTCTCCCTACTTTCAGGTTTATCACGAGGTAGGGGTATGATCTGTCAATATTTCATCTCCCCCGTACCTCACTCTGAAAAGACATTATCGATGTTTTTTTACTTTTGTATATAGAAACATTACCAAGTAAAAACATTTCTTTTAGATCACTATTTTTTTTTACCTTATAACAATATTTTTATACACACTAATATTAGCGAACTAATAAATAAACCCCAAATATTGCATGTAAACTAATTTTATAAAATAAAATATGCGAACTAATAAATAAACCACAAACAACAAAAAGGTAAATGTGTTTTTAGTTGAATGGTAAAATAACTGAAAGAAAAAGTAAAACACATGAAGTCTTGGTGTATTCACAAATAATAAGGGAAACTAAAGTAATTATGAAGGGTGTATTAATTTTGTTTATGTGATCTATGTTAGTCAAGTCTGATAGTGTATACTGCTTTGGTTGTTGTATTATGGGAAACATATGATTAATCTGTTTTAAGAAAATTGTGTCAAACACGGACCTCAACTTTTGATTGATTTAACAAAATCGTAAGTTTTACTAGTAAGTTCTTTGTTTAAATACTGTAATCGAGCCTGTCTTATGATATTCTACACATTTTGTCCATTTATCTCTTTTCTTTGATTGTTTATTTAATTTATATATACGGATTTATATTAATAAAACATATATGTTTCTATACATCTCATAAATAAACTAAAAAGTCGGTTCTCACATATCTCGACTAAATATTATTAGAAACTTGCGGCATACCATCACGCATTTGGGATCATTTGTAGTTTCAATATTTTTTGGCGTGTATGTTTTTATGTGGATGGAAGATGTATATGTTAGTTTTATGGATATAAATTAGTAGACGTGAGTTAGGATCGAACTCGAGACTACGGGATTGCACACTTTACGTATGAGAATTAAAGTTAAATAATTAAATATAAACGTTGTATTTATTTATTTATTAAACGAAATAACTAACGAACGTTAAGTAATTAATGTAATGGACTAACGGGCGTTAAAAGTATTTGGAAAAGGACTAGAATGCAAAGTTTGGGAAGGTTCCGAATCCCCTTGGTGATACTCTAAACCGATCGGCCATAGGGAACCCAAACCCAACCCATATAAAACTCTAACTTGTCCACCAAGTTTGGTTTAGTATATATACAAGGCTAGGGGTCTTGTGTTTTGCATCTCTTGTACTCATAAGCTAAAACCCTAAAACGTTTTTGTGTGTTTTGTGCTCAAACCGATCGGCCACCCCTTCTAGGTGTCGATCCTCAACCTTTTTCCAAAACAAGTTATTTGGTTTAATAAAACTAGCATTACTTTAATTTGTTTTAGTACGTGTGTACAAGAACGTAGTAATACACACTATTGTTATTATTCTTTGATTGAATTACAAAACGGTAAGGGGTAATTCATATAATCCTAATAAATCAAATTAGGGTTCTTCCAATTGCTAGTTTGTGGATTTGATTCTTGTTCGGCTAGAATCAAGAAAAGGTACGCATATTCTTTTATGTTAATTAATTGTTCATTAATAAATCCTATACACTTCCGCTTGATTACTTTGATGTTTTGTGGTTATTTATTTGAATGTCATGTTATCTAATTCCAACAGTGGCATCACGAGTCATTGGTTTTTAATGCGTAATTAATTACATAAACGCGTAATAAAACAAATAATTGTATGTTGTTTGATATGTTAATCTAGGGTTTATGTTTATTATTGTTTGGTCGATTTTTTTTTTATTAATTGGAGCGTACCCCTATTTAATTTTAGTCGGCACATATATACAAATTTTTAGGGTTTTGAAAATTGTTTGCTAACCTTATTGAAACCTAGAATTAATATATTAGTTACGTGATTAATTCATGAATAATTTGTTATGTGTCATGGAATTTTTAATATGCGATCTTGTGACTATTTGTATAATTGTTATGATATATCCATGACTATACATGCATGTTAGTCATGGATAAGTTACTTTGATATTGTTTAATTGTTAAGAAATATTTATTTACGATAAATCTTGAATTCGGGAAGACTCCAATTATATATATTAATGAATCAATTATGTGCAATTTGGTATATTATTAATTAAGGGTTTACACAATCGATTCTTCGATGTATGTGGCTCACTCTCAATTGAGAGAGTGAAAGCCCTAATTAATATATACATTAATTTAACCTAGATATTGATTATTAATAGGGTTTTATCGAATAAGTTGCATGTGGCTACTTGTTTACACGTATAAATTGTTTATTATGTGCGCACTGTTTTTTAGTAGTTTATTTTTTATTTGTTACTAGTTTGTTTATTATGTTAGACAGTTTTAAGCAAAGGGTAATTTTGAATAGAAAAATAATACGGTGGCGAAATTTGATTTGTTTTGGAAGAGTTAAGTTTTCAATAGTTTAATTGATTGCTCAAAAGCGTTGGGCATTGGAAGAGAAACTGTGCTCTCTATCTTGATGAATTGCGGGCAAATAAAATGAAGTACGAAGGGTCCATGGGCGCGGTTCTTACGGTAATTTATTTGTCATTGAATTATTTACTCTAAATCATAAAATTCTGGGTATATGATCTTGGATGTGGTATTCACATTTGTAATACACTGCGGGGTTTAGAGTGGAAAGGAAGCTTGCCTATGGGGAGCAATATCTCTGCGTGGGAAATGGCGCACATCATTTGTTGAAGCCATAGGAACGTTTAGTTTAGTATTGTCTTGAGCTTAGTCTTGTTATTGAACAATTGTCATTCGCACCTTCTATAATTAGAGGTGTTGTTTCCTTTTCGCTTTTGTTGGATGATGGTTTTACTCATACTATTTCATGTAATGGAATTGATGTTTCTTTAAATGGTGTTTTTTATTTTAAAGCAACTACTGTGAATGGTGTGTTTGAAATTGATGTGATTGGAAATGAATCTAACAATAATAATAATTCGATGTTTAGCATTAACAAGAAGATAAAGTTAGACTTGAATTCTTCTTATCTTTGGCATTGTAGACTTGCTCATATAGGCAAGGCTCGCATGCATAAGCTGCAACAAGAAGGGCTTTTGCAAAATATCAATGATGAATCATTTGATAAATGTGAGTCATGCATATCTGGGAAGATGACGAAGAAACATTTTCATAGCAATATGGAGAGGCTTCGATCTACTTGGTCTTATTCATACTTGATGTGTGTGGACCACTTAGACATGTGTCAAATAGAGGTGTTAGCTACTTCTTAACCTTCTTGATGATTTCACCGTTATGGTTATGTTTATTTACTTAAGCATAAACATGAGGTGTTTGAAACATTAAGGTTTTCAAAGTCAAGTAGAACCGCAATTAGGAAAGAAGATTAAAGCTCTTCGATCCGATAGGGAGGCGAGTATCTAAGCCAAGAGTTTAAAGATTATGGCGAGAATGGAATTGTCCAGAATCTCACTTCTCCATATACTCCACAACAAAATGGTGTATCCGAGAGAAGAAATCATACATTGTTGGAGATGATACGATCTATGTTTAATCTTACCACTCTACCTTTATCCTTTTGGGATTATGCTTTGGAATCATTGTTCGCATTCTAAATATGGTTCCCACAAAGAAGGTTGATAAGACACCATATGAAATATGGCATGGTAAAGCTCTAACCCGTCTTATTTAAAGGTGCAGGGTTGCGGCGATGTTAGGCGTGACTCGGCAGATAAACTCCAACAAAGATCGTAAGTGTATCTTCATAGGATACCCTAAGGAAACTATGGGTTACAACTTTTACTATCCAGCGAAAATAAAGTAATTGTTGCTAGGTATGGAGATTTTCTTGAAAGAGATCTCGTATCTCAAGAATTGATGGGAGAGTTTATGATCCGGAAGATGATCAAGAAGATGCATTACCTTCGAAAACACTAACGTTCTCGGTAGAACACGATAGTCCGGGTCCTCCACCGAAGTTGAAGTGAATCCGTTAAGAGATCCGTAAGGAATCTGGCGTGCACTGAACGTTTATGTCTTAACGTGAGGTTGAGGAAACTATGTTAGGAGATCTTGGAGCGCCTACTAGTTATAAAGCTGCCATGGCAAGTCCTGATAAGGAAAAATGGCAGGTTGCAATGAATGGGGAAATGCAATCCATGAGAGAAAATGAAGTATGGGTAGAGGTTGACTTACCTCCAAACACCACGGTGGTTGGAAGTAAATGGCTCTATAAGATTAAGACTGACATGGATGGCAATGTACACGTCTATAAAGCTCGTCTAGTTGCGCAAGGTTTTACTCAAACTTATGGCATTGATTATGAGGAGACCTTTTCTCCTGTAGCGGACATTAGAGCTATTAGAATTCTCATAGCTATAGCTGCATACTATGACTATGAGATATGGCAAATGGATGTCAAAACCGCCTTCTTGAATGGTCGCTTAGATGAAGACATCTATATGAAGCAACCTGAGGGGTTCGTGAATCCACAATTTCCAAACCGTGTATGCAAACTTCGAAGGTCCATTTATGGATTGAAGCAAGCATCAAGGCAATGGAATAAAAGATTTGATGAAGAAATCAAAAGGTATGGATTTTTTCAAAATCTTGATGAGCCATCTGTATATCACAAAGTTAGTGGGAGTGATTTAATTTTCCTAATTCTTTATGTCGATGACATATTAATTATGGGAAAAGACATTCCAAGTTTGCAAAATGTTAAGGCGTATCTTGGGAAGTGTTTTTCCATGAAGGATTTAGGAGAAGCTGCATACATTCTGGGAATCAAGATCTACCGAGATAGGTCAAAGCGGTTAATTGGTTTAAGTCAAAGCGCTTACATTGATAAAATATTGAAGAGATTCAATATGCAAAATTCCAAGAAAGGATATTTGCCAATGGAAGTAAAGCATGGCTTATGTAGCGATATGTGTGCTTCAACACTGCTTTGAGGTGCCACGCATGCGAAAGTTCCTTATGCTTGGTGTGGGATCTATTATGTATCTTTGTGAGATGCACAAGGCGGATGTGGTGTTCGCTCAAAACATGACCAATCGATATCAACATAATCCGGGTGAACTTCATTTGGATTGTTTGTTAAACATATTCTAAAGTATCTTAGGAATACGAAGATATGTTTTAGTGTATGGAGGAAATCCGGACACGAACTTGGTGTTACAGTTCTTGTGATGCGTCTGGCGATGTGATAAAGATGATACGAAGTCTCGACGGGTTATGTCTTTGTCATCAATGGAGGAGCGATTGGTGGAAGAGCAAGAAGCGATACGATGCGATGTCTGCGACGAAGCGAATACATAGTCGCCGGAAGCGCAATGAAGGCTGTTTGGATTAGTAAATTCATTTCGGGCTTGGTGTTATGCCTTCAATTGAATCACCTATTGATATGTATTGCTACAATTCTGCTGCAATCATATTTGCCAATGAACACAGGTCATGAAGGGCACGGACATTTTCTACTAAGTATCACTATGTTTGGGAACAAGTCCGCGAAGGTGAAATAAATCTACTGAAAGTTCACACAGATGATAACTTAGCTGATCCTTTCACTAAGGCTTTAGCTAAAGACAAGCTTGTTGGACTTGCCAATGGAATTGGACTTCGTTTAGCTAATAGTTTCATGCATAACTGTGATTAGTATTTGGATAAAGGATATTGTAAAACATTTATTATTTTGATGAAATAAAGTTTGGATTATGTTTATTTTCATGTATAATATTGTTGTCCTATATTTGCAAGTTTAAATCCGTGAATAACTAAGTTATTCTAAATGTCCGTTGTCGATTAATGATATGGGAGTATCATTAAATTAAGACAAATCTGAGAGATGTGGTAGAATATACTTGAAAGTATATTGATGAGAATGCATACCAATTTCAGATGATATTAAATGAATTAAATATAGGACTTATCCCAACTACGTAATTTACTTTGTGGATATTGTTATAAGTAAATTATGAATAGTTATCCTCAGACTTGAGATACCAGATAAGTGTCATGAATGTAGTGCATTTCTTTGGAGCAACTTAACGCTATCGTGGCGGTAGTCATAAGGGTTGTTTTCGAAATGTTACGAAGTTTATGGGTTATTCTTGTAGTCAAAATAGAATTTGTTCCTTCAAATTTATTTGGAGTTTAATCTTCTTGGGCCCTCGTAGGGTTGACAAGATGTTTGTCTTGGCCCCAAATCTCCCTAAATATGTTTAGATGATTCGGTAATCTTGGTCAATCACTTACAACGAGAAACAAAATAGTTTTATAAAGAATGACTTAATTCCATATCTTTATTTAACGTGGTATTAGAAACAAAAGGATAATAATAATGAGAAATCATTAAAAGGTTTTCCAGGAGCCTTACTCGAGTTGTACTAGAGGCATCGAAGTGTTGCTAGACGCTAACCGATGTGATCACTCTATTAAGATATATCCAAGTGGGAGTTGTTAGTTTTATGGATATAAATTAGTAGACGTGAGTTAGGATCGAACTCGAGACTACGGGATTGCAAACTTTACGTATGAGAATTAAAGTTAAATAATTAAATATAAACGTTGTATTTATTTATTTATTAAACGAAATAACTAACGAACGTTAAGTAATTAATGTAATGGACTAATGGGCGTTAAATGTATTTGGAAAAGGACTAGAATGCAAAGTTTGGGAAGGTTCCGGATCCCCTTGGTGATACTCTAAACCGATCGGCCATAGGAAACCCAAACCCAAACCATATAAAACTCTAACTTGTCCACCAAGTTTGGTTTAGTATATATGCAAGGCTAGGGGTCTTGTGTTTTGCATCTCTTGTACTCATAAGCTAAAACCCTAAAACGTTTGTGTGTGTTTTGTGCTCAAACCGATCGGCCACCCCTTCTAGGTGTCGATCCTCAACCTTTTTCCAAAACAAGTTATTTGGTTTAATAAAACTAGCATTACTTTAATTTGTTTTAGTATGTGTGTACAAGAACGTAGTAATAACACACTATTGTTATTATTCTTGGATTGAATTACAAAACGGTAAGAGGTAATTCATATAATCCTAATAAATCAAATTAGGGTTCTTCCAATTGCTAGTTTGTGGATTTGGTTCTTGTTCGGCTAGAATCAAGAAAAGGTACGCATATTCTTTTATGTTAATTAATTGTACATTAATAAATCCTATACGCTTCCGCTTGATTACTTTGATGTTTTGTGGTTATTTATTTGAATGTCATGTTATCTAATTCCAATAGTATATCATTTGTAGTTGAAATATATTACATGTAACCATCCTAGCTTAACGACAAGACTTACTTACATACAACTTAATTACAATGAATTAATTTGATCATGACAATATGACATTATCACATTTGAATGTTAAAAATAAGGAATTTGAAGAGGCTCCAAAATATTGCATTCATTGGATAATTGTAGCTTTGTTACAATAACTATAATAAAAAATGGCATTAACGGACACATATTTTTTCTCAATTGTAGAACATTACAATCGTTTTTAAAAAATATATATAAATATAATATATGTTATTTTTAAAATATAAATTTGGTGTTACATTTAAGAAATTTATTTCGTCGTTTTGGGTCTATTTTAAAACGATTCGTATGATATGAGCCATTTTGGCTTGTGCCCATTTAGCTAATGCCCGTTTGACCCGTGCCTGTTCGGGCTCAAGTCTATTTGGCCCGTTGCTCGTGCCCGCCCTTTTCGCCACCTCTAATTTTAGGTATCACTCGTATATCAATTGTTCCAAAAACGTTGTACTTATTTTATGATTACATGACAAAATGACATCATATCTTACATCTTATAAACATACTATGGATATTTTGCATTCATGACAAAATGGTATAAAAAGGCACTCAAGTTTTTTTTTTTTTTTTAGCAGATTTAGGTTTTTTTCACTTTTCCAATCAAGGTATTCCACTTTTTTAGTAGATTTAGGTTTTTTTTCACTTTTCCAATCAAGGTATTTCCAATCAAGTTATTCCACTTTTTTCTTTCATATAAAAGCGCCCATCTTTTTTTAGCCGATTTAGGTTTTTTTTTTCACTTTTCGTTAACCAACTAACAAACATTCGTTAATTCTACAACTTTTCTAAATTAAACTTTTTTAAAACGAAGGGTCTAGAAATGATAAATTAGGATATGAGTTTATATTCCAACTGTCCCAAAACTCTTTCTTTACAAAAACCCTAAAAATCATATGTTCACAAATCCTAACCGATTCACAAAATTGAACCACCTTTCCTCTTCGTTAAGATAAATTAAAGTTATTGTTGTTTTTTATTTTCTTACTAACGGTTAAGTTAAGTACTCATTTGTGTGAATTGCTTTGTTTAGCAGAATGGCTTCTTCATCCTCAACAGATCTATTATCGTTGGATCTTTATTACAATAGGTATTTCAATCTTAAGCCTTTAACCTATAGTAACTGTGAGATGTTAACAATGAATGTTGATGTCACTGGTTTGAAACTTAAGGACTTGAAAGATATTGTTGAAACCAAAATGTTTAAACACTATTAAGTGTGATGCTGATGTTAGTGTATTTGTGAAAAGTAGCAAAGTATTGAAGATAGCATACAATTATATGTTAGTCATAAAAATGAAGATTTAGGTGATTGTATTTGTCATAATCATATTCTTGTTGAGTTAAAACCTGAGTGTAACCACTCGTAAATTTCCTTACCGATTTTTCGCGGCTATTTTTTTTCTCTTTCATTTCGATCTATAATCACGACAAGTCACGGGATATTTTTCCACCTCGACCTCGATAATAAAAACTTTATAAAATAAGTATATAAAATAAACTTTTATATTTTTATTTCCTACCGGGCCTCTTAACCCAAACTCGATCCATCTCTTTTGTTTATTGGGCTCGTGTACTTACAATCTTTTCATTTCTTCATTGGGCCTAGCCCAACCCGATTCGTTTTTATCTTATGCCTCTAACCCAACCAACTTAAATCTCCCACTGGGCCTAGCCCATTTGTTTCTTCCTGCTCAGCCCAGGGTTCCTCAAATATTTGAGATAACAAATTTTGTTGCAAGTCTTTTGTGGTAATATTACCCTGTTTCTGTGATCACTAACGCCTCAAGAACACACCCTATTTTAACCTTGTGACTCAAAATATTGACTAGTATGCCCACATTATTTTTGTGACCCATGTGACGCAAAGACAAAACAAACCAAGTAAATTCTTGTAATATTTGACACTAACATTTATACCATATGTCTTCCTTGACTTCTATAATCCCACGAGTACAAGCAAAAAGCAACCCAACATCAACTTTAAAATTTATTAACATGTGCATGTGTATGAGTTAAAGGAGACAAGGACTAGTCAAAGCCACTCTATTTTACTTTGTATCACTAAAGTTGGCATTGTGTTCTTGGTTTTCTGTAGGGCTGAGCATCAAAGGTCCAAAACCGAACCGGACCGACAAAACCGACCGAACCGACAAAAACCGAGCCGACTCGACAGCCCGTCGGTTCGGTTTCGGTTTCATGTTTTCGGTTTCGGGTCGGGTCGGTTCGGTTTGGTTCGGCCCAAAACCGACAAAAACATACCAAAAACACCTAAACCGAACTGAACCGACGGCCCGACATAAAACCGAACCGACCCGACGGCCTGTCGGTTCTGTTTCGGTTTAGGTTTTTCATGATTTTTGGTTTTTGGTTTTGTCGGTTCGGGTCGGTTCGGTTCGGTTTTGGACCGACGCTCAGCCCTATTTTTCTGTGAGACCCAACGAATACAAGACAAACCCACGCCCCACCTGCTACTCATCTCCTCCAAATTCGTCTCCCTCTCTTCCTCCCTCCTCTGCACACGCTTCTCCATCTCCCAAAATAGTAAACCTTCCAAACTACTTCCCCCACCTCCAAAGACAACCATAACCAATATAGCTTGTATTTTAACCCAAAGTAGACACACAACAAATGACACTTTAGTATTGTTGGTCAAAACTTTCCTTCCTTGCCTCCTTGATAATCTGATCGAACCATGTGAACATCACGAGGCACACAAGCAAAAACAAGCCATCATTGGCTGCCATTAAACGTACGTCCAAGGCATGCCCTTGTTTGTAGCAGCCATGTCGAGCTCACTCAAAAACCAAACACATGCCATGCTAAGCTTTCTCTATAAAAACCACCCTCCCTTGCATCACTCCTCACAACTCACTTCTCACACTCTAAACACAAACGTCTACTGTGGAAGCAAAAAGGGAACCCAAGTCTCTAGGGTCTTTGGTCGAGTAAGGAAACGAGGAGTTATCTTGGTCACGTTCAAAAGTTCTTTCGATCACGTTCATTCGTTTTCTTTTGATCTCATCACCACCCCTTTGGGTATCGTAAGTCCCTCGAATCCTATTTCAATTCCTTTAATTGTTCCAAGCTTCGTGTCTAGTTCTTTTAATACACAACATGTCTTTTAAAACTCTCCATACTTGTTTTTCATTAAATGTGGCACGTAATGACCAGACTAAGGTAACTTGTGCGTGGTAATGTTTGTGTCTCGTTGAACTTGTGTAGTAACGTCGAACTTTGTTTAACGATTATAAACTAAACGAAACAAGCAAGTGCTTGTCGGCTTGTTAGTCGACACACATTTGACTTGTTACGAGTTTTCGAAAACATAAAACAATTTATGAAACGTAAAACCAACTTTTAACTTGGTAGCATTGTGAAAGTAGTGAAGCAATTGAAGAAGATAGAACTCAAACTTTAGAAGTAAAAATAAAGCACAAGACTCATATGCACGCATGCATGGGTCTGTGAAGATTATAACAAAATAGAACACAGTCAATATCCCCTTAAATACGCATGGTTTGAAGATTAAAACAAGTAAAATCCTGTGGCTCAGTTGGGTGTGGCGCAGACTTGCACACAACCAATCCAGGTTCGAATCTTGGCAATGGCTGTTTTGCCATTTTTTTTTTTTGTTATTTTTGCCACTTTCACCATTTGACAGTTTCAGCCCCTCCATTTTAATAGACTTGCCGCTTTACTTAAAAACACATATAAAGGTTGTAACTTATAAGAACTTGAGCCCAGTGGCGGAGCTTGGATGTCTTGTTTGGAGGGGCCAAAAAATTTCGAAAAGAATGTTGCATTCTATATAAAAGACTATCTAAAGTCATATGATCAAAAACGAAGTCCTAGTGAACTATCATAAGTGCCAATTTGTAAATTGTAACTACATTCTTGAACTCTTGAAAACTTATTATATTGGTTTAATTAGATTGTTATAAAGTGCTACTACAATGTGGAGAGGATGTGAAAAAGAATTCAATAAATAACTACTACAATGCGGAGAGGATGTGAAAAGATTATTAACTACGTATAATTGACTTTCCCACTCTAGCCACGTTACCAATATTATAGGAAGCTATAATGAAAAATAAATGCTTAAATTCCTAAAACTAACAAAATCACTAACTGTCACCTATATTTTAGGGGGGGCCAAGACCCCTTCCTGCCTTTTATAACCTTCGCCACTGCTTGAGCCTACTATATATATATACTTACACTTTTACATAAACCATTTTAATTAAAACATTTGATTAAATATTTTAATACATCATAACATAAACACACATACTTTATAACTTAATGATATTTGATACATTGTATGTTTGAACTTCAAACATTATAAATAAAAAGAAATCTTATGTATTTTTGAACTTCAAACATTTTAATAAATGTTTAACTTAATTTCAAATATTTTAATTAATGATTTGAAAATTTATTTTTAAACTTCAAACACTACTACACAAGGGACAATGATACAAGTCATTCGAACATCATGCATTTAGGTCGCTAACCTAAATTCATCAAACACAGATTTATTTATTTATTCTAGGTTCCGCATTGGACTTTTACACACTCTTGATACTTGATACTTTAATTCACGAGCGCTAAGGTGAGTTTATAGCCCCACTTTACTCTTATTTACTTGCTTTATGAAACTATGGGGTGAGAAACATGCAAAACTCTTTTCGGACCTGAAATTGAAAACACTATTACGTGAAACAACCTTGAATCCCAACTATGCTACCGTTAGTTCCCTTTGGGGAGGCGCGATTGTTATGATTTCCATGCTTTGTCATTCTAGTGTTGGTTCTTAGTGTAGGGTCCCACGGATGGCGCCACTTGTTGATACAAAAGTTGGGCGTTCCTGGTTTGGAGCTCCGACTCTCGTACCAATTGAGAATTGCTGCTTGAGACCTGCGCACTAAGAGACAAAAGACACCGTTAGGCTTACCGTGGGATTGTCTCCCACGATTATCCTCCGTCGTGAGAGTAAGTAATCGGTTTAGGGTTTAAGGAGAATTAGGGTTTGAGATCGTACCTTAAACGAGGGATATGATTCCCTTTATATACGCACGGAATCCTTGTTGGTTCCGTGTTCCTCAACCTTCGCGTATCCGCCTAAGTCGGTTGGGAATGATAATCCTCTTATTTAGAGGATATCGGATATCTATTCCGTGAATAGCTTTGGGCTTGGGCCTTCGTGAGCCCAAACCTCTGTCGGTGTAGCCCGACGTGCAGGGCTAAGTTAGTGTTGGACTTTAGCGGGTTCGTGACCGGATGTAGACTATCGTCATCATGTCCCCAGTCTAGTATGCGCGATGCGTAGCTGCGGATGCTAGACTAATAACCATAGTCAATGAAAAATATACCAAGCGTAACAAAGAAGCCAAAGAAATATCGCCGGATACATTGTATCCGACCATAATATTAAAAATGGGCGCCTCGTAAATCGGGGAAAGTTCTTTTGTGTCCCATCAAGCAATCTCTACCACACGTTAGGGTTAGTGGAGTCCACGTGTCGCTTATCGTGTGGATGAGAAAACTATATAACTTATCGTTTCATTTTCACGGGTTTCTCACGGTAAAACTTCATCCACCATTGTTAAAGCATTCTAGTAGTTGCAATCCGAAATTAGCCAACCACAAAGGTAACGGTAGCGTGCGCTTTATCAAAAATAATAACACTATGGTTAAGCAGGTTATCGACTTCACCTCCGACCTCACCGTGAGCGATCGATGGAATTCACCTCAGTACTTTATACCCTGGATGTGCATCCGGTTGTTCCGGTGCGCGAGCCACGATGCGGATTTCCCGAAGGAAGGTGGGTGTATATACACGATTATTCGGTCGCGAATCAGCGTGTGCCCTGTCACGCTTTACGTGCGGCGTGTTAAACTATTATAATCTACACATATCGCGGTTTACCTTTGTATTGGCGCGGCCAAAATTACCAATTTTGAGGTAAATTGCCGTTTGTTGGCGATTAACCCCACCATCCACCTATTCGCGCCTTTTATCACACTACGTGGGCACATGGGTGGGTGTCCTTTGCGGCCTTGTTGGTAGACTGCGGTGTTACGGATAAATTAGATTCACTTAGGAACGGAGGAGTATTTCTTACGGGTAGATGATACATGCTTTCCACGGAATTATGATTTTTATACCGGGTACATTAGAGAGGATGAGTGCCGTTGCTTGGGTCTTATGTCGCCGAGGATGCGGGCGATAAATGCTAACCGCATCCCCATTAGTGCCTATCTGAGGATTTTGGTACACATGGGAATCGGTAGTAATTATTTTGGTCCCGAAGATGAGATCCCTATCTTCTTAGATGCCAATGGCCAGGGTGGGTGCTTATTCCTCCGTACCTCTGTGTGTAAATAATGTAAGAGCATTCTTCCTTATATTTCGCGCATTATATAACCTGTGTGTATATGTTGTCTTGTTTTGCGCAGAGATGGATCTATTTACCGTAGTACAGCTAGCAAAGCCCGTAGGGGTAAAGACAGGAGTACGGCCCTTGAAGGATGATGAGGAGCCGATTCTAGCTGCGACCGCAGGGCGTACCATGGAGCTGAATGTAGGGGAAACAGGAACTAGCTCCTCAGTCGCAGTGGAGGCGACACCACTGCAAAGCCTTCCTAATCCCAGAGTACCTTCCCTTGTGGCGCAGCCACCGCCCGTAGTTGTGTCTCACCCTATGGAGGAAGAAGAACAAGAATCTGGGCTCAATCGCAAAAGGACACGAGGAGATGATGGTGCAGGCACTTCAAGGAAAAAGCGCCCCGTGACCCATACTGTGGAATTATCATCCACTGATGAACCGTCTTCGCACCCTTCTGCTAATATCTCGGGACCGCAGTAAGTAATGCCGTATATGTATTGTTTCCTTTGTTGGTTGATGTGCCAGTTGTGAATCTAACATTTCTCTGTTGAACGTACGCAGGGTGGAGCAGGTTATAGAGTCACCCCCCAAGGCTAGTCCTGCACGTTCAGCGCATTCTGAGCCACAGAGTCAGAACAATGAAGACCTGTCTGATGTAAATGCACCCATGGAGCAATTGGTCGAAGAATTGGTGCGGTCTCCGCACATCGAGCCGCTGTCGTGGTGAAAGACCGAAGTTCGGTGGGAGAATCAAGATTCACAAAGGACCAAACAATAGCGTTCTTTGGGCGCAATCGGCAAACACCGGTAGCGGTGGATAGCGCCAGCGGAGGCAAAGGATCGGCGCGTGCGCTCGAAGCAAGTGAAGAAAAATGGCGCGATGTGCCAAATAAATCAAGAGCGTCGGATGTTGCGGGTACAAGTCTGCGTGCCCTTGGGTACTTAAATACCTTGAGAAGGGCAAAGATGCGATGACATCCCAACTTGAAGGATTTTGTGCCATGTGAAAGAAGCCTTTGGAGGTGCAAGAGGCAAAGCTAGCAAACTTAGCATTGAGTCTGACGAGGTTGTATCCTCAGCTGATGTCAACTATAGCTGAGCGCAGGTGGCTCGTAGGTCATGGTCTTCGTCTTGCCGCACTTAATACCACAGGTCACCGTGCGTAATGCCTTGGGAAGTAGTTCGATCTCGCTCTGAGCGCAGCAAAGCGTGTAGAGGCTCTGCATGAATCGGAACTGCTGAAGGTACCCGTTAATGAGGTACCAAATTATGATGCTAAAGCGTATGAGCACCTGGTTGCTGCAATGAAAAGGATGAAAGAGTTAGAAATCCCCATGATTGCTGATCTTGAGCATGATCAGGATTATCCTATAGACGTCATCATGGCAGGGTTGACTCTTGCGCGTCATCGTGCCGAAGGTGCAGAAGCCCAGCCGGATTACATCTTGAAACCCCATGACTCACAACTGTCAGGTACCTGTTTTCATGCGTCCAAAGGATATTTTGAATCCGTTTGCTTTAGAGAAAGAAGTGCCTTTGAAGGAGGTACTAGAAGCGCATGCGACGGACTTGCCCAAAAGAAAGGTATCGAGGGAAGGCAATCTTGTGCGGGGTTGGTGCGGCGCACCACCAAGATCGATGGGTGCCGTAAGTGTTGCCACTGTGTCTCGGCAGGATTCAGATCTGTTGAAGAGGCTTGATGAGGCCAAAGATACCTCGAACCGCGTGGGTGGCTCATCTATTGAGCGTTGTAATAGTTGGTAGGTTTATGTGTTGCAAAATAACAATCTTTTTGTAATAACTCGTGGTTATTTAATAAAATCATCTCTTGGTGAGTTCACGTGGATATTGTTACAATTTGTGATGCGGTATTTGCTGTTTGTCTTTACGTAAAAGACGTATTCATTGTTACATGTATATGCACGTGTGAATAATGCAGGAAAGCCATAATCGTGTATGAAGATCCCAAAAATTTCAAGTATTATCATAGTCGTGTATGCTAATAATATTCAGCGTACTGTAAATATAAAATTAAGGAAGCAAGTATCTTGGTTCCAAAGTTGTTAAACGTGCACATGTGCAATGTTGTGCACCCGTCGTGGGATGCGCACAGAACTTATTCCAACGTCTTGAGAACAAGGTGTTTAACAAGGATGCGTGATCCGGTGTTGATGGGTTTGCAACCCTCTTACTCAACAAGTTGTTTAGTAGGTTAACTTATCCTTTTACCATCGTGGGTTTATTATGGTGCATGCACGCCATCGTGGGCAAGAAATGAAAAGTTGTTAAGACATACAATATATGGAAATAACAAATTAAAATATGTCGCGGAGTTAGCTAGAAACCGCGGCGTTTTATTGATACTTGAAAGTTTTGATGATAAGTAAATAAGACAATTATACTAAGTAAAGGAAAGAGTGACTACATAGATGTTGATTGGGCCCTGAAAGTGCGAGAGCGTCTATACGCTGGGCCGTAGCCCTTCCTATAGGTAGCACCTCTTGAGGTTGCAGATGTTCCATGTGCGTGGCAGTTCACGACCATCCAAGCCTCGTAACTTATGCGAGCACGTTCTGATGCTTGATAACCTCGTAGGGTCCTTCCCATTTTGGTCCGAGCTTGCCCATGTCTTCTGCGTGGCTCGCATCATTAAGCGGTAGAGCGAAATCACACAGTGCTCAAGGAGACACTGCGTGCTTTGGCGTCATAGTATCCTTTCATTCTTGACTTTGATTTTCCTCCCTATAGATGCGGCGTTCACGCTTTCTTCAAGCAGTCCAAATCAAGGCGGCGTTCGTCGTCATTAGTTGCCATGTTAACCTCGGTGGTGCGAATGGTTGGCATTCCAATTTCGGCCGGTATGACGGCTTCTGTCCCATAGACTAGTGAAAAGGGGGTGTCTCCCGTGCTAGTTTTTATTGAGGTGCGGTGCGCCCACAAAACATGCAAGAGTTCTTCCACCCATCTTCCTTTGTGTCTGTCCAGGCGCGCTTTAATTCCTTCGCCCAGGCTGCGATTTGCGCGCTCTACTAAGCCATTGGTTTGTGGGTGTTTAACTGATGCGAAGTCTTTGTGTGATGTTCAACTTCGCACCAATCTTTGAAGGATTTTCGCGGTTGTTTCCGTTATCCGAGATGATTTCGCCGGGTAAACCGGCGACATACAATGTTTTCCCGACGAAGCGTTTTACACGGTTGCCGATGATTGTTACCACCGCTTTTGCTTGATCCACTTAGTGAAATAGTCTATGGCGACTATGAGAATTTTAATCCTCCCGCAATGATCGAAAAGGTCCCGCAATGTCAATACCCACTTATAGAATGGCCATGGGGATGTGTTGGTGTTAGCTTGTCTTTGTGGTTTGCGCGGGACGGGTCGATGTACTTGGCGATCGTTGCACTTCCTTATTAAGTCCGCGCATCGCGGTGCATGGTTGGCGATGGTACCACGATCGCATGGCGCGCTACAACGGACCGTGGTCACGAGTGCATCTTGCATGAACCTTCATGGATTTCGCGAAGACGTAATTTGCTTGTAGTGGGCCTACACAGCGGAGCCATGGTTGAAGGAAAGAGCGTCGGTACAGTATGTTGTCTCGAAGTTCGAATCTTTGCGCCGTGCGCCGTATCCTGCGAGCTTCCTTCTGCTCTTGGGGTAACCATCCTTTGTTTAGGAAGTCCGTAATCGGTGTCATCCATGTAGGACCTTCCTCCTCTATGACTGTGGAAACTTCCATCTCCGATATGGATTTGCTTTTCAGTGTTTCCACCAGCACTTGCTTTGACAGATGTGCGAAGCTTGTCGAGGCGATCTTGCTTAGTGCGTCTGCCTTGCGGTTTTCTCCTCTAGGAACTTGCTTGATAGTGAATCTATCAAAGCCTTTAATCAATGCCTTAGTCTTGTCGAGATACTGAATCATATTTTCTTCTTTAGCCACGTATTCGCCCAACACGTGGTTGGCTACCACCGGAATCCACATTTGCTTCCGTGTTACGTACACCCATTCGAATCGCAATGCGTAATCCGCGATCGAGCTTCATATTCGCCTCATTATTTGTTCTTTGTAAATTCAAAGCGGTCGTAAGTGAATTCCATTCATACGGATTTGTGAGAATGAGGCCGCCTCGACCCGCCCACGCATGAGGATCCATCGTAAACAAGATCCATGGATCTAGTAGTACCTTCTTACTTGGTGCGGGGACCTCGTCGGTATCGGCTTCTCGATGATGAAGTCTCGCGCGGTTGTCCTTTGATTGCGATGCGCGATGCAGTAGAGATGTTGTGTTCACCTAGCAATACACTCCACTTTTGGAGTCGGCCGATGCATCGGTTTGGATATGATCTGCTTGATCGGTTGGTGCGTGATTCTCGCTATCGGGTGTGCT
This sequence comes from Chrysanthemum lavandulifolium, assembly GCA_022545495.1. Classification (NCBI taxonomy): domain Eukaryota; kingdom Viridiplantae; phylum Streptophyta; class Magnoliopsida; order Asterales; family Asteraceae; genus Chrysanthemum; species Chrysanthemum lavandulifolium. The sequence continues at coordinate 288,079,292 of CM040241.1, forward strand.
TGGAAGTACACATGCGATCGTTTGGCGGCAAACACCAATGCGAACTAACTTTTCCATTGCACCGTAATTCATCTCCGTCTTCTTGGCGCTTTGCTTACAAAGTAGATGGGGTTTGTCTTGAATCCCTATATCATTAGTAGCATCGCTACCGATCGCCCATCGATTGCGAACAAGTACATGATCGCTCTTCCCACGGTCGGGTGCAACAAGTGTTGGGGCGTTGCGGATCTTTGTTTGAGTGAGTGAAGGCTACTTACGCCTCCGTAGTCCACACAAAATCACCCTTCTTTATGCACTTCTTGAGTGTCTTGAAAAGGGGTAGCGATTTTTCTGCTGACTTGGATAGGAACCTGTTTAGGTCGGCCAGCTTTCCATTGAGAGATTGGACCTCCTTCAACGTGTGCGGTGAGGGAAGATCGATGACCGCCTTTGTTTTTTCTGGGCATGGTTTTATACCGTCAGGTTCGATAAGGTATCCAAGAAACATGCCTTGATGAGCTCAAGGTACACTTTTTCGGATTGACTTCATGTTGATCTCTCGTAGAGTTTTGAGCGTTTCCTCAATGTCGCGTACTAACTCGCCTTGGATGGCTCTTTATGACTAGGTCATCAACATAGACCTCTAGATTCTGACCCACCGCTTTGAAAGCATTATCTACTAACCGCTGGTAGGTGGCGCCCGCGTTCTTCAAGCCAAAGGGCATTTTTGTGTAACAATAAACGCCTTGGCTTGTGTGGAAGGCTGTTTTTTCCTCGTCTTCTTTAGCCATCTGTATTTGATGATATCCTTTGTATGCGTCGAGGAAACACTTTAATGGGTATCCGCACAAAGACTCTACTTTCCAGTCTATCTCTGGTAATGGATAGCAGTCTTGTGGACATGCTTTGTTAAGGTCCGTGTAGTCTACACACATACGCCAGCTGCTGTCGCTCTTCTTTACCATGACCGGATTGGAAAGCCGGTCATGGTAATAGACTTCCGCATGATTCCCGCATTCACAAGTTTGTGTACTTCCGCCAGATTGCTTGCAGCTGGAGCCCGTCGCGCTTCTTCGGCGTATTGGTGAGTACCCTTGTCGGATTCTCGCCTATGCTCTGTTATGGAGCGTGGTACTCGGTCATGTGTTTTGGCTCCCATGCGAAAATGTCCAAGTTCTTTTGTAAGGCGCGCGACACACCGCTTTGTCGTTGTCCGACAATGACCCTCCGATGGATATTTCACAGTGCGGGTATTCGGGTGGTGCAACCTTGATTTGGAATTACGGTTGCACGTTGTTACGGGATCTCGTGCCGTTTCGCATGTAATCGTGTTACATTCTCTATGTGGGATAGTGGCACCGTGAGAGTAACAATGCCTCCTTCCACCGGAATTTAAGCATCCCATGCGCCGTTGATGGCACCGCGCGCGTAGTCGATATCCCGTCTCCCGATAATGCCATTATATGGCGATGGAGATTTGATCACCATGAATTCCATCCGGCCGTCGCGGAATGTTGTTCATTTCGATCTTGATTAGTAGTCTTATTTGCCCGTCGGCCATATTTTTCACTGTAAAACCGATCAACGCCGTCTTGGCCGGGCTTAACCGATCACGATTTCGTGGCGCACCGCTTGAAGCAATGCTCATACATGATGTTTGCAGAGGCTCCACCGTCGACGTACATGCGGTGGATGTCGTGACCCCCCGCGCTTATCTCTATAGTGAGTGGTTCCACCTCTGCGTTGTCCGTAGTTAAGGTGGGGAAAGAGATTTCCTTTCCACGTGAAAATTCTTGGCTGACCTTCTACCTAGTGATTCGCTGCCATGATTGTATCATGTAGATTGTGTCGGCCTTGTCTTTGGGTGTTTCCTTCTTGTTTCCACTTTTTTGTCTATCCTTTCCCTCTTTAATGTTTTTGACCAAGTGGTCCAATCTACCTTCTTTAACCATCTTGTCGATGAGTTGGCGTAGTTGGACGCATTCGTTGGTGGTATGGCCCTTCCGTGCATGGTAATCACAAGATCCATTCCAGTCGCCCGATCCTCCGGAGTGCGCATCTGCGTCGGTCTTGGAAAATTCGCACCTTCCGCATTGCGGTATTTCCTTCGGGGTCTTAGTTAGCGGGGTGCATCTGTCATTATCCTCCCGCTCCCACAGCTGCGATAGCTCTATTACGGTTACTACTCCGGTCATTGGATTGTCTCCTGTGTTGTTCCTGACCGATAGTTCGAGTAGTTCCTTTTGCTATCCGCCGCATGACTTCTCCATGGACGAAGGACCGAGAGCGTTTCATGAGTTCATCAAAGGTTTCAGGAATCTTGTCGTTCAACCTCTTGATGAGTTCTGGATTGTTAATCCCGTTCATGAAACCAGAGATCTTCAATACTTCTGGGCATGCTTTAACTTGCATGCATTCGTCTTTGAAGCGTTCCATGAATACGCTTGTAGACTCTCCTTGGCGCTGCTTTACCCTGGCGAGTTCGACAGGATTTTTAGCGCACTTCTTCCTTTGAGTAAAGTTTAGGCGAAACGCCTTTCTCAATTCCTCAAATCCGTTGATGCTTCACGTGGAAGCTTCTTGAACCGCCCGCGCGTTTCCCACTAGTGTGGAGTTGAACATGTGGCACCACGTGTGCGCGCCAATTTTCAATTGTCGCGGTGACTCAAAATTTTGAGGTGATCATCGGTCACTGTTCCATCATAGGTCTTTACGTTGGCGGGCATGCGCCTTCTTTTGCTTTCGAGAAGTCACCGATGCGCCGAGTGAGCGCATCCACCTTTTGGCGGCGCGAGGAGGATATATCTTCATCCTCCGGTCATCATATCTCGCTTTACGGACTTCCGGTGTCGGTTTCACTATCCTCGTTGTCAGAGGAATTTTCGAGAGGATGAATTTTTCCTCTTTCGGCGCTTACCGACCGTCCTCTCGAGTTTGTACTCGGAGGGCTTTCACTGGGGAATAGTGTCGTCCCAATCTGTCTTGGATTCTGCGGCTACCAAGTCTAGTGTGGACATTGGTACGCTTTTCATCTTCATCATTCTCACTCGGATGATGCGGTGAGATGTCTCATCCTCCTCGATTCTTCTCCCGATTCGGTTGAATCTCGGGGTCGGCGGTCGTCTCTCCGCGCTTCTCTTTCGATGGCGCGGTGGGAAGTTTCGTATTCGAATCGAAATTGAGTCGGGCTTTCAAGTTCCGACCGATCTCTTCTTCTTTCCTCTTGCATGAGGCGGTTAATGTTTCGTAGTTCGGGATACGAAAACTTACGGTGCTAGCTCAGTGCGACCCCTCAAGAGCAAGTGTGTTTGTTTCTATCACTACACCCTTATTTCGGTCAAAAGGCCCGGTGCCTTTGTCGGGTCGGGCTTCTAGCACCGATTGGAAGGGAGTAGTAAAGGCGGTCTTGTGATGGGTCTACTCCACTCGTGGTGGTTGTAGTGGCTTGGGTTGTTCTGGCGGTTCCACGGAGGAAGATCAAGTCTTGGCTCGATCCACTTATTTTAGCGGTACTGGTTGTCCCAGTGGTCCGCTAGGAGTTAGTCCGCTTTGCGACTTCTTTCCCATAAGGTCCGATTGCGATCGGCGATTTCCATGCTTTGTCATTCTAGTGTTGGTTCTTAGTGTAGGGTCCCACGGATGGCGCCACTTGTTGATACAAAAGTTGGGCGTTCTGGTTTGGAGCTCCCGCTCTCGTACTAATTGAGAATTGCCGCCGAGACCGCGCACTAAGAGACAAAAGACACCGTTAGGCTTATCAGGATTGTCTCCCACGATTATCCTCCCATGTGAGAGTAAGTAATCGGTTTAGGGTTTAAGGAGAATTAGGGTTTGAGATCGTACCTTAAACGAGGGATATGATTCCTTTATATACGCACGGAATCCTTGTTGGTTCCGTGTTCCTCAACCTTCGCGTATCCCGCCTAAGTCGGTTGGGAATGATAATCCTCTTATTTAGAGGATATCGGATATCTATTCCGTGAATAGCTTTGGGCTTGGGCCTTCGTGAGCCCAAACCTCTGTCGGTGTAGCCCGACTCGTCACCGGGCTAAGTTAGTGTTGGACTTTAGCGGGTTCGTGACCCGGATGTGAGACTATCGTCATCGGAGCATTGTGAAAGTAGTGAAGCAATTGAAGAAGATAGAACTCAAACTTTATAAGTAAAAATAAAGCACAAGACTCATATGCACGCATGCATGGGTGCATGAAGATTATAACAAAATAGAACACGTCAATATCCCCTTAAATACGCATGGTTTGAAGTTTAAAACAAGTAAAATCCTGTGGCTCAGTTGGGTGTGGCGCAGACTTGCACACAACCAACCCAGGTTCGAATCTTGGCAATGGCTGTTTTGCCATTTTTTTTTTATTTTTTGCCACTTTCACCATTTGACAGTTTCAGCCCCTCCATTTTAATAGACTTGCCGCTTTACTTAAAAACACATATAAAGGTTGTAACTTATAAGAACTTGAGCCTACTATATATATATACTTACACTTTTACATAAACCATTTTAATTAAAACATTTGATTAAATATTTTAATACATCATAACATAAACACACATACTTTATAACTTAATGATATTTGATACATTGTATGTTTGAACTTCAAACATTATAAATAAAAAGAAATCTTATGTATTTTTGAACTTCAAACATTTTAATAAATGTTTAACTTAATTTCAAATATTTTAATTAATGATTTGAAAATTTATTTTTAAACTTCAAACACTACTACACAAGGGACAACGATACAAGTCATTCGAACATCATGCATTTAGGTCGCTAACCTAAATTCATCAAACCTGAGATTTATTTATTTATTCTAGGTTCCACATTGGACTTTTACACACACTCTTGATACTTGATACTTTAATTCACCGAACTGCTAAGGTGAGTTTATAGCCCCACTTTTACTCTTATTTACTTGCTTTATGAAACTATGGGGTGAGAAACATGCAAAACTCTTTTCGGACCTGAAATTGAAAACACTATTACGTGAAACAACCTTGAATCCCAACTATGCTACCGTTAGTTCCCTTTGGGGAGGCGCGATTGTTATGAATAGATCTATTGGGGATGACACCCCCGTTCGAGTTTGACCGGATAGCAAACGTCGAACGATACCATATCGTATTGATTGAGTGTCTTGGAAATACACTTGCCGGGATTTTATTTATCATGCTTCTAGATGCATGCACACTTTATCGTAGTTTCGTCGCATGAACTTGGTATTAGCGTAATAGCCTTTTGCATATAGTGTCATTCACGGAGATGCTATATGTGCAACTGTGGTCCAAATTGATTTCTTAAACTTAAACCTATGAACTCACCAACCTTTGTGTGTACATTTTAGCATGTTTTTCTCAGGTTTACTTATTGGCGTGGGCATTGGCAAAGGCATTCGTTGAAGATTGGCATCCGAAGTGTTTCCAAACATTTTAATACAACTTTTAATGGGACAACATATATTTTTATGGGCTTTACTTCCGCACTTTGAAACAATGATGTAAAAACTATTTCTTAAATTAATCTATATTTTGAAAATGGAATAGAATTTCCATTCTTTATTACCTTGTGTTGTGTATATTCATTTAGTAGCACCCCATGACCCGAACGCTTCCGCTGTGAAATTTTGAGGGTGTTACACTGAGTGTGATTTAGGTGGCTCAGATGACAAATTTAGTGATGTTGCATCACTTTATCATTTATCTAAGGGTGAAGAAGAGTTTAGGCAGGTTAGGATAAAGAAAAGAAAAAGATTAGAGGAAAAGAAAAAATCAAATGAAGATGCATATGATGAAAGTAAGCTAGTGTTGTAAAATGATAGTGATGATAATGACCATGAAGTAGATCCTATATTTTCAGACCTAGGTGATGAAACTCAAAAAGAAAAAATTCATGTTGAACCGGAATTTAAGTCAGATGAGGATACGCCCATAATGGATCATGATGAGATTTTTTTACCCCAATAAAAGATATTACCTTATCCATGACCCAAACACCAATTGAAAGTTAAAAAAAACAATATTAGGTGAATTGTATGCATACTTGGATCAAGTAAAAGATTGTCTGACCTTTTATTCTGTTGCCAATGGATACCAACTTTGGGTGAAAAAAGTGACAGCGAAAACTTGTTGGTTAGGTGTGGGTTTTATGAAAAAGATAGAAGAAAGAAAAAAACTTCCAAGAGATCCCAATAAACCTTGTTGTCCTTTTAGGTTAAGATCTGTGAAGATGCATGATGGAAAGTCTTGGCATATAAGTGGTTGATCTGCAAGAAATGGTTATGAAAAAATATAGGGTGAAGACATCACACAATCAGTGTAGTAGAGCTAGAAGGATTGCACTTTATAATCTTAAGCAGAATGTTGGAACTCAATATGATAGCTTGGTTGATTATGGTGGGGAATTGAGAAAAACAAACTCGGGTACCACAGTGTAGTTGCGTATTGATCCTCTTGTAGACGGTACACACATGTTAACAGTTTTTATGTTTGTTTTCACAATTTAAAAGAGGGTTGGAAAGTAGGTTGTAGAAAGGTTATAGGTTTGGATGGGTGTTTTTTGAAATGGGTGTGCCAAGGTGAACTGTTGGCAGCTATTAGGCGGGATGGAAACAATCAAGTATACCCAATTGCATGAGCTGTTGTACAAGTTGAGAACACAAACAGTTGGAAATGGTTTGTTAAATTATTAACAAAAGATTTTGGTTTAGCGAATGGGCAAAGGGTGACAATCATATCAGATGGGCATAAAGGTTTTTTCCAAGTAGTTAGGAGAGTGGTGCCATTGGTAGAACATAGGTTGTGTGGTAGGCATATGTATGCAAATTTAACATAGGTTGTGTGGTAGGCATATGTATGCAAATTTTAACAAGTTACACCCTAGTGTTCTATTTAGAAACTTGTTTTGGCAAGCATCAAAGGCATCTTATCATCAAAAAAATTTAAATACAATGGAAGAAATCAAAGCGCAAGTGCGAGAGCTTATCGAGATTGATAGATAAAGATCTATGGACATGGTCAAGATCATACTTGATTGGCTCCGAACGGTCTATCTTTTATTAGTCAACCACTTGTGAATGGTCAACCATAAAAGTCAAACAGCTCATAACAGAATGCAATTAAGTCCAGAGGAGTTTAGTGTTTCCCCGGGTCGTTAAGTCCCAACGAGGTGTGTAAACTGTAATACAACGAATCTGTGATCGGGTGATACTGAATGGGAAAAGGTTATGATTGATTACACTAAGGAAATTAAATCTAATCAAAACTTTGAAGTCATTTTAATTCTATATTTAAAATCGTTTAACGTTTATAATCTAAAACGTACGTTTAAATTAAAAACTACGTAACGTACGAAATAAAACGTGAAAATAAAGAAGTAAAATACCTACGCCCGAGCCTCGAAAGTGAAAAATATGCAAATTAAGTCCTACGAGTGCAAAACTACTTTTCCTACATTCTAAATGACCAAAAATAATTTTAGGAAGAAGCCGGGTATTTTTTCGACTTTTATTTTATTTATTACGAATTAAAAACGATTTCAAACTAATTAAATTATTAAAATTACTAAATGATTTGGAAAAATCAAATTTTCACCGAAAATACTTTGAACTATGAGGAATGCGGAAAAATAAGCACTAGCTACAAGCTACACTAAATAAGTCAAAAAAAGCTAAAGGCATATAAGCTAAGGTGGAAAAAGAGGTTAAGAGACTAATTTATGAAAACCATAACACAAAAAGACCCAAGGGCAAAATTGGACGGAAGGTCGTTTGTGGTGTCGTGGGATTGTCAAGGCGAGACCGAGGTTCGAATCCACAGTGGGTTATTTATTATTTATTTTTTTTATTTTTCAGCTTTTACAAACTAAGAAGGAATAAAAAAAAATGCAACTGTTTTACAGAAACTTAAACTTACAAAACTTGAGATTGAGCAGTTACAAACAAGATCAGAAATAGAAGCAAAAAAAAATGCTAAGGACTGTTAAAGGACCGTTTGGGACAGCGGCTAACTAAGGAATTAGAGGCTAGCAAAGATGCTTGTAAAAGCTAAATCCTATGAAAACTAATCTCTAACATACAATGATCACCTAAGGGACCTTAATAAGCAATCATGGAACATTAAAAAGCTAAAAAATGAGGACAACCTGCTGTTTGGACAGAACCCAACCAGACACACCCAAACACCCCTGTTTACACTTTTAGAGCTTAATCAAGCATCCTCAACAATGAAATAAGTAAACACATGATGGAACAAGCATTATAGATTGAAAATGAACTAAGTTTAAGCAAGATAAGCAAAAAAATAAGGGAGAAGCAGTTGGGTATAAGTGCTACACTAGGGAGATTCCTAAGCTAAAAACAAGGAAAATAAGCAACCAAAAGTGTTCTAATAAGCACTAAAAGCTGAAATAAGCTAAGAGTAATTGAACCTAATCTAATGCACTAACAAGCACCTAAGGTGATTAAAATAAGCTTAAAAGTACAATCTAAAAAAGCTAAAAAAAAAAAGAACAACAACCTGTTTAGCTGCTGTTGTGGGATCTGTGGACTGAGACAGAACATAAAAGGGTACAAGAGCAGCTTTTAAGCTCTAAATCAAGCAAGTAATTAAGCTCCAATATCCAAATTAAGTCCAGAAATATTAAATTCATACCACTAACTAACTATAACATAAAAATCAAATTCTAATTCTAAAGATAACTTACCTAAAATGATGCTAAAAAAGAAGCAGTTGGGGGTATGTGAGTGCAGCAAAACAGTCACTAGGGGATCAAAGGTGCTACTTGCAGCTTGTAAATAAGCTACACCTTGAGTCCTAAAAGCCAATCTAAACTAAACATGTAACAACTACCTTACAAACTTCCTATAAAACTAACTTCCAACAAGTTTTGAATTCAACTGAATAAATCAAAGGTCATGAAAGTGGGGGATCTTTGCTTGCTAAAATAAGTCACTAAGCTAATCCAAGATTACGAAATAGCTTAACCAGGTGCTGACCATTCTATAACCCAACTGTAAAACAAAAATCTCACCCCAAGTCTAACTCTAATTCACCTATGTTTGTAACTGAGAATCATTTGCACAGATTTAAATAGTGCCAGATACACCTCACAGAACGATTTTGAAATCTAACTTGGGTCAAAATGATCTTTTGACCCAAAGACTTTGCAATCAAAATCCGCCTTTACGGACCAACACTCTTGAAATCAATTTCTTGGTTTTGAAAACTTAAGACTAACTAGAGACTTGAGAAATTACTTTGCAAAACTGAAACTTACTCAACTTGAAACACTCTTTCAAACTTGAATTTCAAATTAAAGACATGAACTAAAATTAACAGCATAAAGAAGAATTAATTAAAAGTAAACTAAAAATCTCATTACTTGGAATTTAAAAAGTACAATGACAATGAAACTTAAAATTTTGGGACTAGAACAAAGTTTCTAGACTGCCTTATAACAATGGCATACAATTATATTTATACTACAACTAAAAGGTCTTCTTTCTCTATCCTTGTCTTGTGTTTCTTTTGTGCCAATCTCCTCCATCCAATTAGTAGGTACCAAATGGAGATAATCTGAGCCATCCACTGGGGTCTTTTATGTTTGGATTGCCAACTTGGCTGCCTTGGGAAAGAGGGAAAGATTGGGTAAGTGGGTTTGGTGATGACAGGGTAGTAGGAGGGATGGAGGTTGAGTGTTTCAGAGAAAGAAGAAAAGAGGAGGGAAAAAGGTGGGTAGGGGTTTTTATTTGTCTTTGGGTTTAGTAATCAGTGTGTTTGATCCGGTTTTGATTTGGAAGTAATACACAAGGACCATATTTGCCATTTGACCAAACTTGAAGGACCAAAGCTGTAATTTTCCAAATTTCATCATAAGGACTAATTATGACAAGATTAATTTTCCCAAGGACCAAAATGATAATTTTCAAATAAAAATGTCCCGGGTAATTTACATCAATCTTTAAAATTCTAAGGACTCAAGTTGTCATTTTGCAAACTAGACTTTATAAGGCTAAATTTGACAACTTAAAAATTCCTGAGGGCCTTTTATGAAAAATTACATGTTTTGAATAACCAGGGACTAGATTTTTACAATTATTGAATAAAACACAGTTTAAATATTTTTTCTTTCTTTTTGAGACTTTTTAAAGTGTTTTTGACTGGTTTTGCAGTGCAGAAGGAACAAAAATGATGAGTATTTACATACTCATCAATACTTCAAAGAAGGTATATTCTTTATATTTGTAGTAGCTTATTAACATATTGATATAATTTGACCTAACTGCTTACTTGCATTATGTTGACAAGAATGGATTGTGATGTTGTTGAAAATGGTCTTAGTGAATCATTTAATTCTCATATCAAGAATTTAAGGAGAAAAACAATACTTGGAATGCTTGAAGATATTAGATCTTATGTCATGACAAGGAATTACGCACTAATGAAGGAGTGAGAATCGGAAGATGATTTTGCCCTAACATCGGAAGGTTTTGAGTTGCATAAGAAAATTCCAATGTATATTCTTTACATTTGTATTAGCTTATCAGTATATTGATATAATTTCACCTAACTGCTTACTTGCATTAAATTGATAGGAAATGGAGTTTGTATCCAAGTGGATGGCATGAATTTGAAGTAAGGCAAGAGGATGGTGTTGAAGCATTCAATGTGGACTTACTGAAGAGGGAGTGCAGTTGTAGACAGTGGCAGTTAACTAACACATCATGCCCTCATTTAATCACAACCATGTACTTCATCAATTTGAATCCCGATGATTATGTTAGTAAATCATTCAAGGTAAGCACATACAAAAGTATTTATCAATTGAATTTTTTTCCAGTTGGTGGTACATATATGTGGAGAAAAGTAAAACACGTGCCAATCAAATCACCTTTAGAAAGAAGGATGCCAAGTAGACCCCCTGTGAATAGTAAAAAGGATAAGTAAGAATTGGAAACCAAAAACATATTGCAAAGCCTCCAAAATTAATGACTTGTCAAAATTATGATGAAGTTGGTCATAACAGAAAGGGGTGTAATAAACCTATGGTAATAGGTGAACAAGCTACCCCACCAAGTCACAAGCAACCCCACCTAGTCAACAACCTAACCCACCTAGTCAACAACCTAGCCCACCTAGTGAACAACCTAACCCACCAAAAAAGAATGTCAGACCTCTGGTTAAAGACCCAGTACATGCCAGAGTTCCTAGTAGAATTAGGGGTAAAATTGTGACTGCTAGAGGTGGTATATGGATGGGAGGAACCAGTCAGAGTGAACAATGGAAGGGGAAATGCTAGTGGATCAAACAATGGAAGAGGAAGTTCAAGTGGATCAAACGGTGGTAGGGGAAAAGGAAATGCTAGTGGATCAAGCGGGGAAGGGGAAGTGCTAGTGGATCACACATTGTAAGTTTTCACACATGTCCTTGTATTTTTTTTTAACTCTTTAATACTCTCATTCACACATGTCCTTATATTTTCTTGATACAATACACACTTTTATGTAAGTTATCACACGTTTCCTTATGTACAGGTTAGCCAATACCAACTTTTAGATGAAGATGATTTGGTTGATGTACAACTTGAGGTAGAACTTGATACAAGAGATCAAACCCAACATGAAATGTAGGAGATGAAAATGTTGCCGATGTGGATGTTCATGTTGATGTTGTTGCAGATGAAAATGAAGCTACAAATGTTAATGTTCAAGCTGTTGCAGATGAAAATGCAGTTGCAGATGTTAATATTGGAGTTGCTGCAGATGGTAATGTTTGATCTAGTGTTGATATTAATGCTGAGGATGAGACTGCTAGGCTTAAAAGGAATCATGAAGAATTCTGGGAAGCTCAGTACAAAGCATGGTACAAGAAGCCTAGAAGGACATCTGAAAGATTGAGAAACAACAATTAGAATACGAAGATAGATCGGGCCTATGAAGGTGAAGGTACCACACTAGATTCAACATTTGATGTGGAATAAGTCATAACAGTCTATGTTAGAACATATTTTGTGTTAGTAACAATCTATGGAATAAGGCATATCTTTTGTGTTTGTAATATTCTACGGAATAGGGCATATCAGTCTGTGTAAGAATATATCTTTTGTGTTTGTAACGTATGCAAAGTCCTTTGGTAGATTAGCATTTCCATTACTGCACTCTTTTTTGTTGTTGTACATTAGCATTTCCATTACTGCAAAACACATATCAGCAAAACCATTTTCATTACTGCATTTTCCACTCTTTTTTGCTGTACATTAGCTTCTTTTTTTTTTTAAATAACAAACTACTGCACAACCACATTGTTGCAATACCTTTTGCTTTACTGCATTTCCATTACTGCACTACCACATTGTATATTAGCATTTCCATCCATTACTGCATAACACATTGTTGCACTACCTTTTGCCAAACACATATCAAATTACTGCATTTTTTACTCCATTCAAAACACATATCAGGTCTAAGAACCAAATGCCAAAACGCATTTCCATTCGTTGATCAAACTGCAACCTTTTGAATACATTTTAGATCCAAAACTACAAAGATTTCACAAACATAATGAAAAGCATTCCTAACAGTACACAAATAATTTTATTTTGCATATTAACTTTTGACTTCAACACTGCAACCTCTTCTTTCAAGTACTTTTTATTCAGCTCAAAATCCACATTTTCTGTTTTCATTCTTTTTTGCAGATCTACCAATCTAGCTTTTTAATACTCAGCTACAACATCTAGATACTACCAGTGAAAGAAATCACATTTCTTTCTTACCTGTTTTAAACAAGAAAGTCAGAACATGTGTTTACATACCACAAACATCACCACATAACAAGAAATAAGCTAAACTTACCTTATAGTTTGGATATCCCAAGAACCTTCTGCCTGGGTTCTATTCTGTAACACCCCAACCCGACAAGGGTAAAGATATCTGTCTGGTTTCATATCGAACTTTAACTAATGTACAATAGCGGAAGCCTTTACAAAACTTACAAAAGATAATATAAATAACTTATATTCAAAATAAATCTAAGATCTCTATGGTCAAAATCTTGCTCTCACTCTACTCTCAAGCCCATATCGCCTATCCCATAAGCTCATCTTGAATGCTAAATACCGCATGAGAAAAAGAAAAGTGCGGTGAGCTTACAAAGCCCAGTGAGCATGATATAACGAAACAAAAGCTAAACAAAACAAATATACGAATAACGAAAATAAAATGAAATAATGACGAAGGATCTTTTAGGATTCTGCGGAAGCACAAATATACAGAAATCCAAACAACCGCATAACAGTTTAGACATCACATAACACATTAAAGACACAAAAACAAACACATCAGAACAACCAAACGCACAACATATCGAATAACAGATTACGTATAAGCCAAACGGAAAGTCTAAAAACTAACGGAAACAGTCCTAGAAAATAAACATGGCATTCATACAAATCAAGTAATCAACATCTATAGCACTTAATTCAATAATATAGCAGCGGAAATAGCAGACAGGTCATGGCAGACATAATAGCTAAACCAGTTCTCATATCAAATATACGAATCAGGTTTTAACGTATTAATCTTATCCTAGCATGGCAACTAATAATCACTTAAACAAATACATCATAAGCACATTCACTCACATATCATATCAGAAATATCTTTCTTCTTCAAAAGGTAACATCAGAAAATATATGGAGTAGCTAGCTCCCAGATTTTGTGAAGACGCGTATTGCACACGACATCATTCACCAGATAACATATCGATAACGATCGGATCTAGGATGCATCCATCGCCCTTCCTACATATTCACAAATATGCTTCACCATCCGAGACGTGGCGAACATCACTCTATCGCCTAGAGTCATATCGAGGTGCATCATCGATACGGACATGGAACCCCATGACTAGTGAAACATTCGGTTCGCTTAACAACCGACCTTAGTCAAACAGATTTTAGATATAGCACGGATCATAGTCAAACTCAAGGTCACGTAATCATATCGATAGTTCATATCATAAGGTCCATATTGGATAATCGAAATCATAAGTTCATATCATAGTGGCATATCATATGTTCATAAATGCAGGCGTTCATAACCGAGGTTCATAATCATAGGTTCATAATCCAATATAGCGGGGTTCAACAATTGTATATATCAAAGTCTTCCTAACATAAGTTCACATCGGATATTGCATAGTTCACTAGAACATAAATTCATATAAACAACATATCAAACATTCGAGAAAAGGGTTCATAGCAATGGCATTGGGAATCTAATGAGCATAATAGGAAAGCGAGCGAAAAGAACATCATAAGGAACCTTTCTTGAAAAGGTCGAATATCATGACGATAACACAAGTGTCTTAAAGTAAGATGTAATATCCGTACCTTAAAGCAAATGAGAGAAAAGCAAACGAATGAGCGAATACGAAGATGTAACGTCGCGTCTCCTCCAACGAATCTGAGGTGGATTATGATTTATTTAATACTTATTAGTATCATTAATGTCATAACGGATTAATCTCATTAATACTTTTAGAGTTGTCGATTGTTCTCATTTTTAGTGACGGACTAATTCCAACATTTTAGAGTATTAGTCATTAATTAGCCAAACTTATGGGTTGCAAATGACAAGCGGTAAATTTAAGGGTTTAATATGATAATTATCTTATTTTGAGGACTTATATGATCATCTTTCAAAGTATAGGGTTTACAAATGTCAATAACGGATTTTAGGACTCTCTTTCAAAATAGTTTACATAATCTTTTATAACTTACATGATTAACCAAAACTCACACGTAACATTGTTCGAATGCAAACCTTAATGAGACCATGCGTATTCTAATTTAATTCATTATAACTCACGCATGTTCACGACACACGCTTAGTACTAGCTCATTTACTCCTAATCAATGGTTATTAATGATTCCAAGACTTACCATTCTCACATGAAATAACGAATCTACACACTTATCCTTTTAACCTTAATCAACTTTCTATTTATGTTCTAGGGTTTCCATACTTTTAATATCATTTATTACGCATTTAAATCACATGTTACTTCTTTTAATGATTTCTACTTTGACCTAGAACGTATGAAAACCCAAACGGAAATTAACTTAACTCATGCATGTCCTTACGTACTTTATTTACACACGTTGACCCATAATTACCCAAAATTGCACATTACACCCTTAACATCTTTAATTATACGATTTAACCTTATATTATCAGATTTTACACTTTTAGCCCAAAGGTTTTAGAATTTACAAAACATACCCTTTAAGTTAAATACCATTCGAATGGCCCTTTAAATATCTAAAATTACACGTTTAACCCCCATACTTATTTTTATACGTTTAGTACCATTATTTTACTGTTCACAAAAATAACCTTTAAGTTTCATAATTTACAAAACCAACCCAAAACTTTTATGTAAAACCGAATAATGCATAATTCAAGTACAAGCCCTAAACCTAGATTTAACCCACCATTAATTCATCATTACTACTGCATTAATTACCCTTAGTTATAATAAGCAAACCCTAATTTTTATAAACCCTAATCGTCCCTTTTTATTTTCTTTCCCTTTTTATATGCGATCGAACAATAAAACCCCAAACAAATCACACAAGCTTCGAATTCATGAACATGTATTTTATTCAGGTCGTATATCATATAAGAGTCTTCAGAAAATTAATATCATGGTCCCAAAAATTATCATATGCTCGTTAAGCTATTTTCATACGCTTTTAGGGTTTTAATTCCAAATAATTCCATACGACTTATTAATTATGCATGACTAATTTTCACGTGTTCTATATGACTTGTAGGACTGAAAATAATATTAGGAACATACCCTTGATGATACTTGGTCGTTAGAACAAAAGAACACAAAAGCTCCACTCATGAAACCCTAATCGACCTAAAACTAACCACAATCGAAACAGCACCTTAGAGCCTCGAACCAGATTTTTAACACCTTCTTTACCTTCAAACTCGTCCAAGAAAAATAGCCTTAGGCCTTGGGAACTGATTGTCGAATTTTGGAGGGTTTTGGAGTCGGTTTTAGGGTTAATCGGTTATTAGAGATTTAGATAAACCGTACAATGTGATTATATAGGGTTTACTAATTTTCTTGTGGGCTTTATAATGTATTGGACTTAAAATAAATGGATTCTAAATTTTATAAATTTATATTGGGCTTTTATTAATTTTATTCTTTTATAAAACTAAATAAATATATTCGACTAATTATATAAAATACAAAACGAATAAACTATAAAAATTACCTTTTACAAAGTGTTTAATATTTATTTAGATCATGTGTGATATTTCTTAATAATTTTCTGAATTTACATAGCTTATTTGGTATTCTTCAAATTAATTATTCATACTTTTTGATTTTAGGGGTATTTTGGTCTTTTTGTGAATTTTAGAAATTCAGGTATTACATATTCAGTCCAATATGTCCGCATACCACTAACATCACCACATTTGCACAACACATGAACACGATTTAGCAAATTGAATTTGATGAGTTTGACATAATTTGTTATTACCTGATTTGAAATTTGCCCTAATTTGTTATTGGGGAAGATAAAGGTGTTATATAACAACGATTTTTTATTTTCGGCCCTTAAATTTTTAAAAAATTTAATTTAGAAAAGTTGTAGAATTAACGAAATGTTTGTTAGTTGGTTAACGAAAAGTGAAAAAAAACCTAAATCTGCTAAAAAAAATCGGGTGCCTTTATATGCAAGAAAGAAAATGGAATATCTTGATAGGAAATAGACTCTGAGTTAAATGTCTTTTTGTACCATTTGCCTTTTAAAATAATGCTATGTTTAACATTTTTCCAATCTATAAATAAAGATGGAACAAATTAAAATTATACGGATATGAATAAGGGTGTGCACGGTCCAAAAACCGGACCGGACCGAGACCCGATTTCGGCAAAAACCTTAGACCGAGACCGGACCGAATGTGGTCGGTCCGGTCTCGGTCCGGACCGGTCCGGTCGGTCCGGTCCAACAAGGCCAAATTCGTCGGTTTTGGTCCGGACCGGACCGAGGACCGAATTAGCCCAAAAGCCTAGACCGCGGACGGGACCGAAATCAGGTCCAGTTCGGTCTCGGTCGGTCCGGTCCGTTCGGGTTGTATGCTCACCCTCAGATATGAACGAGCGGGGGCACCCGCGCGTCGCTGCGGGGATGTTGTGTTTAATCTAAGGCGAAAAAAAAATATTGTAATTTTTTTTTTTTTTTTTTGTTATCAAGGACGAAATTTGCAAAAGGTCGATAACGGGGGACTAACGGTATGATTTGAAGCTAACTTGAGGGACTATAAGTGTAAATTGCGCATGAACAGTACACCTACTATTCCAAACTATATGTGCCTTGTAGCAAGGCATTGTTTTGGCAATTGTAGCATCGCTATTTTCGTTTTAGTCCACGAAACTAACGGGTTGTTGCAACGTTAGTCCTGGGGACTAACGGTGAAAAAAAGTTAATATTAGGGTCGTTTGTGTTTAATATTTGCATAAACACCCCGAAGTTATTGTTCCGTTGCAAATTTAATCCACGACTGTTAGGTAACGGACGTTATGGACTAACTTTGCAATTGATCAGTAACCTAAGGGGCTAAAAGGGGCTAAACTGAAAATTGAGTATCCACTGTAGCTACAGTGCCCAGCAATGGGTTTTACTCAAGGGGTGGCAATTCTCGACACGACACGATAAACGACACGAACCCGACACGAAGTTAAACAGGTTTGGGTTGAGGATAAACAGGTTTGGGTCAAAATCGGGTCAACCCGTCTAACCCGTTTAATAAATGGGTCGTGTTTGGGTTGAGTAAGTATTAAACAGGTCAACCCGTGAACCCGTTTAAGTATATAAGATCTTAAAAATAAAATATATAACCTGATTTTTATGTTGGATGTGGATTAAATATAATTTGTTATTTACTTAGTATGAGTGGATTATAACTTTATACCTTAGATATCATGAAAATTGACGCTTATAATTCGTAAAATTATCGCATAGTTATTTGTATGTTATTCTTATCATATTTTAGATACTTATATCATTTTAGCATTTAAACTAGTTAAATCGACAAACCACCGAACTTTTATTCATCGTCAACCTATTTATTTAAATGGGTTAAGCGGGTCATAAATGGGTTACGTATTATGCAGTGTGGGTTAGGGTTGAGTTTTGTGACGATTAATAAATGGGTCGTGTTTGGGTAAAGGCTATACTAACCCGACAACACGCGAACCCGAATAGGTTAACACGAACACGACTCGATTGCCACCCCTAGGTTTTAGTGTACATATATAATATGGGTTTTTACCCGGATATTTCAAATAGCCCAAACACTCAAAAATAACACCCCCAAATTTCCCAATTTCATCTCAGTCTCTGGCAAAGTTACATAAACCCTAGAAAAACTTTTTAAAATGTCAGACTATATCCCATTTGAAATCCAAATGGAAATCATCAAATGGCTTCCCGTGAAGCCTTTGATTCAGTTCAGGTCAGTTTCGAAACCTTGGAAATCTTACATCGACAGCTCTGACTTTATCAATGGTTACGGCGCCCGCAACACGCAGCCACATAGCCGTATTCTAAGCTACAAATCTTTCATCGATAGCTCTCATTTTCTGGATGAGCCAAAGTACATTTGTCTCGTACAACAAGAGTTTGCTCCATTTGTTTTGTCTCCTTTAATTAAACAATGTCTTGTTTATAAGGTTGTTGGTGCGTGTCATGGATTACTCTGTTTGTTTTGTTTTAATAAAGTTTATCACAAAAGTATTGTTGTTATTTGGAACCCTTCTATCCGAAAATCATTTGGTATTGCTCTCCCTAGATACGTCCCTCGTACTCTAACTCATATTTTTTATGGTTTCGGGGTCTGTCCTGTCAATTTAGATCCTACTGTTGTGAAGATTGTATGTGCAGATAACATGCCTTGGCATGTTCAAGTTTTTACATTGAGTTCGGGGGTTTGGAATGTGATTCCAAGTGCTAATTTGCCGCGTCAAACAATTAGACTTGATAATTCAACTCAGGTTGTTCTAGATAGGTTTATTTATTGGGGTGCTTATGAGGAGACTTTTGCTGATGATGGTGAATCTACCACAAATCATATGGTTGTGTCATTTGATTTGATTACCAAGGAGTTTAAAGTGGTAGACCTACCAGATACCTTAACAAACGAATTGATCTCACGTATCTCAGTTTCTAAGCTAAGGGGGTCTCTTGTTGTGTATGAAAACATTAAGGTTCAGGGAGCAATTCATTGTGGTGTATGGGTGATGGAGCGTGATTCGTCTTTTAGAAAGCTATTCTCAATTGGCGCACATGTAAGTAAAATATTGGGGTTTACGAAGAATGGTGAAACTATATTTGAAACTCAAAACGAGGAGGGAAGGTTTAGCACACTTAATGTTTATGACCCTTGCTCACAACAAATCAAAAATCTTGGGATATCTGGAGTAGTGGACTCGTTCTTCATGGACTCTTACAAAGAATCACTACTTTTGCTTGATCACACAGGATTTACATATTTACCCTGACAATAGTTGATCAAACTGATGAAGGCCACATTTTAAGGTGTGGATTTACAAAGTGGATGTTATTATGCTACCTTAGGAGGGAGGGGCCTAGTTTGTAGTTAAGGTGTGGAAAAATCACTTTCCGTCTATTTTAGTTTTTATCACTAAATTAATGTTGTTAACTAATGTTATGGAATCTTATGCGATTATAAATGCAGTACATGCTACTTTTTTATTTTCAAATATGTGCTTTGTAGCAAGGTTAGGGAAATCGGTATTATCAAGTTTAATGTGATTTCTATTATTCTGTTCCTTGTCTTTAATGGTGTATTGAGAGCGGGGAATGTCCTTTATAGATGTCTTTTTGCTTGTGTAATTAATGATGACCACGCCTTTAAGATGTTCATTACATGTTGAAATCTTGTTAGCGTCCTTTGCTTCGTTACATTCTCCTCTCGTTTTGCTTGGGGTCTATTTTGAATAATCTGTAAATACAAACAAGAGTTTATCAGTCACTAAATATGCAACATTTGAACGTGTAAATGCTTATGTGTGAACAAGAAATGATATTCATGTACTTTGACTCACGTTTAGAGAAGTAAAGGCATTAGTAGGAGTTAGGCGGTGTTTGGAGAAAGTCATGAGTTTTTCTTTAAAAAAACTTATCGTCAAGAGTGAAAGAATTCAATATATAAAACATGAAAGTTTGGATTGTGTGAGTCAGATGGCTATGTATCTTGGTGTTAAACTCAACATTGTTTGATCCTCTTCTCCCTTGTGTTTGTGTACTTTGAAAGATTAGGTAACTTTCTTTGGGAGTTTTGGTTACTGGTATTGATTCTGTGATGCTGCTGATATGGTCCTTTACTGGTATGAATACTTTGTTTTCGGTACTGGTGTATTCAGAGGTGTTTTCTTTGTTGCTCTGACAGTCTTTTATTCTGGCTTGCAGTTAGTATTGGCTTTTTTTGTTTCTAGTTTGGTTTTAGTATGTTGTGTCTAGTATGAAAGTCTGTATTGTCATGTTATTTGGCCATCGGAAATGTGCATGGTATGCCATAATTTGAGACTTATTATTTGGTGCTTTGTATATTTCACCTTTTACCGGAAAAAAGAAGTGAAACTGTAAATAACATAGTAGAAAGTAGAAACAGAGCTATGACTAACAATGCGTACATCGATTGAGTACCACCAGGGGTTGCAGTGCAATCAAGCTCTTATTGCACATGCATTAAACTTCTGACCTGTGGTATAGAACAAAAAATAGTGATTGTAGGTTCTAGTGCTTCTTTGATTCATCCCAACCAACTACTTATATGCTAAACTCTCTTGGAAAACATGAATGATTCTAACTGAAGTTCAACAATTTTGTCCAATGACCGTTGAATTACTTGAGATCCAACAATAGTTCGTATCTCTCAAGGCTTAATATGCTTTTGTGGCGTTTATTTTCTAACATTTGATTCTCAGAGATATTTATGTGCTTGGTATGAGCAGCACAAGTCTCCCCGACATTTGATTTTTGATAGTGAATGACCGCTCGGTCAATGTGCATATGACCTGGTACTTACACAGCCCAACCAAGCTTTGATCATTTATAAAGGCAGGATTGTAAATTAACATCCGAAAGTAACCAATGCCACAGTGTTCAATAGCATCCATAGCAGGCTGAAATCAGTGCAAAAGATTGGATACTAAACGACCTGTACATGACATCGTTGCTGTTTCTAATAGGATTTTACGCCTTTGCTGTTTTTACATGGGTAAAGGAAACACGATCCTTTGACGCGTAGAGGCAACTGATTTTACACTTTTGCTCTTAAATGTTGGAGCTGTAATATCTGACCACCAACTTGAGTACGAGTTACTAGAGCATACACTGTGACTGATTGTGTTATCCTTTTAATTGTGGCCCTTTTGAGACATCAATCAGGTATGGATTGGTAGGGTGTTTGTCGATGCGGGTTTCTCAGAAGCGGTTCTTCGGGTTGAGTATTTTTTAATACAAAACTGAACCGAAATCAAATTTAAATTTGGTATTGTTTAGGTTTTGAACATAAAATACAAATTGCAAAATTTGTTAATTTATTCAATTAAATTTATAAATATGTAGCCTGAAGTGCATCAACTCATGAACAATGTACAACAATATCACATGAATAAATGAATCATTCCTTACTCTACACTTATATAGTTACGCAAAAATGGTTCTCAGTAAGTTTGGCGAACATTTGACTTTCAGAGGTCAAGTGACTACTTTCCAGAATTTGCACTTTCTGGAATTTATTAAGTGTTCTGGTATATTTGGTTGATTTAGTCAAACATTGAAGCAAACAGAAGAGGTAAATATAGATTAGTGTTTAATTTCTTGAGAAAATCGTCATCAGTTTTTTAAGTTAAAAATGTCCGTTGACTTCAAAAGTCAAAGTACAAGAAATGGTCCGTTTGTTTGTGCAAATGTCCGTGCTTTTATTTTTTAGTGAGGAAACATATAAAGTAGTGCCATAAATAGGAATTACATGTCTAAATAATGTAGAAAATTGTAAAAAGGTTGTGAATTTTGTCACAGGTTTGACTTTTTAAATAGTCAAATGATACAACTATAAGTATAATACCACTTGCTATTTATTCTAGTTTATTGCTACTAATTTTACTCGATCTTATGATTTATTTATATTTTAGAGGTACAAGAACAAGTATTCTTTCGACTAGGTAATATAAGTGTTCTTCGGACAGGGGCACATGTCCATTTATGAGTTTTTATCTCAGGGAACACTACGTGATTGGCTTAATGGTATGTAACTTTTGAGACTTGATTATTTTGAATTTTACTGGTGCTTTGATGTGCATTTTGAAAGTAAGTATGTAGCATTAGATTCAGCCAAAGGGATTCTTTATCTTTACACTCAAGCCAACCCACCTATATTCCACCACGATATCAAAACAAGCAACATTCTCATCGACTCCAAACTCACTTCCAAAGTTGTTGATTTTGGACTCTCAAGGCTTGCACCATTATTGGATGACTATGGACTATGGAGTCGGTCCTAACTATCCACTGTTGTTAGAGGAACACCTGTAAGTCTTTTTCCATCTTACTTTCTAGACAAGGAACCTTTGGTATATGAACCAACCTTGTTGATTTCGCCGACTTAGAACAGATGCTAGCTAGATTGGGTAATGACATCATAAACCTTTTTGATGATTTTCATTTGATATCAAATGGGATGTTGTCTTTCTACCAAAAAAATTCTAGGGTGTATGTTACTAAATACCTAGTTTGAAAAGTATGGTGTGTTTGTTAAAAGTAGCAGCTGTGAGCACTAGTCACAGCTCACTGCTCACCGCTTCTTAAAGAAGCATTGGAAAAATGAGCTTTCCTAAAAATAGCAAAGCTCACCATTCTTTTGCCAAACGAACACTAAAAATCAAAAAGCTCATTGCTCACCGCTCCAAAAAGCTCCGCGCCAAACATAGCCGTAGTCTACTTCACTACTTGACCTCATGAAGAATGTTTGGGCTATTTGAGACATCTATTAGGTATGGGCTGGTAAACCCCATATTCATATCCGTATTTTTCTTTGGGTAATTGCAGTGTTCCACTTTGTGGCCAACCACTTAATAGTCTAGACTCAGGAGGTTGATTTGGTAACTTTATAATATTTTGTACCTTCCAAGAATTAAATTTGAGACCTAGAAATAGTTGGACAACCACAACAACCTGCCTTTGGGTGATGACATCATAAACCCTCTTGCATTAACACTTGATTATGACCACTACTAGGTAAGAGCGGTGAGAAAATATGCTGATATAGCGTTGACGTAGAAATAGTTGGACAACCACCGCAACCTGCCTTTTAATCATCGTTGTAAAGTATATAATAGAAGTTATTCACCATACTATATTAGTGAAGATTTTCTATTATCAAAACTTTGTTTTTAATCACTGTTATTCTTATTTGTATTGCTTATGTTTCTATTCAATTGTATTCTTATTATATCATGTATTATGTTAAGCATTTTATTTTTAAAGAGACGAATGCAATTTTTCTTGAAATGATTGTTTGAGATTTTGACATACCCGTTTGAATATGTAAAGGTCTTTGTATTATAATATGACTAGACGATTACTCGCGCAAAGCGACGACATATAACGGCTAATAATTATACTTATGAACTTGTAGTTCTGGTGTACCTCTGATGTAACTCTTACGAGTTCAAATTGTAGTCATTGCGAGAAAATAATTTATGAGTTATAAATAAAAAATGATAAAAGTTTAATGATTAAATAATATATAAAATATTAATTTAATAGATGATGTCAAGGTTGTCAAGATCGGGATCCTACCCAGGATCGTTTTCGTCTTTGCAAGATCGTGATCGTAAGATCGGATCGGGATCTTAAGATCCTACTTTAATTTTATTTCTTAATACTTTATGTAATTTTATAGAAATCTACAAATTCTAATACATTATAACCATAAAATACTATGAATGTTTCATATAAATGTTGTCCTAAATTATGATTATAAAATGTTTTAAAATATTAACATGTTGTTTTTGAATTCTACAAACAAACAACCCATAAATTTGTAGTTTTTAGTTTGTAATCCGAGAAAAGTAAGATCGGATCGGATTAGATCGTAAGATCGTATGGTCAAGATCGGGATCCTATAAGATCTTAAGCTTGCAAAGATCCTATGTAGGATCCGGATCGTTTTTGCTTTGCAGTATCGTAAAATCGTAAGATCCTAAGATCAGGATCGGGATCCTGACAACCATGGATGATGTTGTTACCATTTTTAATAAAAGATAAAGTAGGCAAATCACTTTACCATTTTTTTTAAACATTGAAGTTTAAAAAATAGCAGATTTACTTTAAAAGTAGTAAAGATTTGTTTGTATGAGAAAATCAAAAGCAAAATGTGTTAAGGTTAAAATCATCAAATATCGATCAAGTTTGAGTTTTGTTTCAATAAGCTACGTTACCTTCTTTTTTAGTATAAAATCACTAAATTCATGAAAGGTGTTTCTCTATTGTGAAATTATTACATTTTAATAAGATATGCCATTTTTTAAAGTTGTTTATTATTTCTCAATTTTTTTTTCTTTCAAAATTGCATAAATTAGTTATACATGAAGTTTGTTGTACATGAAATTGGTTGATAATAGTTATCATGAGGGGGTGTTTATATTAAGGTGCAATCAGATAGTGCATATTTGGTTAAACATTCACACAAAATATTTTTAAAAAAGATAGGCTATTGTGGAGTAGTTAATAGAAGATTTGAATGACAAATTAATTTTAACTATACAAGGACCATCTAACAACATTAGTATGATCTAAGTTCATATTCATCACAAGGCATTAAATACTTATAATAGACCAACGTAACAAGAACATGAAGAACTCTTTACTCTACTCTAGGGATGAGCATCGGTTTAAAACCGAAAACCATTAGTATATAAAACCAAAATCAAACCGAATATGGTCGGTTCGGTTTTGTGTCGGTTTGGTCCAGTTTATATGGTTGAGGTGTATTTTTGTGGGTTTTGGGTCGAATCGAACCGAACCAAAACCTGTTAATATATAGAACAAAAACCAAACCGAATATGTTTTGTTCGGTCCAGTTTAGCTCGGTTTTCCGGTCTAATATGCTTAGCCCTACTCTACTCATTATGGATCAATAATCACACTCGCTCTACAACATATTATTGTCCAACTTACTTTTTCAAGATGTGCTAAATATATGTCCACTACCAAAAAGAGATAAAAAAATTTAATGTAGATTACCATATTACTTTTACTTGCACTCATATTTACAAACTTTAAAGAAAGCATGTTTAATATTTTTCTAAACATAAACAAACGTTCTCAAACATAACTAATGCTATGTGTAATATCTTTCCAATCTCTTTTCTTTAAACATTACAACTTTCTAAAAACATAGCAACTTAAAATTATTTCTTTTTTTGATTATTTATAAACTTTACAACTCTTCAAAAAACACACACTATATTAATTTTAAAAAACACGCGCTTGATATTTAAAAAAATACACGCTTTTATTGATTGGTATAATTGATTGTGTGTCTATTCCATAAACATGCTACAAATATATAGTGTACAAGAGATGATTCTAGAAAAGATACATATGGGCTAGGGCTAAGTATCGGACCTATCAATGCAATATCGACTAATACTCCCCCGCAGTTGGAGCGGGAGGAAGCCGGACACTCAAACTGGATCTAAACTCTTCAAATAAGGCCGAAGGTAGTCCCTTGGTGAAGATATATGCGTACTGATAACGGGAGGGTACATGGAGAACGCGTACCCGACCAGCAGTAACCATGTCACGGACGAAGTGTATGTCAATCTCGATATGTTTGGTCCTTTGATGTTAAACATGGTTGGCAGACAGATAGATGGCACTAACATTATCACAGTAGGCCAGAGAGGCAGTATATAGAGGAGAATGCAGCTTACGAAGAAGGTTACGAAGCCATGCAGTCTCAGCTACAACATTAGCAACACCCCGGTACTCAGCTTCGGCACAAGATAGGGAGATGGTGTGTTGTCGCTTGGAAGACCAAGAAAGTAGATTATCGCCCAGAAAAACACAGTATCCCGATGTAGATCATCGTGTGGATGGGCAACCCGCCCAATCTGCATCTGTATATCCAACAAGAGAAGTGGTAGAGGATGAATATAGGTGAAGACCAAAATTCAAAGTCCCCCGAACGTATCGTAAAATACGTTTAAGGGCAGCTAAATGTGGCTCGCGAGGATCATGCATGTAAAGACAAATATGTTGGACAGCATAGGAGAGATCCGGTCTAGTAAATGTGAGATACTAAAGACCACCTGCAAGGCTGAGATATAAAGTAGGATCTTGAACTGGAACACCTTCGGGACCTAGTTTAGATTTTGTATCAACTAGCGTTCGAGAAGGGTTACAGTTGGCCATGCGAAACGCCGAGGAGCTCGATAGTATACTTCACGAGATAGAAACAAACCTGTAGAATGCCGTGTAGCAGAAATACCAAGGAAGTAATTAAGTGGCCCGATATCAGTCATGTCAAACTCACTGTGCAGGGAGGAAATGATTTGTTGTTGAAGAGCTGTAGAAGAGGCTGTAAGAATAACGTCATCCACATAGATAAGTAGGTAAGCAACTTGAGAGCCCTGTCGAAGAATAAATAAAGAAGAGTCACATCGACTGTGGTAAAATCCAACTCTAGTAGCATAACCTGCAAATCTCTGTAACCAAGCACGGGGTGCTTGCTTTTAGCCCATATAAAGATTTTGCAGAAGGCAGACATGGTGAGGGTACCGGGGGTCCACAAATCCCGGCGGTTGGTGCATATATACAGTCTCAGATAAATCCCCGTTAAGAAAAGAATTCTTAACGTCAAGTTGATGAATAGGCCACTTGCGGGATACTACAAGACTGAGAACCGTGCGGATGGTAGCCGGCTTAACTACCGGACTAAAGGTCTCATCACAATCAATACCAAGTTGCTGACTACTACCATTGGCAACCAAACGATCCTTATAACGACTCATAGTCCCGCCAGCATGAAATTTATGCTTGAACAACCACATAGATCGTACCAAATTAACAACAGAAGGTCGTGGTACAAGAATCCAAGTACCATTTTTAACTAACGCATTATACTCATTACACATAGCATTATTCCAATGAGGTTTTTGAAGAGCGAGGAAGGGAGATTTAGGTAAGGGCGAGATAAGAGAAGTATGAAGGGAGAGACGTTCAATGGGTTTGACAATGCCTGATTGTGACCGAGTGACCATACGGTGAGTAACGGGGTAGTTTGATGGGAGGTTGTGTAGGTTGGGTTGAGGCGTCGTGATTGGTTGTTTGCGTAGGAGGTTGTTGGGTTGGTGATGGATGATTTTGGGCTGCGATTTGCGGGCTGTTAGGTTGCGGTGGATCTGCGGGTAGTGGGTTGTTGGGTAAACTAGTGTTGGGATGAGGTTGGGGTGTGGCACTTTGGTGTTGATTAGGTGCGGGATTTTGGTTAGAGGGAGTAGAATCGGATATTATTGAAGTGAGGAGTGGGGAAGGTGTGGTATCGAGGAAGGTGTATGAAGGTGGAGAGGAGGGTGTCATTAATCGATATGGAAATTGTGTTTCATTAAAGGTTATGTGTCTAGAAAGTATAATTTTGTTTCTTTCGAGGTTTAGACATCGAAAACCACGATGATATGCGGGATAACCCAAGAAGATACATGGGTTTGCTCGGGGTGCAAGTTTGTGAGGGGAGTGAAGGTGAGGGGAACATAGGCACCCAAAAATATGTAGACGGTAGTAGTTGGGTTCTTTGTTAAGGAGTCGTGTGAAGGGTATTTCGTTGTTTATGGCGGAAGATGGTAGGAGGTTTAGGAGATAAGTGGCCATATGGAGGGCTTCGACCCAAAAGGTAGGGGGAAGGTGTGCTTGGAATAATAGTGTACGAATGACGTTATTGATTGTGCGTATCATTCGTTTTGCCTTGCCATTTTGTTGGGAGGTTTTTGGGCAAGAGAATCTAAATTGAATGCCATGGTTATTAAAGAGGGTATGGAGTCGGTTATTGTCGAACTCACCACCATGATCACATTGGAAACTTTTAATTTTGCATTTAAATTGATTTTTAACATAATTACGAAAATGCAAAAATTTATCAAACATGTCAGATTTAGAACGAAGGGGGTAGATCCATAGATAGTGAGAGAAATGATCAAGAAATAAGACATAATATTTAAAACCACTAGAACTAACAATAGGAGATGTCCATAAATCAGAATGAATAATATCAAAACAGTGTTCAACAATAGAATCCGAACTATAAAAAGGAAGTTTCACATGTTTGCCAAGTTGACAAGAATGACAGATATGTGGAGTCTTTTCTTTATTACAAGAAATAAACTGACGTGAAACAAGAGATCGTAGCTCTTCGTCACTGGGATGACCAAGACGTTGATGCCACGTGGATGGGTTTGTGGAAACAAAAGCAATAGGGATAATTGACTGCTTGGTAACTGGATAGAGATCACCAAAGCGGTCACATCGAAGGAGGATGTGGCGAGTCAGGAAATCCTTTACAGAAAAACCAAACACGTCAAATTCAATAGTGAAATTATTATCCCTAGTAAAATGACGAACAAAATTGAGATTTTTAATGATGTTAGGGGTGACAAGTACGTTATGAAGGTGAAGAGGGCGATGAAGAGTAGGAATTATGCTATGGCCGGTATTGGTGACGGGAATAGAATTACCGTCACCAACATGTACAGATGGAAATAAGCGTTTATTAAAACTGGTACTTAAATTACTTGCATTAGAATTTAAATGTGATGATGCACATGTGTCCATGTTCCATGTCGGGTCCTGGGAGTTCATAGTGCTAAACACACTAGGAGGTGAAGTAGCTTGATACGAGTACGAAGTCGGAGCAGCTCCAAGGATACCACCTGTTGGATTATTAGCGGAGGATGGGTACATAGCCAACTGTTGGGTTGGTGTAGATTGTTGGGCCGTATAATAAACTTGGGGCTGTTGGGCTTGTGGAGCAACAAGTGTTGTTGGGCCGTGTAATAGAGGTAAGTGTTGGCCTATTTGGTTTTGAACCATGTGCTGTTGTGATGTGTAGTGGGGTACACGAGAATGGTAGGGAAGCGTTGGGTAGAATTGTTTTTGTTGCATGGAATTTACATTGATGTTAAGCATGCGACCTGTGGTAGTATGTCATACAAATTTATTTGAGGCCAATCTCGTTCGATTTCGATGGTCGTGTATATAGTTGCAATGATCACCAAATTTACATGTGCCCTTATTAAAGTAATTGCATAGTGGCGGTAGACTTTGGGTTTCATTAGTGGAAGTATTAGGGGTACCTTTTATGATTGGATGAATGAGAAGTACCTTTATCATGAATTGACATAGTTGCTGATTTGCGTTCTATTTGGTGAAGGGCGGCAGTGAATGGAGAAGGTGAAGGGGAGGCGATATGGAGGGGAAAAAAAGGAGCGACTGTTTATTAGAGAAAAGAGGGGAAGAGAGCCGATGTTGGGGAGATATTTTAGGAGAGGATCGTTGTTAGGCTGATACCATATTGATTGGTATAATTGATTGTGTGTCTATTCTATAAACATGCTACAAATATAAAGTGTACAAGAGATGATTCTAGAAAAGATACATATGGGCTAGGGCTAAGTATCGGGCCTATCAGTGCAATATCGACTAATAGCTTTGCATTAAAGGTCAAACAAGAATCACAATTTTGCAAGTATATTTATTTTTCGATATAGACCGGTTGTTCTGTACGAGTATTTATCTAATCTATAAATAAAGAAGAAAACCAGTTAAAAAAAAAAAAAACCGGATATGAATATGGGTTATCTACCCGGTCCATACCCACTATATTTTTCAAATAGCCCGAACACTCAAAAACAACACCCCAAATAAGCCTTTGATTCAGTCTCCTGTTCGTTACATAAACCCTAGAAAAATTGAACAATGTCAGACAATATCCCTTTCGAAATCCAAATGGAAATCATCAAGTGGCTTCCCGTGAAGCCTTTGATTCAGTTCAGGTCAGTTTCGAAACCCTGGAAGTCTTTCATCGATAGCTCTGATTTTATCAAAGGTTACGGCGCCCGCCACACGCATCCACGTAGTCTTATTTTAAAGCACATGACTCATTTAGTAGATGCTGCACAACAATTTTGTCTCGTAGACGATGATAACTGTGAAAATTTTAAGGTACAGCAACAAGAGTTTGCTCCATCTCTTGTTGTGTCTCCTTTGCTTAAACAATATTTGCTTTTTAAAGTTGTTGGTGTGTGTCACGGATTACTCTGTTTGTCATGTTCTAATAAAGATAATAATAAAAGGATGGTTGTTATTTGGAACCCTTCTATTGGAAAATCATTTGGTATTGTTGTCCCTACTTTTGACACTCGGACTCATGCTGAGACTAATTTTGGTTTCGGGGTTTGTCCCGTCACTAGAGATCCTACTGTTGTTAAGTTTGTATGCGCAATTAACAAGCCATGGCATGTTGAAGTTTTTACATTGAGTTCGGGTGTTTGGACTGCGATTCCAAGTGGTAATTTGCCTCGTCAAACAATTAGACTTCATCCGATACCAACTCAAGTTGTTATAGATAGGTTTATCTATTGGGGTGCTCGGGAGAAGACTTTTAGGGATGATGGTGAATCTACCACAAAACAGATAGTTGTGTCATTTGATTTGATTACCAAGGAGTTTAAAGTGGTAGACCTACCAGATACCTTAACAAAAGAGCTATTAATGTATTCATACGTGTCTGTTTCTAAGCTAAGGGGGTCTCTTGTTGTGTTTGGATACATTATGGCCGAGGGTGCAATTCGTTGTAGTGTATGGGTGATGGAGCATGATTCGTCGTTTACAAAGCTATTCTCATTTGGCTCACATGTAAGTAAAATATTGGGGTTTACGAAGAATGGTAAAACTATATTTGAAACTCAAAAGGAAGGATCGAACACCACACTTAATGTTTATGATCCCTGCTCACAACAAATCAAGAATCTTGGGATTTCTGGAGCAGCGAACTTATTCTTCATGGGCTCTTACAAGGAATCGCTACTTCTGCTTAATCACTTGGATTCACGTATATATGATGAATAATAACTTATCATAATGATGACGGCCACATTTCAAGGGGACTATTTTGTAGTTAAGGTGTGGAAAACTCACTTTCATCTATCACTGATTAAATGTTGTTAATCTAGGAATGACATGAAATCTTATGCTATTGTAGATGCAAAATATGCTACATATATCTCAGATATGTGATTTGTAGAAAGGTTAGTGAAATCGATATTATCAAGTTTGATGTGATTTTTATTATTCCATAGTTCTTTTAGAATGGGGAATGTCTTTTATAGATGCCTTATTGCTTGTGTAATTAATGATGACACGCCTTTTAGATGTTCATTACTTGTTGAAATCTTGTAGCGTTTTTTGCTTCGTTACATTCTCATTTCATTATGCTTGGCGGTTACTTTGGATGCTCTCTAAATACAAACACAAGTTTATCAATCTTTGAATTTTCAACATCTGAATGTGTAGATGCCTATGTGTGTGCAAGAAATGATATATATAGGCCTATGTGTTAGGCAATGTTTGGAGAAAGTCATGAGTTTTTCTTTAAGAAATTTGTTGAAAACCATGTTGCTAGACAAAATCTACAATCTCCTAGTTATACCCTCCAAAGTGAAGAAACAGAGTTGCGGTTAGCATTCAGTTGAGTACCACTAGCGGTCTGCAATGCAATCATGCATTAGGGTTCTTACCAGTAGGTTACAATACTAAATACTGATTGTAGGTTCTAGAGCTTATTTGATTCTTCTCAACCAACTCGTTGTACGCTCAAGTCTCTTGGAAAACATAAATGATTCTAACTGAAGTTCAACATCTCTCAAGGCTTAACATTTGATTCTCATAGAAATTTATGTGATTTTGGAATGGATATTGTTGTTGCTTGGAATCTTTCCTTATACAAAATTAGTTTTTGCTATTCTGTATAACATGGTCTATATTTTTATAAGTACAAGTTGCATCCTGTGTCAAGTACATTGTTTTTAAGTTAAGTTCACGGGTTTGGACTATAGAGAAATCCAGATCGTAATCTCCCCTGCATTTCATTTTCATAGTAAATTACCGCTCTGTCAATGTGCATATGACCCGGTAGTTACACAGCCCAACCAAGTTTTGATCATTAAAGGCAGGCTTGTGAATTAACGTCCGACAATAACCAATGCCACAGAGTTCAATAGCATCCAGAGCAGGCTGAAAACGAGTGCAAAAGATTGGATAGATTAGGTATTGTTCATGCTATGGTTTTTAATGTGAAGAAATACATCAGTTAGCACGATGAATAGATCTTAAAGGATGGATCAGGTAGCACGATCAATAGATATTAAAGGTTTCTAAGATGTAGAAGATAGAAAACTAGTAACATTTGTCGCAAGTTTGACTTTATTAAAAGGCAAATGATGCAACTAGTAAAGAGTGAAGAGAGTAATTTATAAGTAACATACCACTGGTTTGAGAAGCTCTTCAATTATCTCCTGTGCTTGCCTCAGCCTTAAATCCACAACGCTTGGTGGTAAATCAGCCTTGATCAAGATGTGAAGTTGCTCGTCTAAGTGCTACACAACAACCCGTTGTAGCTTCTATACGTTTTAGTGAATTGCCTCTTGGTCCCAGAAGCTGGCCAACAAAGTTAAACTAATATCGAAAAAGAATATGTATACTTCTTGTGGAAAACCACTCCAGCCAGTAAGACCTGCAGAAGCCATGGGGCTCGGGCTTCTATGTTGCAGCCTGTCGAGGTCATTAAATCCTTGGTTTGACTGTATAGGAGAAACCCGCAAGATTTCTAGAAAAAAAGGAATTATTGTTAATGACCAGAAAGGAAAAAAGAACATATTCTAAACTAGAGAAACAAAATGGATGGGAAACGGGCCAAAATGGGTTTATTTCATTATTTTGGCACAAGCTGGGTTGGTTTTTTCGTATATTAAGAAGGTTTTATGAATTCTAAGTAGACTTTGGGTGATTTTTACTCCGTTTAACCCGTTTACTTACGCTATTATTTACCTTATCAACCTGATACAGGTAAAACATACACGAATTGACCAGAAAACAACATATGCAACTCATTCTGATTATTGCGTATAAGCACCACCAAAGTGGCCTAGTAGTTAGGAACCTGACCTCCTCACAAGAGGTATAGGGTACAAACATGACTAGGTGCATATTTGGGATACACTGGTTAGGCCGCACATAACTAAGTTAAAGACTCGCCTTCTCGGAGATCATGAAAAACCTTATCCATTGTTGTTTGCATATAACCAAATCACTTGCCAAACATAAGTGGATCCACCTGTTAAACATAATAAAAACCTATGTTGCATAGACAATGTACTTAAATAACATAAACCATTTTGAGTTCCTTCTGAAGTTTGGGGAGGGGTTTTACCCAGGTTCGAGTCTCGCAAGTGACAAAGAAAATCCGGATTTTCCTCTTAGTGCGAAGCTGTGACTTCTAGGGTTTCCCTTCGCGGGTCTCTCCTAGTGGTTCGGATCCCGAGGCCTGCCCGTTTGGATGGTTTAACTCGGTGGTCGGATTTTAAGTGTGGTGCCGTTCTAAAAAAAAATAATAAAAAAAATAACATAAACCATATAACTAATTAAGATCTTAAACTCTTTATAAACGATCAAACCTTGATTCAAGTGTCTAGTACACGCACAAAGAACTTGTATAAAAGGTTGTAGCTGTTGGATACGCACTTACACGACTAGAAGTGTGTGAGCCTATTGGGGGCACACACGTTAAACACGAGAGTACGTTTTATACTTGAACATTGATCCATCTTTTGACCATTTAACTCAGCCCGAATGTACATGGATCAAAGCCCATTGACCGGTCACTATGGGGCGTTTGGATCATGTGTTCATGGGTTAGGAGTATTGTAATCAAATAAGGAATGTGTTTGGCTTGGAGCTCAAGTTTGTAGCCCAAGCAAAGCTAGGATTCATGGGTTATAAATACCCATTCTCTACCTCTCAAAACACGACTACAATCGATCTATCACCAATCAAAAGGTTCTATACCCATTCTGTCATTTGTTCTGGTTGTAGTTAGTAGTTTTTTTTTTGTTGTGTCTAGTATGGAAGTCTGTATTGTAATGTTATTTGGCCATGGGAAATGTCCATTTTATGCCATAATTTGACTCTTATTATTTGGTGCTATATATATTTCACTTTTTACGGAAAAAGAGTAAATAACATAGGAGTGACTAACAATGCGTACCTCAGTTGAGTGCCACTAGGGAGGCTGCAATGCAATCAAGCTCTTATTTCACTTGCATCAAACTTCTTAACAGTGGTATAGCACACAAAATAGTGATTGTAGATTCAAGAGCTTCTTTGATTCATCTCCAGCATACTGGTTGTATGCTCTTAACGTTCCAACAATAGTTGGTATCTCTCATGGCTTATTATGTTTTTGCAGCGTTATTATCCAACATCTGATTCTCATAGTGATGACGTATAGTCTGGAGTTGGGTCATGAACCCGACTACAGCCCACTAATTGCAAGCCCAGTACGAACTGGGCCAATATCAACACGTGTTTGGGCGCACGAAGCCCAAGCCCATATCTATTCTGGAATAGATATGGGATATCTTCTAATCAAGGAGATAATCATTCTCAACCGATTAAGGCGGGATACGCGAAGGTTGAGGAACACGAACCAACAAGGATTCCGTGCGTATATAAAGGGATCACACCCTCGTTTAAGTACGATCTCGTAACCCTAAAACTCCTTAAACCCTAAACCGATTACTTACTCTCACGCCGGAGGATAATCGTGGAGACAATCCCACGTAAGCCTAACGGTGTTTCTTGTCTCTTAGTGCGCGGGTCTCAAGCAACAATTCTCAATTGGTACGAGAACCGAAGCTCCAAACCAGAACGTCCAACTTTTGTATCAACAAGTGGCGCCATCCGTTGACCTACACTAAGAACCGACACTAGAATGACAAAGCACGTGTCGCCGATCGCAATGACCTCATGGGAAGAAGTTGCAGTGGACTAACCCCTAAGCGGATCATTGGGACAACCAACGCTAAAAATAAGGGATCGGTCAAGACTTGATCTTCCTCCAGTGGAACCGCACTGGGAACAACCCAAGCCACTACAACCACCACGAGTGGAGCGGACCCATCACAAGACCGCCTTTACCACTCCCTTCCAATCGCTAGAACCGACCGACAAAGGTACCGGAGGCACCAGTAGGGATAAGGGTAAAGCAAGAAACAAACGCACTCACCCTCGAGGAGTCGCACGAATTAGCACCGTAAGTTTTCGTATCCCAAACTACGAAACATTAACCGCCTCATGCAAGAGGAAGAGAAGAAGAGATCGGTCGAACTTGAAGGCCCGACTCAACTTCGATTCTGAATACGAAACTTCCCATCGCTACCGTCCGAAAGAAAAGCGCGGAAGAGATAGCGGCCGACCCCGGATTCAACGTAATAGGGAAGAGAATTGAGGATGATGAGACATCTCACCGCAAAGACTTGAGTGATAGTGATAGAGAAGAACGGCGTACGGTGTATCGCTAGATTGGGTAGCCGCAGCACGTGACGACCGGGGCGAAAGCATTCCCAGTGAAAGTCCTTCGATCCGCACTACGAGTCGACTGGGACAACAAGAAACGCCGTAAGAAGGAAAATTCATCTTCGATAATTCCTCGGACAACGAGGACAATGACCTGAGACATTGGAAGTCTAGAAACAGACGCGATAGCCAAGAGGAAGACATGTCTCCCGTGGCGTCGTCGAGAAAGTGGATGCGTTTACAGACGCATTAGTGATTTCTCCGAGAACAAAAGAGACGCATGCCTACAAATGTCAAGACCTATGATGGAACAGTGATCCCGACGATCACCTAAAATCTTCGAATCACCGCGACCATTGAGAATCGGCCACAACCGGTGTGGTGCCACATGTTTAATTCCACACCGGTGGGAAGCGCGAATCGGTTCAATAAACTCCCACGAAGGGCGTAAATGGTTTTGAAGAGTTGAGAAAGGCGTTCGCCTAAATTTTACTCAACGGAAAAAGTGTGCTAAAATCCGCCGAACTCGCCAGGTAAAGCGAAACCGTGGAGAATCCACAAGCGCGTTCATGGAACGCTTTAAAGATGAATGCATGCAAGTTAAAGCATGCCACGAAGTCTTAAAGATCTCGGCTTCATGAATGGGATTAATAACCCGAACTCATCAAGAGGTTAAACGACAAGATCCCCGAGACCTTTGATGAACTCATGAAGCGCCTCGGTCTTTTGTCCAGGAGAAGCCGCGGCAGATAGCAAAAGAACCATTCTCGTTACCGGTCACAGAACAACACGGGAGACAATCCAACGACCGAGGTAATAACCGTAATAGGAACTATCGCAGCCGGAGGAGCGGTAGAGATAGAGATAATGACAGTATACTCCCCGATCAAAACACCAAAGGAAATACTCGCAATGAAGGTGCGAATTTCCCAAGACCACCGCAGATCGTACACCGTAAGATCGGCGACCGGGAATGGATAACGTGACTACCACGCGCAAAAGGGTCACACCACTAACGAGTGTGTCCAACGCGCCAACTCATCGACAAGATGGTCAAGGAGGCGCATCGACCACTTAGTTAAAAACATTAAGGAGGAAGAGATAAACAAAAGAATGGAAGCAAGAAGGAGACACCCAAAGATAAGGCCGACACAATCTACATGATACGACGCGTGCAACGAACCATTAGACAAAAGGTCGGCCAGAGTTTTCCAAGAAGCGAAATCTCTTTCCTACTTTAATCTGCGGACAACGCAGCAGCAGAGCCCTCACCATTGAAATTAGTGCGGTGGTCACGACATACACCGCATGTACATCGATGGTGGGGCATCGCAAATATCATGTACGAGCATTGCTTTAAAAGACTACGACCGAAATCGTAGTCGGTTAAATCCGTCAACACAAAGACTCACCGGTTTCACGGGTGAAAAGATATGGCCCATGGGCAATCGATTACTTAGTCGGCGTCGGCAACGCAGAGCACTCTACGACAACTGGATGGATTTCATGGTGATTAAATCCCCTCGTCATACAATGGCATTATTGGAGACACGGATATCGACCATGCGCGCGGTGCCATCAACAACAAGACGGATGCTTAAGTTCCCGAGAAGGGGCATTGTTACTCTTTACAATGCCACGGTACCAAACAGAGAATGTAACACGGTTACATGCGAAATGGAACCAATCCGAACAAGGCGCGACCAAAGTCCCCAACTTGAAGGTCGCATTCACCCGTAATACCCGAGCGAAATAACCATTGCGGGGTCATTGTCGGACAACGGCAAAGCAGTGTGTGCGGCGCTCCTACAAAAGAACGTGGATATTTTCGCGTGGGGCCAAAACACATGATCGAGTACCACGCCGATCACGAGCATAAACTTAGAATCCGGCAAGGATACTCACCGATACGCCAAGAAGCGTGGCCAAGCCCCGCAGGGCGCAGTACCCGCAGAGGTACATAAATTGGTAAATGCGGAATTATCGTGAAGTCTATTACCACGATCGCTTTCTAATCCAAGAATGGTCAAAAAGCGATGGTAGGCGGCGAATGTGTAGACTTCACCGACCTTAACAAAGCATGCCGCAGGATCGCTATCCATTACCGAGATAGACCGGAAAATAGAGTCCTTGTGTGGATACCGTTGAAGTGTTTTCTTGACGCGCATGGATATCACCGATACAAATGGCTAAAGAAGACGAGGAAAATACGACTTTCCACACAAGCCAAGGCGTTCTTGTTACGAAAATGCCATTTGGCTTGAAAAATCGGTGCCACATATCGGTTGGTAGACAATGCCTTTGAAAAGCAGGTGGCCGCAACACGGAAGTCTATGTGGATGACCGGTCATAAAAGCCATCTTGAAGTTGAACTTGTGCGCGACATAGAAGAAACATTCAAGACTCTACGAGATCAACATGAAGCTAAATCCTAAGAAATGCACCTTGCGCCACCAAGGCATGTTCTTAGGATACCGATAGAACCTAATGGCATAAAACCTTGCCCGAAAAGACAAAGGCGGTAATTGAACTTCCTCACCACGCACGTCAAGGAAGTCCAATCCTCAATGGAAAATTGGTCGGCCTCAGCGGGTTCTGTCTAAATCGTGAAAAAGTCATTACCTCTTTTCAAAACACTCAAGAAGTGTATAAAAAGGGTGACTTCCGGTGGACGACGGAGGCGGAAGAAGCCTTCACCACACTCAAACGAAGATCTAGCGACGCCCCAACACTCGTGGCACCCGACCGAGGAAGAGCGATCATGTATTTATCGGCAACTCATGGGGCGATCGGTAGCGGTTACTAACAGAATAGAGACTCGGTGCAAACCCCTATCTATTTTGTCAAGAAAGCGCTTAAGAAAACGGAGATGAACTACGGTGCCATGGAAAAGTTGGTCTTGGCATTAGTGTTTGCCGCCAGCGATCGCTACCGGTACTTCCAAGCGCACCCGATAGCGGTAATCACAGATCAAGCCATCAAGCGGATCATCTCCAAACCCGATCGTCGGGCGACTCCGACCTGGAGTGTGTTGCTAGCGAACATAACATCTCTTACGCACCACGTACCGCAATAAAAGGATGTGTTCGGCGAGACTTCATCATCGAGAAGCCGACACCGGCGAGGTACCTACACCAAGCGAAGGAACTACAAGACCCATGGATTTTGTTTACGACGGGTCCTCATGCGTGGGCGGCTCGGAGTCGGCCTTATTCTCACAAACCCGAGGAATGGAATTCACATACGCACTGCGTTTTGAATTTACCTCGACAAACAATGAGGCGAAATATGAAGCCCTAATCATTGGACTACGCATTGCGGCTCGAATGGGTGTCGTAACTTGAAGCAAATGTGGACTCCTACAGTGGCCAACCACGTGTTGGGTGAATACGTGGCCAAAGAAGAGAATATGATTCAAGATCTTGAGAAGACTAAGACATCGATCAAAGGCTTTGACAGTTACTATCAAGCAAGTCCCTAGAGGAGAAAATCGCAAGGCGTATGCACCGAGCAAGATCGCCTCGACAAGCTTCGCACATTTATCAAAGCAAGTCTTTGGTGGAAACGCGAAAAGTAAATCAATATCGGAGATGGAAGTCTCCGCAATCATAGAGGAGGATGGTCCTACATGGATGACACCGACACGGAATTCTTAAGCAAAGGTACATTACCCCAAGAGATGATGAGCTCATGAGAATCGGGCGCAGTGAGAGATTCAATGCGACGACAACATACCGCATCGACGTTCTTTCCTCCAACCATGGCTCCGCCGTCCGCCCCTACAAGCCAATTACGTCTGCGAAATCCACGAGGATCATGTAGCATGCACGCAGGACCACGGTCCGTTGTAGCACGCGCCATGCGATCGGGATACTCGCCAACCATGCATAAAGATGCGTGGGACTTAATAAGGAAGTGCAATGATTGCCAAGTTCACGACCTGCCCGCGCCACCCACAAAGACGAGCTAACGCCAATCACGGCGCCATGGCCATTCTACAAATGGGGCATTGATATCGCAGTCCTTTTCCAATAGCAGCAGCGGTCTCAAGTTTCATAGTAGCTATCGACTATTTTACCAAGTGGATCGAGGCAAAAGCGGTGGCGACAATTACCGGTAACTGTGTGAAACGCTTTGTGCGGGACAACATAGTATGCCGCTTTGGATTACCCGGAGAAATCATCTCGGATAACGGAAACAATTTCGCGACAACCCTTCAAAGATTGGTGCGAGAAGTTAAACATCACCCAACACTTCGGCGTCGATTCGCACCCACAAACCAATGGCTTAGTAGAGCGCAAATCGAAGCCCGGGCGAAGGAATCAAAGCGGCGCCGGGCGGGCACAAAGGAAGGTGGGTCGAGGAGCTTCGCATGTCTTGTGGGCTCACCGCACTCGATAAAACCAAAGACGGGACACCCCTTCTCTCTAGTCTACGGATGAAGCCGTTATACCAACCGAGATCGGCATGCCAACTATCCGCACCGCGGAGATCAATGTAACAACAAACAATGATGAAAGACGGTCGACTTGGATCTCTTTGGAAGAAAGACGCGAACGCGCATCCATACGGGAGGCAAAGTCAAGTCAAAATGAAAGGATACTATGATGCCAAGGTGCGCGTGTTTCATTCGCACAGCGACTTTGTCTACCGTGCCAATGAGGCGAGCCACGCAGAAGATACGGTAAGCTTGGACCAAAGTGGGAAGGACCTTATGAGGTTCTTGAAGCAATTGGCACAGCGCGTCTGACAGCTACGAGGCTTGGATGGTCGTGACCACCACAAGACATGGAACATCGGCAACCTCAAGAGGTGCTACACAGTAAGACCACTACGGCATAACGCACAGACGCTCCGCACTTTCGATGCTCAATAAATATTCATGTATTCATTTTATTTTTCATATTTATCGCTTTCTTTGTTATGTCTCAAACAAACACTTACAAGTATCAATAAAATGCCGCGGTTTCTAGCTAACTCACACACATTTTAAGTTGTTATCTCCATATACCGTATGTCTTAACACTTTTTATTTCTTGCCCACGATGGCGTGCATGCACTACTGAATAAACCCACGATGGTAAAAGGATAAGTTAACCTACTAATTAACTTGTTGAATAAGAGGGTTGCAAACCCATCAACACTGGATCACGCATCCTTGTTAAACACCTTGTTCTCAAGACGTTGGAATAAGATATGTGCGCATCCCACGATGGTTGCGCAGCAACGCACATGTGCACGTTTAACAACTTAGGAACCAAGACACTTGATTCCTTAATAAGATATTTACAGTACGCTGTGAACCATAACATATACGATTATGATAAAGTACTTCGAATTATTTTCCAAGTATATTAGGATCTTCATACACGATTATGCATTTCCTACATTCGCATTGGCTTACACGTTTGTTTCTTCGGCAACAAATACATCTTTCACGTAAAGACAAACAGATACGTTTACACGTTTTAATAATAGCCACAGCAAAAAAAGAAATGTTTATTCATAACTACGAGTTATTACATATCCACTACCAGCTGCTACAACGCTTAAGGGAAGAGGTGCCACCATCACTTGTTGCATCTTTGGCCTCGCTAAACACATCTGCACCCTGACGCGACACAGTGGCCACACTGACGGGCACTCCATCAGACCTCGGCAAGTGGGCCGCACCAACCCCACACAAAATCGCTTTACCTGCAACACCTTCTTTTTTAGCAAGACGGGTCGCATGCGCTTCCAAGACCTCCTTCAAAGGTATCTCTTTTTCCAACGCAAAGGGATTCTGACTATCCCTAGGACGCGCAAAGACAGGTACTTGGAGCTGTGACTCATGGGGCTTCAAATAAAAGTCCGGCTGTGTCTCGGCGCCCTCGGTACGATGACGCGCCAAGGTCAACCCCGCCATAATCACATTTATTGGATAATCTTGATCGCGCTCAAGCTCCGAAATCATTGGGAGCTCCAAGTCTTTCATTTTCTGCATGGCAGCGACCAAGTGATCATATGACTCAGCATCATACCCCGGTGCCTTATCCAACGGCGCCTTCAACAGTTCTGCCTCGTGGAGCTTTTCAATTGCTTCGATTTTCCACGCTCAGGCGCACCGCACCACCTCCCGAAGGCATTAACCACCTCAAGATTCCGGGGTACTAAGAGCGCCCGTGGAGACCGTGGCCTATGAGCCACCAAGCTCCGCTATCATAGACATAAGTCATGGATACAACTCCTCGTCATACTCGATGCTTAGCTTACGCAGCTTTGCCTCCTGTACCTCCAAGGACCACTCAAGATTCCCAAGCTCCCCAATCACAAGAAAGAAACTTTCTTTACCTGTTCTAGATGTTTTAGTGCTCAAGAAGACGCAGACTTATACTTGGCGACATCGAAACGCTCTTGGTTTATTTGGCACATTAGCGCCATTTGTCCTCGGCTTTGTTTTTGGCGTATGCGCTCAGTCCCTGCCTCTGCATGGGCGCTATCTAGTTGTGCCCGGGTACTTGCCAGTTGCGCCTCCAGCAAAGAAATTGTTTGGTCCTTTTGGGAATCTTGGTTTTCTCCATCAGATACTCGGTCTTTCAGCTTCATAATTAACGAAGCCTGGTGAGCGGAGACTTGAACCAATTCTTCAACTAATTGCTCCAGGGGCACATTTGCATCAGACTGGTCTTCCTTATCCTGGCTCTGCGGCTCAGAATGCGCTGAGCGTGTCGGACTAGCCTTAGGGGGTGACTCTATCACCTGCTCCATCCTGCGTATGATTACCAGCGCAATGTTAGAAACACATCTAGCACATTCATCAAAAAAAAAAAAAAAAAAAAACAAAATTATCCATGTATGGCTTTACTTACTGTGGCTCCGCATCATCAGGGTGCGACGACGCTTCATCAGTAGAGGACAACTCCACAGTCTGGACCACGTGGCGTTTTTCCTTGAAGGGCCCGCACCATCATCCTTTCGGGTCCTTTTGCGACTAAGCTTCGCTTCTTCTTCTTCTCTTCTTCTATAGGGTGGGCCATACGACTCGGTGCGGTGGTCGCGCGAAGATAGTACTCTGGGATCCTACTGGCTTTGTAGCGGTGTGGCTTCCATGCGACGGAGGAACTGTACCGTCTCCCCGCATTCGGCTCCATCGATGCGCCTGCGATGGCGGCTAAAATAGGCTCTTCATCATCCTTCGCCAGCCTTACTCCTGCCCCATCAGAACGGGCTTCCCTAGTCAGTACGACGGTGAATAGATCCATTCTGCAAGACAAGACACATATGCAAACAGGTTATATAATGCGCAACATATACAGAAGATTGTTCTTACATTATTTACACACGAATACGGAGGAATAAGTACCCACCGGCCATTGGCGTCTAAAAGATAGGGATCTCATCTTGGGGCCAAAATAATTACTACCGATTCCATGTGCACCAAAATCCTCGGATACGCACTAATGGGGATGCGGTTAGCATTTATCAGTTCCGCATCCTCGACGTTATAAGACCCAGGCAATGGGCACTCATCCCTCTGTAGCGTTCCCCGGGTATAAAAATCATAATCCCAGGGAAAACATGTATCATCTACCCAGAAGAAATACTCCCTCCAATTCCTAAGTGCATCTAATTTATCCGTAT
Organism: Chrysanthemum lavandulifolium; assembly: GCA_022545495.1. Lineage (NCBI taxonomy): Eukaryota > Viridiplantae > Streptophyta > Magnoliopsida > Asterales > Asteraceae > Chrysanthemum > Chrysanthemum lavandulifolium. Next base: position 288,122,650 of record CM040241.1, read on the forward strand.
AACACTGCAGTCTACCAGCGCGCTTTGAAAAAGACACCCACCCATGCGCCCACGTGGTGTGATAAAAGGCGCGGAATAGGTGGATGGTGGGGTTAATCCCCAGCAAACGGCAATTTACTTCAAAATTGGTAATTTTAGCCGCTAGATACAATGCACCGTGATATGTGTAGATTATAATAGTTTAACACATCGCACGTAAAGCGTGGCGAGGCACACGTTGATTCGCAATTCGAATAACCGTGTGTATACACCCACTTTCCTTCGGAAATCCATGATCGTGGCTTGCGCATCCGGAACTTCGGATGCACATCACCGGGTATAAAGTAATCTGAGGTGAATTCCATCAGATCGATCACGGTGAGGTCAGAGGTGAAGTCAGACAACTGTTTCACCATCGTATTATTATTTTTTGATATAACGCACGCGCGGTTACCTTTGTGGTTGGTTACTTTTGGGATTGCAACTCTTAGAACGCTTTGGAAATGGCGGATGGAGTTTTCACTGGGAGGAAGCCGGTGAAAAGTGAAATGATAAGTTATATATCCTTCCTCTTCCACACGATTGACGACACGTGGATCCCACTAGTCCTCATTATGTGGTTGAGATTGCTTGATGGGACAACGGGGCAGTAACTTTCCCCCGAATTACGAGGCATTGACAATTCACTTGGATGTCCCGATACACTGCACCTACGGGTAGGTGTATGATCTCTTTCATACGTTTCGTTAGTTATTTATTTTATGATTACGGTCATTAGTCTAGCACCCGCAGTTACGCACTGCGCATACTAGACTGGGGGGACATGATGACGTATAGTCTGGAGTTGGGTCATGAACCCGACTACGACCCACTGATGCAAGCCCGATGCAACCGGGCCAATATCAACACGTGTTTGGGCGCACGAAGCCCAAGCCCATATCTATTTACGAATAGATATGGGATATCTTCTAATCAAGGAGATAATCATTCTCAACCGATTAAGGCGGGATACGCGAAGGTTGAGGAACACGGAACCAACAAGGATTCGATGCGTATATAAAGGGATCACACCCTCGTTTAAGGTACGATCTCGAACCCTAAAACTCCTTAAACCCTAAACCGATTACTTACTCTCGCGGGAGGATAATCGTGGGAGACAATCCCACATAAGCCTAACGTTGTTTCTTGTCTCTTAGTGCGCAGGTCTCAAGCAGCAATTCTCAATTGGTACGAGAACCGGAGCTCCAAACCAGGAACGTCCAACTTTTGTATCAACACATAGATATTTATTTAATTCTGGAATGAATATTGTTGTTGTTTGGAATCCTTTCATCACAAAATCAAAGTTGTCACTGGTCTGGGGTTTATCCTCACAGTAGCGACTCTTATGATTATTTAGATTGCATACTTTTATTAGTACAAGTTGCATCCTATGTCAAGTGCATTGTTTTTAAGTTGAGTTCACGGGACTTTGGAGAAGTTCATATCATACATAAATATTATTAGAAACTTGCGGTATACCATCACGTATTTGGGGGCATTTGTGGTTTCAATTTTTTTGGCATGTATGTTTTTATGTGGATGGAAGATGTATTTTATTTGTAGTTGAAATAGATTACACGTAACCATCCTAGCACTACTGCGTAATCAAGCATCAATACCTCTTTATGGAGGCCGGATAACAACAAAACAAGTCTTGAAACCAAAAATTCATCCTCCAAAATAATCCGGATCGTTCTTACAAAAAAAACCGGTCTTGATAAATGAAAGAATAAATGAATAATGGACCCGTTAACCATTTTGAAAACCGGTCTATAATAATTTAAATGGAACGGGTTGAAGGATAAAACACACTTCTAAATACATTTCTTAATGGAGACCGGTTATATTCGTAAAAACCGTTCTCTAACCACTTTTAAAAATCTGTCCGTTGAGCTATACATCTGCGAATTCAATAGTCAAAATCTCATTCATTGTCATCTTAAACGCCCCAAACACCAAAATTTGAAATTTTTTTAGATGATGATGTAGTTCAAAATGAGCATGCTAAGTTTGAAAGGGCAAATGACAAAAAAAATGCATCGAATTTGACACTTTATGTAATTGTGTGTAACCAACTATTTTTTTCTTATTGTATGTACTGAACTTTCAAATTTTGATCATTATGTATATTTTGTGACTATTCTCATGATAAAATGACCATTTTACCCTTCAAATATGAAAAATTAAAGGTAAAATGGTCACAAATACACACAATAATCGAATTTTGAAAGTTCGATCACACAATAAAAAAATAGTTATTCACACAATCATAAAAAGTGTCGATTTCGACGTTTTTTTCGTTTCTTGGTTGAAAACTTTTGTCGCCACTAAGAAAGCGTTGTTCGTACGAAACAAAATATCTAACATAACATGTTCAATATGAATATACCCGGTTCAACCAATCAGATGTACAATACACAATTGCATATGCATTTTTAAATTTTTTAAACATAACTTTAAAAGTAATATTTTTAACAAAAAATTTTGGATCTAAGTAGAATCAATTATGTTTTACATTTTTATTTATTGGCTTATTTTAAGTATATTTAAGCTGCTAATTAGAGCATAGAGTATCATGGCGAGAAGAGCTCGCCAATCCCACGTGGATCCCTCGCCACCCATCGCCAGCGTTCGTCACGACACCAAGGGTACTCGCCGTTTGCTTGTTCGCCACCCCAACGACACTGAAGAAGACAAAGGAAGATTACAGACTTTGCAAGAAATCTATTTTTTTTTTATTCCTTAAACCTCCAAAATGATGATTTTGATGATGCATATGATTGTTTTAAACCCAAGGATTAAGAACAAGTTATCAAAACTTTAACTAGCTAGTGACCAAGATACTTGAAAATTTGATGATGAAAGTGTTATGGTTTGTTTATGGTTCGGCAAAGATGAGAAAGAAGAAACAAAAATGAGTTGTAGTACTTGAACATTGATATGGGTATTCAAAGATAAGTGAATTGGTGTATGCTATGGTAATATATATAGTGAGAGTGCATGTTGGGTAGTCAAAGTTTGACAATGCAAAGTTGTGTTTTCATGATCAAATATATGCATGATACGTGGTTAATGATTTGCATGGTGTCACTTTAATAAAGATTACACATTCATATGTTGAATTTTTGCATGGCACGTGTATTTGGTGCAAGTGAAAGCGTCCTTTTTAAAACTTTGCTTGTTCGTATGTTTTTTTATTTGGGAATGTATTTAAATTTCTTTTTTTTTTTTTTTTTTTTTTAAATGAAATGAATTTTATTGTGTTAGAAAAATATGGAAAAGAAATAAAATGAGGGTGGGTGGGGCTCAAATGAAGAGGTTTGAGTTAGTTGTGATTGTGGGGTATTTTTAAGTGAGTGTGTTGGAGTGATGTGGAAATGATGTGGCACATGTGGGGCCCAAATGAAAAGAAGTGGCAATGCCACGACACTCTATGCTCTTAGAGTATCTGCAATGTAATACATCCATAATGTTATATTCATCTTGCCACATCAAATTTAACTTATCACAAAATGTCTCCAATGCATGGAAAGTTTTTCACTTCAAAAATTATAATATCCAATTAGAAGTTCCATAACATGTATAATTGTCAATAGGTTAAGCATGCGTAAGTCTTTTATGCAATAACTCTTCTTCAACCTATTAGCAGTGTTCTAAAAGGCGCGTCAAGGCGTCGCCAAGGCGCGAGGCGTGACCTTGGCGCTACGAAATGGACTAAGGCGCGAGGTCTAGGCGTCGTGTGAAAAGGCGTGGGATAAGGCGTGAAAAGGTGCGCCTTTTGGTAAGGCGTGGCGCCATTTTTAGAAGCATTTAGAGGATTTACGGATTTGGGCTTGAATTTCTAGTATTTGGGCTATTTCCTTCTTGGGCCTCGTAATTTCAAAACTTAATTCCTACTTGGGCCTCGTATTTGAGCGTGGTTATTTGGGATTTGGGCTTTAGTATTTGAAATTTCTCTTAAAAATGATATAAAATTATAAATACATAAATATATAAATATTTTTTTGCCGCCTTAAGAATGCCTTAAGAAACGCCAAAGTTTCGCAAAGGCTCGTAAAGCTTGAGGTGTGGCTGTGCCGCCACGCCACGCCTCACGCCTTTTAAAACATTGCCTATTAGTCAAGTGGCAATAAGCTTTGTTTAAATTTCATCCTATCTTTTAGTGTGTCAAACTTTATATTTTTTAGAGCAAATTTCTTAAATGGTCCATAACAATTACATGTTTACCAAAATAAACTTCGCCTGTAATTTTTACGAAAATGAACTTCTACATATCATCCGTTAGATCCATTCCAAGAGAAGCTTTCAACCGTACAAGTGTCACTCACTCTTCGATGTGACCTTCCAGGCGAGTCAAAAGCACAAAATGAGACACGCGACTGGTGAGGCGAACTTGAGGCGATCAGCAACTGTCCGAGCGAACTTCTGGGCGAAGTTCTAGGCGATCCAGCTGCTGGGCGAACAAAAAGCATGCTAGGCAACACACATTCTATTGGAAAAAAGATGAGAATATTGGTGGAAAAATGCTGAATATGATTAGAAAAAAGATTAAAATCTTTATGAAAAAATGGTGAATATGATCAATGGAGATAGCTCACTCTTTTTTGGTTGTGTGTAAAGTACAATGGTGAGGATATTCATAACTATGTATGTCAACAAATTGTCAACAATATAAATAAAGTAAAGACAGATTGACAGCTAGCTATGTATTTGTTAGTAAGAAAAAAAAGCTAGCTATTTATTACAATAACCAAGGCACGTGTATTTCAAATTGTGATGGTGACAATTTTTAGTTCACTTTGGTAAAGTATTGGAATAGAGTTCAGTTTAGTAAAATTGGTATGTAAATAGTTCATTTAAGTAATTTGCTTTATTTTTTACCCTTTGCTTACCTTTTAATCTTTTATAACATCTATCGGCAATATAAGAAAGTTTTTATCTATTTATATTCCGCATTCTTTGTCATTTGTAATATTTTTAACTTGTCAAACTTTATATTTTTTGTTTCATTATGTTTTGTAGTTTATAAAAAACCCAAAATGAAAAGAAAAATTGGGATGTGTTATGTATATCTATTTATTTTTAATTTTTTCTTGTATTTACATTAGTTAATGACGAACATATCTAGCTATAAAGTTTCTATTTATGATTCTTTTAGTTTATGAAACTTGTTTTAAGAAAAAAAAAATGCTAGATCTGTTGGAAGATAAGCTAAGGGCTTATTGTGTCAATAGTGTATTCTTGGTTTGGTTGTTTTATGTGTGCAGGTTTGTGGATAGCAAGGAAAGGAAAGTTCAAGGGGCTTTAGAGACAATTCTGGAAGTCAAAGGGTGTTGATAGCTCAAGATGGATTTTGGAGTCAAGGGGCTTGGTCAAGGCTATATAAGCCTCATCTCTTCTCATTAGATAGTTAGTTTTTTAGTTTTTTGTGTGTGCGTTTTCACACACAGTTGGTTTATAGTTGTTAGTCAATTTTGTATTCTGAATCTTTAAACTCTTTGTATTGTAAAACTCTATATGAAGTATCAACCATAAGGGGAGGTTGGTTGGGTTGATACTCATAACTTTTAGTTTTGTATGAATTGATTTAGTGTTTGATCATCACTTTGTATAAATTTAACATGGTATCAGAGCCAGGTTGGCTTTGATACGAAGTGTTTTGATCTAAATTGGTTTTTCCCAAAAATTAGGGTTTCGATAAAATTTGGGGGTTTTTTGATTCTTGGTCAGATCTTAGTAGATCTAAGTGTTAATTGACTAATTGGCTATTGAATTAAGTGTTTTGGGTTTCAATTGAAGGTCAATTGAACGTTACCAATTTTTAGGGTTTTCTAAAATTGGGGGTTTCTTGGTCTGGTGTTCTTGTTGTGATTAACGTGTGTTAATCGGTTTTGTATAATCAAGATTTGTTAATCTTGATTGTATTAACATGTCTTCACAAATTAGGGTTTTCTGTATCAAACCCTAATTCAGGATTTGAGTTGTTCTTTTCAGATTGATTCAATAGATTTTTTTTATTCTTGATATTTGGTGTTGTTATATTGGTTGAAGTAACTAATTCTTGTATTTCTTGTTTGTTTCAGGTACTTTGATTCTGGTTTTCGCTGCTTGATTGATCTTCTTGATCAATTTTTGTTGGTTCTTTTGCGTGCAATGTAACACCACTCACACTCTCTTATAGGTTTTTTCTTAGGATTTTTAGAATTGCATTTGACGAAGTGTAGGTTAAGGGAATTGTTTGTGTTGGAGTTGTTGATAATTGGTGGTTTGCTTGTGATTGAAGGTGGTATAAGGTGTATTTGTTTTTTGTTGTGTTTTTGTTATCCTTTGAGTCATCAGTATGGCTATTGATGATAAGAATAAGGATAAGGCATCTGGTTCTAATGATGTTGATCATCTTGATCAATTTGACCCATTGTTTTTGCACAGTAATGACACTAATGGTATACCTTTAATTGTTTTTAAACTAGAAGGACCTGAGAATTATAAAGTATGGTCTGCTGCTATTTCTATGGCAATCCATACTAAAAACAAACTTGGTTTTATAAATGGAAAAATAATTAGACCTAAAGAAGGTGGTTTTTTGCAAGAAAAATGGGATAGGTGCAATTATGTGGTTTTGTCTTGGATTCTTGGATGAGTTTCTCAAGATGTGTTTATAGGACATATTTTTTCTAAAAATGCTAAGGATGTATGGGATAAATTAAAAGAAACATATGATAAACAGGATGCCTTTATAATCTTTAATATGCATTATAAAATACATTCTTTCACACAATCTGGAATAACTCTCTTTGAATATTACCATAAGTTTAATGCTCTGTGGAGGCAATATGACTCCCTAGTCTGCCTTCCAGAGTGTACTTGTGAAGGCTCTGCTGAATTAAAAGATCATAATAATCTCATTAAACTGATGCAATTTATCATGGGGTTAGATGAGGTTTATGCTCCTATCAAGAGTATTATCCTCACTACTGACCCTATTCCTGATGTGAAAGGGGCCTTTGCCACTTTATCCAGGGATGAGTCTCACAGAAGTACTTCAAATCATAGTACTTCTAAATCTGATAATACTGCTTTTGTTTCTAGGACTAATCATAGAAATTCTAATTGGTCTGCCAATAAGAACACTAGTTTCAATAATAACAATCAGTTCAGAAGGCTTACTAGGCCTAATTTGGTTTGTACTCACTGTAAAATGAATGGTCATACTGCTGATAGATGTTTTGAATTGGTTGGGTATCCTTCTGGGTTTCAAAAGAAAAATAATGCTAATCAAAACAATGCTAGTAACAATGCTGTTTCAGGGCAAAAAGATAGGCCTGCTGGTTCATCTAATTCCTTTACAGATGAACAGTTTAAGAAGCTTATGACTTTGATTAGTGATAAATCTGGATGCAGCAGTAGCAGGTATAAACTGTGTTATCAGTTTCAGTCACTCAAGATTTTTTAATCATAATACAAATATAAGCACATATAATCTGTACATTGGTTGGATTATTGATTCTGGTGCAAGTCAACATATGACTTACAACATGTTAAACATGTTTAATGTGATTGATGTGTCCAAACTTAATATGACGATTGGTCATCCTAATGGTACTAAAGCTCAAGTTACTCATATTGGTAGTTTAAAATTGGTGATAAATTGATTATAACTGATGTCTTGGTTGTACCTGGATATCAAGTCAGTTTGTTATCAGTTCATAAGTTGAACAAGGATAATAAGTGTAGAGTAATCTTTGATGAAGATGTTTGTATTCTTCAGGATTCTGTTCTAAAGACCCAGATGGGGACTGGTAATCAAAACAATGGACTGTATTTTCTTAATACATGTAAAAAACTTATAAATCATAATACTCAAGCTTGTTGTTTATCTAAGTGTATATGGCATAACAGGCTTGGTCATCCCTCTGATAATGATAACACAAACTTAATATTGATAATGATTCCAAGAATGATCCTTGTGATGTGTGTCACAAGGCTAAGCAAACTAGGGAACCCTTTCCTTTAAGTGAACATAAGACTATTGCAGTTGGGCAGATTGTTCATTTGGATGTCTGGGGTCCATATAAAGTTCAAAGTAAAGAAGGGTATAAGTATTTTTTTGACTGTTGTTGATGATTTTTCAAGAGTTGTTTGGGTGTTCTTGTTAAGGGGGAAAACTGAAGTGTTTTCACATATTGTTACTTTTTATAATTTGGTTAAAAATCAGTTTGATAAAACTGTTAAAGTTTTTAGAAGTGACAATGGAACAGAGTTTGTTAATCAAAATATGGAAAAATTTTGCAAAGAACATGGGATTCATCAACAAACTTCTTGTTCCTATACCCTCAACAAAATGGTTTAGTGAGAGAAAGCACATACACTTATTAAATGTTGCTAGAGCCCTCATGTTTCGAGGGGATTCCTTTGAACATGTGGTGCAATGTGTTCTAACCGTAGTTTACTTAATTAACAGGACACCTAGCTCGGTCTTTATGCGGAAAAACACCATATGAGTTAATCTATAGCGTGAACCAAATCTCTCTTTTAAAAGTTTTGGGTGTCTATGTTTTCAACTGTGTTAAATAATTCTGATAAGTTGTCTTTTAGGTCAGAGAAATGTGTTTTTGTAGGATATTCTTTTGATAAGAAAGGATATAAGTTGGTCAGTTTAGAAACAAAAGGATTTTTACTCAAGAGATGTGAAATTTTATGAAACTGTTTTCCTTTTAAACACACATCCGAAAACAAAGGTTTTGAATTTCTTTTCAAAATATAAACAATCAAAATTTCTTTAACTACGGCCTAGGGAACTCAGATGATCCCTATGATGATAAGAGAGAGAAGTACAGTAAAAAATCTGAAAAAAGTGAGGGCATAAACCAGTCTTCTTTAGGAGGTATATCTGATGATATCAGTTAGGATGAGGGGGAGCATCCTGATATCACAGATGATGCAGCTAAAGAAGACTTGGAGAATGCTACACTTGAAGATAATGAAAATATATCTGAGGGTGATGATGATTATTATCAAGAATTTAATGACATGTTTCATGATACTGTTGTTACACCAAGTTTCACTCCAGACAGACAAGCTAATATTAAAACTTACACCAGAAAGTCTAATAGAAATCCAAGTATTCCTGTTAAGTTGAGTGATTATGTTTTAGATGGAAAAATAAAATATGGTATTGATAAATCTGTTAACTATAGCAAACTCAGTAAAGAAAATTATGTGTTTTCTACTAGTCTCAATAAAATTGTTGAACCTAAAACATATTATGAAGCTATAAAGGATAACAGATGGATTGATGCTATGAATCTTGAAATAGAAGCTCTTAACAGAAATGATACTTGGGTTATTGTTGAACTCCCTGCTGGGAGAAGAGCAATTGGGTGTAAGTGAGTTTGGAAAATTAAATATAAGTCTGATGGAAGTGTTGAAAGATATAAAGTCAGGCTGGTTGCCAAAGGCTATAGTCAAAAGGAAGGAATTGACTATGAGGAAACATTTTATCCTGTTATCAAAATTGTTACTATTTGAATCATAATAAGCATTGCTGTACAAAATGGCTGGCCTTTATTTCAGTTAGACATTAATAATGCTTTTTTGTATGGTGAGCTTGAAGAAGATGTTTACATGCAATAACCTGAAGGGTATTTTGATAAGAATGATAAAAGGGTGTGCAAACTAAACAAGTCTTTATATGGTTTAAAACAAGCACCAAGAAAGTGGAATGAGAAACTTGTTTCTGTGTTAAAGGAAAATGGTTTTTGTCAAAGTAAAAGTGATTTTTCTTTGTTCACTAAAACTGATAAAGATGTGTTTCTTGTTTTACTGGTATATGTGGATGATATAGTCATTACTGGTAATAATGTTGATGAGATTAACAAGGTTAAAGATTTTATAAGAACAAAGTTTCTTATTAAAGACTTGGGAAAGTTAAAGTATTTTCTGGGTATAGAAGTTTTAGAGGACAATACTGGGTTGTGTCTTACCCAAAGAAAATACTGTTTAGAAGTTCTTGCTGAGTTTGGCATGCTTGCTTGTAAACCAAGTAAGACACCAATTGAATCAGTGAATGTCTCTGATAAGAATAAGCAGAAAAATAAAGTTAAAGATGAGCCTTTATCTGGTGTAAACAATTATCAAAAGCTTGTTGGAAAACTTATTTACTTAACATTGACTATGCCTGATCTGTCTTATGTTGTACATTGCTTAAGTCAGGTGATGCATAGTCCAATGCAGTCTCACTTAAAACTTGCTTTTAGAATCTTAATGTATCTTAAAGAATCACCAGGTAAAGGGATTTCTTTTGGCAAAAGTGATAGTTGTGATATGAAAGTATTTGTTGATTCTGACTGGGCAAAATGCAAAATTACTAGAAAATCTGTGACTGGGTTTGCTGTTTTTCTGGGAAATAATCTTGTTTCTTGGAAAAGCAAGAAGCAATCTGTGTTGGCTAGATCTTCTGCTGAGGCAGAGTTCAGGGCTATGTGTAATGTTACTTGTGAGATTATGTGGATCTTAAAGATTTGCAACGATCTTAAGTTGCAGGTTGATGTTCCTGTAGAAATGTATTTTTACAAAGATCTACTGTTATCACAATACATTTTGAAATTGATGTTCTTCATGAAAGGTCAAAGCATTTTGAAATTGACTTGTTCTTTATAAGGGAAAAAATAGCTGAAGGCATTATTAAAACTATCAAAGTTAAATCTGAAAATAATATTGCTGACATTTTTACAAAGGGGTTGAGTGTGATTGAGCACAGAAAGTTCTGTGATATGCTGAAGCTTAAGGATTTCTATAAGCCTTAGCTTAAGGGGGAATGTTGGAAGATAAGCTAAGGGCTTATTGTGTCAATAGTGTATTCTTGGTTTGGTTGTTTTATGTGTGCAGGTTTGTGGATAGCAAGAAAAGGAAAGTTCAAGGGGCTTTAGAGACAATTCGAAGTCAAAGGGTGTTGATAGCTCAAGTTGGATTTTGGGTCAAGGGGCTTGGTCAAGGCTATATAAGCCTCATCTCTTCTCATTAGATAGTTAGTTTTTAGTTTTACGTGTGCGTTTTCACACACAGCTGGTTTATAGTTGTTAGTCAATTTTGTATTCTGAATCTTTAAACTCTTTGTATTGTAAAACTCTATATGAAGTATCAACCATAAGAGGAGGTTGGTTGGGTTGATACTCATAACTTTTAGTTTTGTATGAATTACTTTGTATAAATTTAACAAGATCCATATATATATTTTACAAAATAACTTTCGTATATACATGTATCATGTGAGTTATATCAATCACATTGTGTTAAATTTTTTCTTTTTTATTTCACTATTCATATTTATTTGACACATGTATATATGAAAGTTTTTTTTTATGAATTATGTGGGGATGTAACATCACTTTTTTTTTAAAAAATGAATAAAACTAGTCTATTATTATAATTCTACTTATAAAGCTTATTTATCTCTTAAAAAGATAAATACCCAAAAAGCTTATTTGTCACTAAATAAGTGACACATGGATTGTACTACTTCTCTTTCCCATTATATAATTTTGACATTTTAACATGTGTTTCAAGATCCAAATTAGCCATAAAATTAGACATGTGTTTATGGCATTCTTATCACTTCTGGGATACGTAGAGCACCCAGTGTGGGCTTGTTGTAGCTCGCAGTCGTCCTAGGTGGCGGTGACATGGCACCTTGTCGTGGCTCTTCATGCAAGGCTCTTCGTCCGGACGACGAGCTATATTTGCTGACATTTTTTTTTTCTTTTTTTTATTATTATTATTATTTTTTTTAGTATGGTTGTTTGTATGAATAAATGTGTATGTGGGACCCAAATGAGTAAGTTGAGGTTTGTTGTGGGTGAGTGAGGGTTTGTGTGGTTTGTTGTGAATGTTTGTTATGGTGATGTGGCAGTGACGAGGCTATGAAAAACACTCAAAATAACGCCCCCAAATATCAAATTTTTACAATTCTATTATCAGTCACTCGTTAGTTACACAAACCCTAACCTTTTACACAACACACACCAGTACACCACTACATCTCCGGCGTATAACGACGGCACACGACGGCCTTAAAAACCCAGATCCAAAATCACCTCCTCTTCAAAACCCTCTTTTCCGTTTTCCCTAATTCAACCTATTTCAAAAGTTAGCATAAACCCTAGAAAAAGCCTTTTTTAAAATGTCAGACAATATCCCATTTGAAATCCAAATGGAAATCATCAAAAAAGTGTCTAATCTCAAGTCATTGATTCAGTTCAGGTCCGTTTCGAAACCTTGGAAGTCTTTCATCGACAGCCCTCAGTTTATCAAAGGTTACGGCGCCCGCCACACGCAACCGCATAGTCGTATTCTAAGCTACATATCTGATGGTTTTCTGGAGGAGGCAAAGTACATTCGTTTGGTAGAAGATGATAACAGTGAAACTTTTAAGGTACAACAACAAGAGTCTGCTCCATTTGTTCTTTCTCCTTTGCTTAAACAGTATTTTATTACAAGTGTTGTTGGTGCGTGTCATGGATTACTGTGTTTTTATGGTTTGCATAATGGTTCTAAGGAATGGAGGGTTGTTATTTGGAACCCTTCAATCGGAAAATCATTTGGCATTGCTCTCCCAGATTATGTCCCTCGAACTCCAACTCCGACTTTTTATGGTTTCGGGGTCTGTCCTGTCAACTTTGATCCTACTGTTGTGAAGATTGTATGTGCAGACAACATGCCTTGGTATGTTGAAGTTTTTACATTGAGCTCGGGTATTTGGAATGTGATTCCAGGTGGTAATTTGCCTCGTCAATCAGTTAGACTTAATAAGTCAACTCAGGTTGTTATAGATAGGTTTATCTATTGGGCTGCTTATGAGGAGAATTTGATTGATGACGATGTACCTCACTATAAGTATATGGTTGTGTCATTTGATTTGATTACCAAGGAGTTTAAAGTGGTAGACCTACCTGATACCTTAACAAACGAGCTATTAATGTTTATGTCTGTGTCTGTTTCTAAGCTAAGGGGGTCTCTTGTTGTATATGGATACATTGTGGTCGGGGAAGCAGTTCATTGTGGTGTATGGGTGATGGAGCATGACTCGTCTTTTAGAAAGCTATTCACTATTGGCGCACCAGTATATTATAAAATATTGGGGTTTAGGAAGAGTGGTGAACCTATATTTGAAACTCGAAAGGAGGAGGAAGGGTTTACCACGCTTGATCTTTACGACCCCTCTTCACAACAAATCAAGAATCTTGGGATTTCTGGAGTAGAGCGCTCATTCTTCATGGGCTCTTACAAGGAATCGCTACTTCTCCTTGATCACCCGGATTTACATATATATTCTAACAATAATTGATCATAGCATTGTAGGCCACCTTTCACGGTGTGGATTAACAAAGTGATATGTTACCTAAGGAGGGAGGGGCCTATTTTGTATTTAAGGTGCGGAAAAATCACTTTCATCTATTTTAGTTTTTATCACTGATTTAGTGTTGTTAAGTAATGTCATTTTGGAATCTTATGCGATTGTAGATGCAGTGTAATCGATCTACATATTTTTCAAATATGTGATTTGTAGCAAGGTTACTCAAACAGTATTACATATTCCCATGGATAGTGTTACTTCTGCTCCATATCTTTGATGGCTTTTTTAGAATGGGGAATGCCCTTTATATAGTAGATGTCTTATTGCTTGTGTAAGTAATGATGACTAGACTTTTAGATGCTCATTACTTGTTGCACTGTTTTGCTTTGTTACATTCTTGGCGGTTACTTTGGATAATCTGTAAAATGTAAATACAAACACAAGTTTATCAATCTTTGAATATGCATCATCTGAATATGTAATTCGTATGTGTGAACAAGAAATGATTATTCATTTACTTTGACTCACGATTAGAGTAGGGAAGGCATTAATAGCGGTTATATCTTGAAAAACTCAATATCTTGAGAAAGTCATGAGTTTTTCTTTAAAAAAACTTATCAGCAAGAGTAAAAGAACTTAATATATAAACATGAAAATCTAGCATGTTGCGAGGCAAAATATACGATGTCTTTTTATGTAATATTAGTGCGTACTGTGATTAAACCCATGGATCCATATTTTGTCCCGCTAACGCTAGTTTTTGAACGTTTCATGCCACTTATGTTGAATGGTGACTCACTACCACTTGGGCCAGGACTCTCTTTTCTGAAATTTGAGTTCAACCGGCTTGTTCTCATAGTTGCTGTCTTTCGATATAATCTTCAGCCTTGTTCTGCAAATGAATAGATAACAATCAGCCAATCAGGACATAGATAAGAAAAATGTGCAACAAAATTACTTTATAGAGAAGAGGTTCACCGTAAGTTTACTAGTAAACATTTGACTTTCAGAGGTCAAGTGACTACTTTTCAGACTTTACACTTTCCAGAATTTATTAAGTGTTCTGGTATATTGGTTGATTTAGTCAAACATTGAAGCAGACTGAAGAGGTAAATATAGATTGGTGCTAAATTTCATGAGAAAATCATCATCAGTTTTTGAAGTTAAAAAAGTCCGTTGATTTCAAAAGTCAAAGTACAAGAAATGGTCAGTTTGTTTGTACAAATGTCCGTGCTTTGGTTTTTATAGTGAGGAAACATATAAAGTAGTACCATAAATAGGAATTACAGGTCTAAACAATGTAGAAAAATGTAGGAAGCTTGTGAAATGTGTCCCAACTAATAAAGAGTGATAACAGTAATTTATAATTAAAATACCACTGGTTTGAGCAGCTATTCATTTATCTCATGCGCTTGCCTCAGCCTTAAATCAACAACGCTTTCTGTTTATTTCGGTTTATTTATACTATAGAGTTACAGGAACAGATAGTCTTTCGGCTGGATAAAATAAGTGTTCTTCTAACAAGTGCAGATGTCGGTTTATGAGTTTATTTCTCGTGGAACATTACGTGGTTGGCTAAAGGTGTGTTGCCGTGCGTTTTGAAAGTGATTATGTGTGGCATTTACAACCAAATTTGGAGATTCCTTTAGCTTCCGAATGAGAATACATGTAGCATTAGATTCAACCAAAGGCATTCTTTATCTTCACACCGAAGCCAACCCACCTGTATTCCACCATGATATTAAAACAAGCAACATTCTCATTGATTCCAAACTCACTGTAAAAGTTGTTGATTTTGGACTCTCAAGGCTTGCATTATTATTGGATGACCATGGAGTCGGTCGTAACTATGTATCCACCAAAGTTAGAGGAACACCTGTAAGTTGTTTTCCATCTTACTTTCTAGCTGAGGAACCTTGGTGTATGGACCGACCTTGTTGCTTTCCTCGACTCAGGACAGAAGCTAGCTAGAAGAGGTGGCAAAATGGGCGGGTTGGGTAATGGGTCAAAGTGGGTAATTTCTGGTAGGGGTCAAGTCAGGCTTTATATAAAGAGTCAAATGTTTGCTGAGTAAAACATGTGGCTGAGTTGTTTAGCTTGCTCAACGTCATTTAATAAACGATCATCATCAGTTTTGACCTAAATTGAAAAGTAGTCTACTTCACTACAAATGTTTCGGCTATTTGAGACGTCAATCAGGTATGGGCGGAGTAAACCCATATTCTTATCTTTATATTTTCTTTTGTTAGTATAGACTATGTTAAACATTTTAGCCAATTAAGTAGTAGTATTTAAACTCAATGTTACACATGCTCAAATCAGGTGACCTCTTTATTTTCAAGAGGTTGATTTAGTCACCAGGCAAAAATTGGAGACCTTTTACATTTTTATGATGATAATCATAAGACTTTTACCATTTCCGGGCATTACGTTATCCTAATTAGTTTTTATTATAATTAAAATGACTGTTCTTTTAAATATATTGAAAAAAAATATATATTATTTTAACTAATTACAATTAAGTGTTAATTGGATATCCACGTTTTGAAAAACTATCAATTAGATCAATCATAATGGTGGTATCACTAAACGTGAAGGGCCATGACCACACGCATTCCATTGCTATGCTCCAACCACCACGCGTGGTGCAACCCTTTTTTCGCTCCTATGTGGTGTAGGCCACATGATGAGAACGAGAGAAGAACACGCAAAATGGTGAAAAAACACACACAGAGTTCCATCAATGACACCTGAAAAAATGTTACGGCGCCCGCCACACGCAGCCGCATAGTCGTATTCTGAGCTACATATCTGATGGTTTTCTGGATGAGGCAAAGTACATTCGTTTAGTAGAAGATGATAACAGTGAAACTTTTAAGGTACAACAACAAGAGTCTGCTCCATTTGTTCTTTCTCCTTTGCTTAAACAATATTTTTTTACAAGCGTAGTTGGTGCGTGTCTTGGATTACTCTGTTTTTACGTTTATAATAAAGAGATGGTTGTTATTTGGAACCCTTGTATCGGAAAATCATTTGGTATTGCTCTCCCTAGTTTGCACTCTCTTGTTTTTGGTTTCGGGGTCTGTCCTGTTAATTTAGATCCTACTGTTGTGAAGATTGTGTGTGCAGACAACATGCCTTGGTATGTTGAAGTTTGTACATTGACCTCGGGTATTTGGAATGTGATTCCAAGTGGTAATTTGCCTCGTCAATCAGTTAGACTTAATAATTCAACTCAAGTTGTTATAGATAGGTTTATCTATTGGGCTGCTTGTGACGAGACTTTTGCTGATAATGGTGTAGTTACCACAAATTATATGGTTGTGTCATTTGATTTGATTACCAAGGAGTTTAAAGTGGTAGACCTACCTGATACCTTAACAAACGAGCTATTAATGTTTATGTCCATGTATGTGCCTATTTCTAAGCTAAGGGGGTCTCTTTTGTGTATGGATACATTGAGGCCGAGGGAGCAGTTCATTGTGGTATATGGGTGATGGAGCATGACTCATCTTTTAGAAAGCTATTCACAATTGGCGTACCAGTATATTATAAAATACTGGGGTTTAGGAAGAGTGGTGAACCTATATTTGAAACTCGACAGGAGGAGGAAGGGTTTACCACGCTTGATCTTTACGACCCCTCTTCACAACAAATCAAGAATGTTGGGATTTCTGGAGTAGCGCACTCATTCTTCAGGGGCTCTTACAAGGAATCGCTACTTTTACTTGATCACTCAAATTTACATATTTATTCTGACAATAGTTAATCAAAATGATGAAGGCCACACTTTAAGGTGTGTGGATTTACAAAGTACAAGTTACCTAAGGACCGGGGGGCGGATTTTGTAGTCAAGGTGTGGAAAAATCACTTTCATCTACTTTAGTTGTTTATTACTCTATTAAATGTTGTTAATTCATGCCATTTATGGAACATTATGAGATTGCAGATGCCGTATATGCTACATATTTTTCAAATATGTGCTTTGTAGCAAGATTAGTGAAATCGGTACTATCAAGTTTAATGTGATTTTTATTATTCCATGGATAGTGTTGCTTCTGCTTCTATCTTTTTTTAAGGATGGGGAATATCCTTTATAGATGCCTTATTGCTTGTGTAATTAGTTATGATAAACCTATGTTCATTACATGTTAGGGAAGGCATTAGTAGCGGTTAGGTAATGTTTGGAGAAAGTCATGAGTTTGTCTTAAAAAAAAAAAGTTATCGCCAAGAGTGAAACAATTTTATATATAAAAACATGAATGCTGTCTAGCATGTTGCGAGGCAAAATATACAATCTCCCAGTTATACCATCCAAAGTTTGAATTGTGTGGGTGAGATGGCTATGTATCTTGGTCTTGAACTCATTTCTGCTTGGATCTCATTCCCTTGTGATTGTGTATCTTGAAAGATAGGTAACATTCGTTTGGTGTATGTTGATTCTTGTCGTTAATGATAGTATTTGGTGTATGTTGATTCTTGTCGTTAATGATAGTAAGCTCAGTAAGGATAGTTTCCTGTACCTAAGTGGCTGAGTTTGCTATTCTTTGATCTTGAATGAGTTTTGCGAAGCTAGCAATGTTTCTGAGAATTGAGTTTGTAATGTATCTTGGTGTTGAACTCAGCATTGTTTGAACCTCTTCTCCCTTGTGATTGTGTACTTTGGAAGATTAGGTAACTTTCTTTAAGAGTTTTGGTTTCTGCGTTGTTGATAGTAGTTAATTGAGTTTGTAGAAAATCATGAATTGGTTGAGTTTTGTATGGATATTTTGATGCTGCTGATATGGTCCTTTACTCTTTGACAGTTTCCTATTGATTACTGGTGCTAGTGTATTCAGAAGTGTTTTCTTTGTTGTTTTGTCGGTCTAGTGGTTTTAATATGTTGTGTCTAGTATGGAAGTCTGTCTTGTCATGTTATTTGGCCATGGGAAATGTCCATGGTATGCCATAACTTGACTCTTATTATTTCGTTCTTTGTATTTTTTACTTTTTACTAGAACAAAGTAGAAACAGAGCTATACATCAGTTGAGTACCACTAGGGGGCTGCAATGCGATCAAGCTCTTATCACCTACAATAGACTTTGACTTCTTACCAGTGGGTTACAGCACAAAATAGTGACAGTAGGTTCAAGAAGCATCTATGATTCATGTCAACCTACTCATTGTATGCCATTTGAGAAACATAAAATGGGTGTAACTACTTAACGATTACTACTATTATATAACATTTTATTCTGGAATGGGTATTGCTGTTGTTTGGAAACCTTTCAATTACAGAATCAGAATTTTTTTGTGCCATCCTTTTACAATACCACTTGGGGGCTATTGTTTGGAAACCTTACAATCCAAATGTTTTACCTGAAAAAAAAGCGTTTTTGGGTTATGGGGTTTATCCTAACAGTAGCGACCCATAATATACCTCGTAAATTAGATGTTTTTGAGTTAAGTTCACTGAAATCTAAACCGTAATCTACCTCGTAAATTGGTTTACATGGACTTAAGTAGCTATAGTTGCCAGTTTCCATAGTGCACATGAACAAACTAGGGGATCGTGCTTGGTATGAGCTGCACAACTCTTCTCAGCATTTCACTTTTCATAGTAAACTATCTGTAGATGTGCAAATAACCCGGTAATTCGACAGCCCAACGATGATCATTAGAGAGGCTTGTGAATTAAAATCCAATAGTAACGAATGCCACAGAGGTCAATAATATCCATAGCAGGCTGAAAGCCAGTGCAAAAGATTGGATACTAAACGACCGCCGTGTATGTGACACAATTCTTGTTTTTTTATTTTTGCATGACTATAATCCCTGTTAGTGCTTGGGTAATGTGAACACGATCCTTTGACTCGTAGAGTCAACTGTGACTTTTGTTTCTTGCAGATATGCTCTTAATTGTTGGAAGCTGTAATATCTGATCACCACTTTGAGTACCCTATTTACTATAAAGACCGTGCTATGTGACTGTTTGTGGCATCCTTTTTATTGTGGCCCTACTGAGGCATTAATCGGTTACGGACCCAATTTGAAATGACCTTCCAAAGGATAGCTTAACTTTTGGTTGAGTTGGAATTTTCCAGATTCGCTTCCAGAGTGAAGAAGATTGGGTGGCGCTTGATTCTTCTCTAGAAAATGTTTCTGCGAGTATAGCTTTTTTGTAGCCTGATTTGACAGTGTACTAACCTTTGGTATCAAAGTGCCATACAAGCTTATCCGATGATCCTGTTTGTGATATCATAATTTTTCTAATAATGTTAGCCTCGTCTATGGAGATATAGTGGCATAGCAGCTCATAATTTCATTCACCATTTATAAGATTATCTTTATCAACAATCTATTACAACCCAATCTCTTAATAAAATATTATTTTCTTTTTTCTCCACCTACACAACCAATACATACAACCAATCTATAATTTTTTACTACCATTTATAAAAAACCCAACCTAACACACAATCAATACATACAAATAAAAAAAGAAGAAAAGCAAAAAAGAGATAGCCACTTAAATAGTGCCATGTGGCAAATGATGGGTTGACAATCTGGTTTGTCATGCGACCGGATTGCTAGATAGAGTGTATAAAAATAATATAAAACTATTATTTTGGCATGTATTTTGTTTAGGTTGGGTTGACAATCTTGCCAATAAAAATAGTCTAATAAAATCTGACACCATGTAATTCGTATTAAAAGGACCGAGCGGAGAACGAACGTAGAAATCTTTAGCATGCGGAACCGCTTTTGAGTCGAAACACATATTTCTACAATTACCAAGTTGCCATCTCACACCTTAAAGAAACAAGTCGCGTCCATGGAAAAGACTACTCCAAACATTTATGACACATAATGAACTCGATCTTAGACAATTATGTGTGCAAATATATAACCTATTCACTTATAAATGGATTTTTACCTTGGATTATGGTTTATCTCGAATTGGTCAATTAAACATGTCAAGCGGGTTTATATCTCAAAAAATCCGTAACATACTAGACGAACACCCGTGCAAAGAGACGGTGTATAACGGCAAAATTATACTTGCGAATAGTGGCGAAGCCAGGAATTGTGATCACAGGAGGCATCGAACAATAAGATGGGCTAATTTTTTGTAACTTGAAAGTCGGGTCGGGTTGGGTTTACCAAAAAGGCAGCAAAAATGGTATAAATATTCATAGATCAAATATTATAGTTAACGAAATAATTTAACATGTCAAGTGGCATAGAAGTACTAAAATGCTTATGGTTTTATAACAATTTAACCGAAAAATGTGATTATTATATCATAAATGTAGTAACTAATTCGAGTAACACGCTTACGAAAGAAAAGAAAACCACAATGGCTAAAGTTGTATCATTATCAAAACTCAATTTTCAAAGTTTATATTACCAAGTACACTTTGAAATATACCGAAAGTGACAAAGAGACAAACTTTATTACAAATAATATTAAATATATTATATTTTCATATGCACTCATCTCCTTTCTTTACCATTCCACTTTCTTTATTTTTCACAAAACAAAAGTCAAAACCTCAAAATCATCGGATAATAAATATTTGACACCACTCAAATTTGTGGCAAGATAAAAGCAGCGAAGGCATTGAACTTTTGGGTGATGGCATAAGTTTTCCCATCAATTGGACTATTTTTCCTATATGTTTTGGGTATCCATAAGAACTTGGTTGGGGCCATGTCCCCCATAACGATGATGTGGCTCCGCCCACCTTGCGAACTTGTATTTTGGGATGACATTTGATGCAACTTATGAGTTCAATATGTAGTCATTGCGAGAAAAAAAAGTTTATGTTTATTGTTAGGTTCCCATATTGTAACACAAGCATCAATAGAAGAAATAGATGAATGAGAGATCGGATGAATACAAAACCAATACACACGATATGCTAGTAAAGAAAAGTTATGCGTGGGTGAATTAGTAAAGTGAACAACCAACCTTGATAGAAGGTTTACAAGAGTATTTATAGGGCGAGGAGCTAGGGCAACACATCTAGACTCCTTCCTTCTTATGGGCTTGGGCCAAGGCTTATGGGCCTTACATAAGCCTTAGCTTAATAACAAACATAAAGGCCATATTAAGCTAACTATTACATATGAATCACTAACACTTGAATTAATGGTTTAGGGTGATTCCAACAATCTCCCAAGTGTTGGTGATGAATGAAAGAGTGATAAGCGATGTAGGTGCCGATGTAATAGTAGCTTTGGCGTCTTGACATTCTTCTTTCTTGTGAGAAGAGGTGTCTTGATTCGAACAATCTCCCAGTGTAGAAATTGTTTCCTTTGAGCAGTTACCTTTGGCGTCATCATTTTCTTTGTTCTTTGATCCTTGTTCTTTGTGATGGTAGTGATAGTATGTTGTTGTTGTACGCATCAGTGCATCAGTGCAGCCGTTGCTCGGTGTCTCAAGTCTTTCTTCACATGCTCACAAACTCTTTAACGTTGGATTTGATCGATGTAGTTCTCTTAGTCTTTAAACTTTGTAGATTCTTTGACTTGACGAAGAATCATTCGACTTTGTGTTGCCTTTTGAGAGAACTTCCATTAGTGATGATGTTGGTATGAGCATGTGAAGAATCAGCACGATCGGTCCGCTCGGAGCTTCCATAAGAAGAAAACATAAAAGCGGTTAGTGATAAGCGTTCCAAGACTTACAAGTTTGAACTTGAGTGTTATGACATAGTGTGAAAACACAACTCTAATTCTCAAAAAGCATTCTGAAATGGAGTCCCACAGTGAGATAACACGATGTCGAAGTACACTTACAGTTCGGATGAGTCGGTTGGTACACAAGCATCACCTCACGTTGTGACCGTTTGAGACACACTAAGCGTAATCCACGGGGAGTTACGAAGTGACCTGTTGTCAAACTCGTTGGGAATTAAGGCAAACTCTGATTCTGCGAAGCTTGAGTTGAAGAGATTCTGCTGAAGAAGAATTGATCTTGATAAAGCGAGCAGTTATACTTGAAAGAAATGACCACGTAAGAGGAGGATTGTTGTGTTCTTCGATTGAAAGTTGGAGAGATTCTGTGAAGAAGAGCGTGGGAGAGATAAGCTCGGTTTAGAGTAAAAGTCGGTTTAGAGTAAAAGTCGGTATGTATAGGTTGGCGCCGTATTATGTAGAG
This sequence comes from Chrysanthemum lavandulifolium, assembly GCA_022545495.1. Classification (NCBI taxonomy): domain Eukaryota; kingdom Viridiplantae; phylum Streptophyta; class Magnoliopsida; order Asterales; family Asteraceae; genus Chrysanthemum; species Chrysanthemum lavandulifolium. Next base: position 288,145,168 of record CM040241.1, read on the forward strand.
CTTACTCGGAATAAACACGATGATTAACAAAACAATATGATTAGTTGCATGCTTGTCTAGTTGCATGCTTAGTCTAGTTAGTAGTAGAAGCGTAAATTGTCAGCGCTTATTAGGGTTTCTTGCCTATATAAGAAACCATATTAGTTTGTAATAGATAAGCTTTTCTTAAGTTTCTCAAGTCTTGTATTCTATACGAAACATAGAGTTTCTATAATCAAAGATCCATAGAGGATCAAAAGTGTTCTTAGTTACTATAACTTGTATTTATTTTCCGCTACAATATCAAGTTGTAGAGATCTTCTATTAGTTTGCTTGTGATTACATTGGCAACACTAACGATCTCCGAGTGCTTAAAGATCTATCAAGGTCTTTGTTTCTAACAAGTGGTATCGAGCCTCGGGAAAGTCTCTACGATACTAAGAACCATTCTCACCCCATACAACCATACATTCATTCACCATGCGGATCCGATCTTGAAAATGAAGTCACCAACACAAACAACACCAACACCACTTCCATGCAACAACTCGGTCTCTCAAATAGCAATGGTAAATTCCCTTATTTGAAGAGGAAGAATATGAACTTTGGACTATGAAGATGGAAAAGCTGGATCTCAATATTGATTGGAATCATGGGAGGTAGTAAAGAAAGGAAATAGTCTAAAGAAGATGATTCACACGAGATGGGAAGTTTATCATGGCTCCACCAAAAGCTTCTTGAAGAAGTCTTGGCCATGCGAGAGAGCATAAAGTGAAGACTATTCTACTTCAAGCCATTCACGAAGATCATCTATGTGATTTTCATCATATGGATGATGCTAAAGATATTTGGATGGCTCTCAAAGCAAGGTTTGGTGGAAATGAAGAATCAAAGAGAATGAGGAAGTCCATGCTAAGACAACAGTTTGGGACTTCAACATATCGGAAGAAGAAGGTATCCACAAGGGATCTGACGGGTTCCATAGGATCTTGAGTCGGTGAATCGGTGAATGCTAAACGGACAATGAAGATTGCAACTCAAAGTTCTTGCGGTCCTTGCCACCATCATGGTTGCATGTTAGTATTGCACTCAAGGCTAAAGGAGGGTTGGACATGCTCACCTTTGATGAGCTATACAGCAGACTCGAGAACTCTTGAACGGATGTCGGGACTCCTACCGTACATCTTCTTCTATCAATGCGACTTTTGTTGGGACATCTCATTCCAACATGATGGTACAAGCTCCTAGTTCCAACTACTTTCCATCATCTCCTAGTTCTACTTTCCATCACTCCCCTTCCTTCACATAACCCTCGTCCCACTCCACCAAGTTCTCAAGCTAGGACTAGTAGTGTGATGGAGGATGTTCTTCATTCGTTTGTTCTTGACTATGATACTCGGCAATATCTTGCATATGAAGACTTTGATCGGTGGACCCTCTTGATATGGAGGAAATGAAGCGAAAATGCAGTGGCTTTCTTTGTCGGTGGACATCAAAGGTTTGAAGAGAAGCAGGAAGGAAGTTTGTTTTCAAGGAAAGGAACCATTCGCTTTGATAGGGAAAGTCGGTGCTACTCTTGTCATCGGATGGGGCATTTCTCTAGAGAATGCAGAGACGAAAAGAATGGAGATGGAGCCAAATATCTTTCCTATCGGCAGACAGCAGGAGCTGGAGCTTGACTCTCCTCACCATGGATGAGCAGGTCAAGCTGGACCACATGAACACATTAATGAGGAAGCTCGGGATCTTGATAAGCTTGGATTGCTTGCAAGGTGCACTTTGGATGAAAGGCATGATCGGTTTGCCTTAATGGGACTATCTCGGTACACAATTGTATATTTGGTGTAGTCTTAGATACAATGAACTTAAGGAAGAATTTGATGCTATGAAACCTAAGTTTGATGCATGTTATATTGATAATGAAGCTCATAAACTTGCATTAAAAGCGTAGAAAGACAAAAGTATGGTTTCGGAAGAATCAAATAGCTTATGAAGAAAAGATAAAAGTGTTACAGTTTGATCTAGAAGTTGCAAATAATTACTTAAAGCGTATGCGAGAAAGCAAAGGATGAAGGCGTAATACGAGAACCTAGATCTTAAGGCAAAACTAGCCAAGGAAATAGCTATGCATAAAGAATGGTTGTTAAATGGAAACAAGTTAGCTAGTCAAATCTATAACGAGTCAACGATTACCTCGGCTTAGGACTAGGCTTTCAAAAGTATGTAGGTCGAAGCTAAATATGATGGTCGTAAATCCACACCGGAGAGGTTAGCTAACTTTGTAAAAGAAGGTGAATTACATCTTGTCCTGGACCTATTAGAGGTGAATTTATGCCCATAGACCTATCCATCACTTGTTGACTTTGATGGATCACATCACTATATGGCAAAAGTCAAAGACTTGCGGACCACGATGCCTCATCTAATGATTTTGTCTCTTGCTCGGCGGTGACAATTCATCGGATCAAGGTCTACTTCCTATGAAAATTGTGATTCAAATGAGAAGTCGACCTTCCCACTGAACCAACACCCAGTCTGCACCCAGGTCTGCTTGTGAGCCTTCTAGGAAGCTGCGAGGAATCATCTTCCAAGATAGTTTCTCACGAAGACTTATCTTTTAAATGTTTGAATAATCGATCTGTTAAAACAATTCCTTAAATGTATCTGTTTTAAGTACTTACGCATGTAATCCAACATCTTCCTTTTGAATAAAACTTCTAAGAAGAAGACATGTTTTGTATGTGGCGATAAATTTCATTTGATTAAGGATTGTGATTTTATGAACAAAGATTGGGTGCATGTGCTACTCTCAAAAACACAAACCTAAGCGGACCAATGTTGCTAATATTCCACCTTATGTCCCTCAGCGGCAAAAGCCGACTCTCATTGGAGAGTTCGGTTACGAGACCTTATGGCCAACCAACGAGCCCATTCTTTAAACATGACTATTGGCCTACATATGTTGACTCCATGTATCTTTGGGATGGGATATGGGAACTTCTTTGTGAAGCCCTCGTGAGTTGTTCTTGGACTAACAAGGGACCAAATTATCAATGGAGGACCAAGAACAATGGTGGATCCTCTAAAACTTCATGCCCTAAACACATGATCCACAAGCGAGGTTCAAGTCGATAATGACTTGAGCCTCCTCTGAATCTAACTTTTTGTATATATTTTTTTGTTGTTTGTAGGATCATCCCTTAAGCATAAGAATATTGGTATTGTTGATAGTGGTTGTTCGGAAGCATGTGCGGGAGCAGGGATATGATGCACAATTTTGTCCCTATAGAAGGAGGAGGCAATGTTACTTTTGGAGGAAGTGATGGGAGTATCACGGGGAAAGGCACCATAAAGACACCTCATCTAGATTTTGAAAATGTGTACTTTGTTAAGGAACTTCAACATTTCAACTTGTTCTCTGTTTCACAAATCGTGACACTAAGAACAAAGTTCTCTTCGAGAATGAATGTCTTGTCTTTGTCTAAAGACTTCAAACTCCTAGAAGAAACTTCAATTCTTGAAGGTTCCTCGTTCTCACAATTTGTACACATTCAACCTTAATGAAGTTCAACCAGGTGGTGATCTCACTTGTTTGGTGGCTAAAGCATCTCTTGATGAGTCCACTAAATGGCATAGAAGAATGGCGCATGTGAACTTCAAGACCATTAACAAACTCTCTAAAATGGGTCTTGTTGAAGGACTTCCCACCAAAGTTTTCACAAATGATCACAATTGTGTCGCTTGCAACAAAGGAAAACAACACAGAGCTTCTTACAAAGCTATCAATGCTATGAGCATCATTCTTGAACCTCTTGGTTGCTTCACATGGATCTGTTTGGTCCAACTCAAGTCGAAGCATTGATCATAAGTTCTTACATTTGGTAATCATGATGGCTATAGCGATTTTGTTGGGTTTTCTTTCTCGGAACCAAAGATGAAACATCTCAAGTCTTGTTGAATTCATCACTCTTGTTGAAAACCGGTTGAACAAAAGGTTAAGGGTATTCGGTGTGATAATGGGACGAGTTCAAAATGCTATTCTTATAGAACTACGTGGGTCAAAAGGCATAAAAGGGACTATAGTAATCCAAGAACCCCACAACAAAATGGGGTGGTGAAAGAAAGAATAGGACCTTAATAGAGGTTGCTAGATCCATGCTTGCGGACTCTAAAGCGCCCACTATGTTACGGGTGAAGCTGTTGGCACTTTGCACTGCTATGTGCTAAGCAGGTGTCCATTACAAGACCACAACTCAAAACCCATATGAACTTCTCTTTGGAAAGGTTCACATCATTCACTACCTAAAACCTTTTGGTTGTCAAGTGACCATTACGAACACAAGTGATCCATTGGGAAAGTTTGATGAGAAGGGCGATGATGGTTATATTGTGGGTTATTCACTCATAGTAAGGCCTACGAGGTGTACAATTTGCAAGCCAAGAAGATAGAGGAGGCGTTGAACCTAAGATTTTTGGAAGACAAGCATAATGTTCAAGGGCGGGGTCATTCGTGGTCTTTTGATCTTGACTATAGCGACTCTTTGGGTTACACTAGACACTTGGCTAATCAAAATCACGGTTCTCAAGCTTCTCCCATGACATTGCGGGTCCATTAAATGATGACTACGAAAATGAGTTTGAAGATGATGAGCAACCCATACTTGTGCCTTCTTTCTCTCCTAACAATATTGCGGTACCACCTCCAAGGATCTTCTTGATTCAGCGATGAAGATGACTCTCATTATCTTGAGGACCTTGCTAGGCTTGGACTCAAGAATTTCTTGCCAAGCTTGAGGCGGGCGAAAGAAGGGTAGCTAATGAAGGTCGTGAGAAACAACGTGTCTGCTGAAGTTGACTCTGTCACACCTCCATCCCAAATCTGTTGAAGGCTATCTTTGTTCCTTCTCAAGTATCTTGGACTTTGGTGAACCCTATACACGCTTTCCAAAACCTTGGATCTTGGAAATCATCAACCCAAAGTGGCATCTTCACCTCACCCTCTTATGATCTTTGAATTTGAACCAACCATCACTAATCTTGATTCATCCATTGAAGTCAACCCCTTTGCTACTCGGAGGATCAATATTGCTCATCCTCGATCCAACATCATAGGTGATCTTCGGCACTGTTAGAACTCGAAGGGCTATCACAAGTCCTCAATTTGGTCAGATTGCTTTTCTCTCTATGTCTCCAACCAACAAAGAGACAATCACACGGACTTCAAACATTGTCATTTGCTTGTTTTCTCTCAAGTGGAACCAACGGTGTATCTCAAGCTCTTAATGATTCAAGTTGGCTAGAAGCAATGCAAGAAGAGATGCAACAATTTCACAATCAGCGGTGTGGATCTTGGTTCCACTACACGATGGCAAATATGCCATTGGGACAAAGTGGGTTACGAAGAATAAGAGAGATGCTAGGGGTGTTGTGATCAAAAACAAAGCAAGGTTAGTAGCACAAGGCTTGAGACGGGAGGAAGGAATTGATTATGATGAAGTGTTTGCCCTGTTGCGAGTTGAAGCAATTCGCATTTTCTTGGCATATGCTTCATATATGGGCTTCATGGTGTATCAAATGGATGTCAAAGGTGCTTTTACGTATGGTGAGATTGAAGAAGAAGTTTATGTCTCTCAACCAAAGGGATTTGAAGACCCGGATCACCCAAATCATGTTTACAAAGTTGTTAAAGCTCTCATGGCTTACATCGGGCTCCAGAGCTTGGTATGCTCGGCTTTCATCATTCTGTTTGAAGCATGGCTATAGGAGAGGAGCTATTGATAAAACTCTTTTTCTCGAGAAGAATTACTCCGACATCATTACGGTACAAGTGTATGTGGGCGACATTATCTTTGGTTCCACAAATGAAGCTTGGTGCGAGGTCGAGGAACTTATGAAGGGTGAATTTCAAATGAGTGCTATGGGAGAGCTTACTTTCTTCTTGGGTCTCGGGTTCGTGAAACAAGATGGCATCTTTATCGGTCAAGATAAATATGTGAGGACATTACGAAGAAGTTTGGTATGGAAGGTGTTGGGGCCGCCACAACACCTTATGAAGCTCAAAGACTAAAGCAAATAATGAACGGATCTACACGTGAATGTGCATCATGCAGGTCCATGATTGGTTCATTGATGTATCTGACGACTTCAAGGCACGATATTACGTTCTTTGTGAGTGTGTGTTCTCGACATCAAGTCACTCCTCTTGCTTCCCATCTCAATCTTGTAAAGAAGATCTTTAAGTACCTCAAGGCCAACCTCTTTTAGGCCTTTGGTACCCAAAGAATCTCCTTTCAAGTTAGAAGCATATAGTGGCGGTGATTATCTTTGGTGCAAATCTGGATAGAAGATCCACAATGGAGGTACGCCAATTTCTAGGCAAAGGTTGATTTCTTGGCAATGCAAGAAACAAACCATTGTGGCCACCTCAACTCTTGAAGCGAGAATATGTTCTTCTTTGCAAATTCTTGTGGACAAGTCCTTTGGATTGAGAACCAATTCTTTGGACTATGGGTACAACTTTATGAACACTACAATTCATATAGATAATCAAAGTACCATCTGCATAGTCAAAATCCGGTTTTCACGGTCGAGCGAAACACATTGAAATCAGGCACCACTTTATAAGAGATGCTTATGAAAAACATTTGATAAAAGTGGCTAAAATCCATACTGATGATAATGTGGCAGACCTATTAACAAAGGCTTTTGATGGACCAAGGTTTCAACACCTCGTGGTCAATATTGGAATGCTAAACCCTTGACTGCATAGTTTAAGGGGAGGCATAGGCCTCAGGGGAGGCATATGCCTCAGGGGAGGATTTGTGCAAACTCTGCAGATTTTTGTTTGTTTTATTTTTACTCTGCAGATTTTTGTTTGTCTTTATATTTTAGTTTGTACTCTAACACTAACTTCTAATATTTCTCTAGTTTGTTTGTTTTTGTTGTTGTGTATGTTTTAGTATACATTTTGCGGTGTATGCATCTTGCATTTTGTCTATTCCTTATCTGGATTGCGGTTTATACATCCCATGATCAAGATCAAATTCATCAAGATAATCTCATTAGTACATGGATCTAGGTACTCGAGAAAGTGTTGCTTGTTTCTTCGATAACAAATCTTGAACGATACAATTTGATTCATCTTGAAGATGAACTTGGTCTAACCTAGTGGTGAGGAGGAAAGAGCGGGTCAAGCAAGTAGATTGGCGAGTTTGAGATGTCAAAGGAAAGTGTAGCTTGGCTAAACAACTTGGAGCAGAGAAATTTTCATCTCTAACTCACGAGAGAAGAAAAGAACTAGATGAGCGAGGGTTAAGATGCTGCTTGAACAATGGGATATTCTAACTCGACAAGTCATTTCAAAACCTTCTCTAGCTCAAAGTATACTAGGTGAAGATTTCCTCGGTGACAATTATGTGGAGCGAATGATGGCTCGGGGAAGACAAAGGAGGCAAGAAGCAATTGCACAAAGAGGCCATCAAGCTCGAAGGCCAAAACAAACCTCCAACTAAAGATGAAATAAGAAGGGTGGTGAAAAACCAATACTCGAGTCCAACTCGGGCCTAACAATGAAGCAAGTCAAGGCTTTTCACGATCATGTCTGTATCATAAATATAACCAAATCATGGAGGAAAGATCATTATCTTTAGCAAAATCTCTCAACCTAAAGAGGACTTGAGAGAATGAAGGCTGCTCGAAGCCAAAAGACTCAAGGCGATGATGCTCCAACCAAGGAATCCTCTCCGGTCATTCTGCTGAAGCAACCACGAAGTTGCCTCTCTCTCCAAAGGTCAATCTGTGAACCATCTTCCATTCCTCTGAAGCACCTGAAGCATCGGCTCCCTCTCCTCGGTAATACACGATGGCACATGGAAGATTCTAAAGTTAAGGAAGGCGATCTCGCGAAACCAAAGCAGAAAAGGCTATAAGGATATCCCGGGATGAAAGCACTTGTGCTTCAACCCGTCTCCATCTCTTGATACAAGTCCTACTATCAATGCGAAGATGAAAATGCTCCCTCTAGGGATATCTATAAGCCTGGGAAGAGGAAGAAGAGAATGGCTAAAATATCTCCTTTGGATCTTGAAGCTGATGACTCAGCTTTCATTGTAGAAGGGTCTGCTGCTGATTTTCCTGATGGAAACTCAGATGGGGTGATAGAGTGGAAATTAAAGGATGATGAGATGAATGTTCTTCATCGAAGGGACTCCACTTCAATGGAATTCACCTTTCTAAAGGAAATTCTACACTTGATAGACAGGGCAGACATAATTTCTCTGTTTACTCAAGTTACCACCCATTATTGCAACAAAGAACCTCAAGGTTCTGGGATGTTTTTACCAGGAGATCTTCAAGTTCTGTTGAACTCCCACATTCCCAACAGCAAAGCATCTTCCATTTGGGAAAACTCACATCGGTGGAAGCTTATATCTTGGAGATTCTATCCTCTCCCTCGGGTGCATGTCCTTGAAACTAAGGGTGGAATCACTTGTGTGCATGTTATGCGAAAGAAAGTACCCTCGCCAAAAGACTTATGGAAAGATCTTGAGCGAGTGGAAATTCCTCCGGATCCGATGGGAAATGAAAGGCACTCTGCCTTGCTTGGTGGGATTGATCAAAACTCAACTCCAACAAGCTGCAATAGGCCTCTTCTTCATCAATATCGGGACACTTGGTACTCTGCACTATTTGTTTTGATTATACTAGTTTGCATTCTCTTTATACATTTTATTTGTCAAATTTTTTAAGTAAAAGTCTTTCATAAAAGAAAACTCAAAACATCATTTTAAAAATAGTGATAGCATTTATTTAATAAAAATTAGGTCTTTAATTTTCCTTCTCAATGATTATTAAGCTTTTTCGGTTATAAAACTTTTTTATTTCTTAGTTAAAAAAAAAAAAAAAAAAAAAAAAAAAAAAAAAAATTGTTTGCTCTTAAATTTTAATGGTCTTTAACTCACCCGATGTACCTTTTGTATATCAAAGAGTTGGCTAGTCCAAAGTGCGACTTTGGTAAAGACACATCAAATCTGATGATAAATTGTAATGGTTTGCTCAAAATCATAGGGTTTGCAACCACCCATGCTTAGCTTCTTTGAGGGTTGTATGGTCATCAATTCACCATGGTCTATTCTGTTTGGAATCCAAGAATTGGCTAGCCCACATGAATATGGCATGTGGTAAAGGCACTGACTCCATATTTGGTTCTCAATTCACCAATTCTAAATTGACTAGTCTGAGCAAGCGGCTACGGTAAAGACAAGCCAAATCCGTTTATATGGTTCTTTGGTTTGCCAATAAATCGAGATGGTTATCAATGTACCATAGTTTTCGAACTCGAACATGTGGCTACTCCGGTAGTAATGGCTATTGGTAAAGAGACATCAAATCCATTAATTTCGATGATTCACTCTCACGGGAGTTAACACACACGGAAGTGATGAGAATAGTATTGAACTTATATGTTTTGATGTACATAATGTCATATGTTCTTTGCAAAGATCGGTGTTTCACATAGATTCGATTCTTTGATCCTCAAGATCTTGTCCACTCATTGCTCAAACAACATTATGGTACAATCCTCGAGGAAAATGTTACAATCCTCAACAACATTATCGATCTATCAAGGAAGCGGAACTTAACCTAGTCAAATTCCGGTTTAGGGAGGATTGTTGGGAATTAAGGTAATCTCGATTACGGTAAGCTTGATTGGAGAGATTCTGTGAAGAAGAGCACAAACTCTACTTAAATGCGAAGCTTGAAAGTGGGAACCACGTGAAGAGATTGTTGGGAATTAAGAAAATTGATCTTGCTTGGAAGTTATACTTGATGATGTGATAAAGCGACAGTGTGTTCTTCTTTGAAAGTGGGAACCACGTGGGAGAGATAAGCTCGGTTTAGAGTAAAAGTCGGTGCCGTATGTATAGGTTGGCGCCGTATTATGTAGAGCTTACTCGGAATAAACACGATGATTAACAAAACAATATGATTAGTTGCATGCTTGTCTAGTTGCATGCTTAGTCTAGTTAGTAGTAGGCGTAAATTGTCAGCGCTCATTAGGGTTTCTTGCCTATATAAGAAACCATATTAGTTAGTAATAGATAAGCTTTTCTTAAGTTTCTCAAGTCTTGTATTCTATCCGAAACATAGAGTTTCTATAATCAAAGATCCATAGAGGATCAAAAGTGTTCTTAGTTATTATAACTTGTATTTATTTTCCGCTACAATATCAAGTTGTAGAGATCTTCTATTAGTTTGCTTGTGATTACATAGGCAACACTAACGATCTCAAGTGCTTAAAGATCTATCAAGGTCTTTGTTTCTAACAGCCATAAAACCATTTTCATGAAAATCTCTCAAAGTGTTTGTAAATGAAAACATGTTTGAACACTTCAAGAGTTTTAGATTTTGAAATACTCCCCTCACATATGCTTAAGGTTTTACGAAATGCATAGTGAGGAAATAAGCGCTCTTTTGAATTGATCAACTCAAAATAGACAATTCCTTGCGAGACACGATTCGTTGAATAGTTAAAGAGTTACATTTTCGCTTTTAGGTGACAACTAGCTCTAATAACTACCTTGAAGATGTGGACAACCCGAAGGTTGTCAAACCGTCAAAGTTCATGTCTATCGGGAGCTTCTCAGATAGTACGATCTACTCGGACAAGTCTTGGAAGACAAGTCTTTTCAATGTATGATTCGAGATCTCGTCAATTCATGGGTTGAAGTCTTATCACACGCAGGATTCAATAGCAAATTACAACCTATTTCTTATCACATAATTTTTCTCCCCTCAAAATGGCATATAAATATGTTATTTTTGAAGAAATGTTGAGAATAAATATGACCATTTTGAGTTTTGTGGGAAGATTACAACAAAACAGGTTTGTGAACAAAGTTTTAAATCAAATACTCCCTCAACAAGTGATATTAACGGTTGAGGTTTTGAAAATCATAAGGAAGTACTTGTTCTCTTGAGCAAAACCTTTTAAAAATGAAAGGTTTGATAGGTTTCATCACACCCCAATTTACATTTTTGCGTGGAATGGAATTCACGAGGATAGTATCATAGCACCACAATCACGGTTATATTGAGCGACCTAAAGTGTCGTTTAAAACACATCATTGGATATTTAATAAAAGCGTTGAGTTACAACATAGGTCCCAAAGTTTATAAAGTTTACGAAATATAAATATATTACAAGTCAAGCGATGTTTTGAAAGAAAGTGCCATAATGTACAATGATATAAGTCGGCCTTGCGACTCAAAGGTTCATAACCATGCCATGATGAGTATGTCTTAGTTACGAAAATACATTGCTAAACGGTCAACAATAATGTTGGTGAGAAATCATAGGTTTGGTAAATGTTTTATCGACTCACATAAGTATAGATCGGTATGACAATCATGTCACATAAAAATATTCTTGCTATGACAATCATGTCACATAAAATGTTACAATTGCTTAGCGCATGATACGAAGCTCCGGTGATGTTAGCCCCAGTGTCTTGCCAAACAACTCTAATAATGTTTATGAATGAAATGCATCCGTATGACTAGTTAGGATTCACCAACCCGGATGGAGGTGTCACCTCGATAGATCTATCCACTCACACGCTTCTAGGAAATTAACGGCTCATGCATATGAAATGGGGACATTTAGCGCAACGTGGTAACTTAAGCAATGTAAATGAATTTAACATACTTGGTATCGTAATAAAATGTTGTGCAATGTATTCTCCCGTAGGTTTGAAATAAGTACAACTTGAATAAATCGGGCTATGAAAACTCACTTGATAAATTGGTATGATGACAAGAGTGAGTACAACGAGGTATAAGCGTGATACTTTAATCTGGACCTATTACGAATGATATGATATGTAATGAGTTATGATGTAATGTTATGCATGCAATTCGGATGATATTTATACCACTTATGTATTTTTGAAAACAATACTTCTAAATCGAAAATATAATCTTTTAACGTCTTGACTATTTTAAATTACTTCACATGTATTTACGTTGAAATGATATCCGACGATAATCATTTGGTGATTTATTGTGAAAATATTACTTTTAAATAAAAATAATGTTATTGGAATTTCCATGAAAGTGACTAATCGACCTCTAAAAGCTAGTCGTAAAATGGTGGTGCGTCGAGTGTTAGGAAGCGAAATCAACAGTTTTGGGAAGCTTGAATCATTATCTCAAAGTTTTAGTGTTTAAGTTTTCGTCATAGAAGTTCGATCATAGAAAAATATAGCTAAAGTATGGTACTTTTGTCCCAAAATATAGTTTAAGGATGGTTTTCGGCAAACTTTGAGCGACCGTATTTTAATCATTACAACTCCGCAGACGAGCGGTTGGACATTTTGGAAAATATGGTTGGCGAACTTACTTTTACTAGAAGACATCTTTTTATAATAAGTACTACGTCCATGTTAAAACGACCCTCAACATGGTCCCTAGTTGAAGTATATGTTTAATAGAAAATATATTAATGTTGTTAATAGAATAAAGTTACGGCAACTTTTGTTTATCGCGTGTAATTTGCTCGTTACAAGTCTGTTTTCTACATCCTTAGATTAGTGTCAAAGTATACTAATATATTTTGATAATTGACACAATTTATAAGGCTTAAGACTCATTTTGACTCGTAAGGAGTGACATTTCAATCTTGAAATTTACGAAATTAATACTTTTAAATCGTCAAACTTCAAAATTCATAACTTCTTCGTTATAGCTCCGTTTTAATCCGTTCAAGCGACCACGTTTTAGTTTTAAAGTATATTTTCTAAATATCTAGGCCAAATATTTTTGTCTCTGTCGGATTTTCCAAATTTAATTTTAAAGACAGACCCTTTTCAAAGCGTGTCAAAATAGGTTTTCTCGCGCCAAACCTATTCTAACCCATTCAAAACAACTCAAGCTATTCTAATCCTACCATACACCTTCTTAGGGTGTCATGGGTTCTAGGCATCACCAAAACTAATATATAACAAGGAGTAATTATAGGATGGATTATATATATTTAGCATAAAAACCTTAAAAACCTTAAAAATGGTATAAATATCATGAGACTTGCATGTTTCTCAATAAAAATGATATGACCATGAAAATAAATATGAAATAAAAATATGAATATGAATGCTTACTAGTGATATGATGAGGTTTATGGACAAAGGTTTTCCTAATCACTTGAGGTTTGTATTACAAAACCTTAACAACAAATGATACTAGTGTGTATTTATATTTGTCTTGAAAACTTGGAGTGATCCTTTCTTTGATCCTTTGGTGCCAGTATATTTTGAGAGAAAAGCAAGATGGAAACTTGGTCTAGTTTTGCAAATGAAAAAAGAAATGAAGTATATGTATAATAATGTATATGTATAAGAGATATTTTGCTAAATCTCTTGTGACTCATCATCTATATAATACATACATGAGCACAACATTTGAGTTTTGTTTTTTTAGTAGCTTTTACAAGTATATGTGTAATATTTAGTAAGTTATTTGAAGTTAAATGATAAGTTGTAGTCCCTTTTTAATATTTAGGGTAGCGTTGGATAAAAATAAATTTTCCACGGGTCAAGATAAAATATATTGAGGTCATAAAATTATAAAAATCGTTTCTTGAAAGATTTGAGTGAATAAATATTTATCGGGTTGAATTTAAGGAAATCGTCGTAATTATATAAATATAACAATTTATATACAAAATAAATTTAAAACAACTTGGGTAAACTCATAATATTATTTTATAACTTAATATGAGTATAAGAATATATCGGGATGATTTTTGGAATTAATGGATCAATTGTTCAAAATAATTGATTCGCGATAACGTTTATTTAATAAGAAAGTAAGCGTTTAATGAAAATGCAAATCCATGCATGAACTAATATGATGATCATGTTGCTAATGATATGTAGACTAAACTTAGTCTATATGAAATGTCCTCGATGATATGATCATGAATTCACACTAAACCATCACGATTCTGCAATTTGGAACACGTAAACCTAGTTTACGATAAATGATGAAATAGTGAAACTTGAGAAATGACTTGAAATTGCGAGTTGTCACATTCGCCCATCAAAAGGAATTAGGTCCACGAATTCAATTAGTGTTGGTCTATCAATTTTGAGTTTATGATGAATATCGAGGAGAGAAACATGGAGAAGTGTCGTTCACGGTTGTCGATGATAGAGGCGTATAAAACATAGTATTGGATGAGTCTCCATGAGTAATACTTTGACTTTGAAATATGTGATGATATTGCTTGCACTAAGATTTATAAATAAGCGCTCCCAACATAACATGATCCTCGAATTAGACATAGTTAGCTAGGCTATGTATAATTAAGGAGCGATGATGTGACGTTCGGTTTAGTTGTTATAACTCTCAATGTTTACAAAGATTTAAACCGTGTCGTTAAAGCGGTCGTTAAAGAAAAGGAAGTAAAATTCTCGTAAGTTATAACAAATCGAAAAGAAAACAAAGTACGATAGATGAGAATATTTTACAACGAGTGGTTTATCAAAAGTAATACATCTTAAGTTATAAAGATCCGAATACGATGGAAGGCGTAACTTAGTACGACATAGTACATAAGGAAAAATAAGGCGTTAGTTTACGAACTTCTTGATCTTCGCGTTGTTGAAATCTGTTGAGCTTCACCTCCTTGTAACATGTATGCATTCCCATGAGCACCTTCAACTTGTTGACCTCCGTTTGAGGACATTGATTCCTATAGTGTCCTTGCTCCCGCATCGAAGCACGTGACTATGGCTTTACCTTTACAATCCTTGGCTAGATGTCGGTTTTGGCATTTGTGGCACTTGGCGAGGCAAGGACCAGTGATGGAAATTACATTGATTACATAGTGGGTGTGTTCGGCATAACCTCTACCTTCTCTAGGTGCGGCAACATAAACCATAGCGACTTCTTGCCTTCTATTACATTGTTGATGATGGTTAGTGTTCGGTTTTAGTTGTTGTTATTATAACCTCCTTGGTCATTTCCCATTTTCTTTTGTTGTTGTTGATTTGGTTATAAATCGTTGTTGTTGTTGTTTTGGTTATTGTGGTAGTTGGTGCGGTTGTTGGTATTGTTATTACGGTTGGTGTTGGTGATGTTGTCCTCTTTACTACTTGTGCCATGAGCTTTTGAGACACTCGAATAGATTCCTCAATCGTTTGCGGGTCAAAAGAAGTCACATCACCTTGGATAATCTCGGAAGTCCTTGATGAAAGCCTCAGGTAGCTTCTCATTATACGAAACCATAGATGGGCATAACACGGCCAATTCTTGAAACCTTGAATGTAAGTATCAATGTCATACCCAATAGTTACCAACTCATAGAATTCGGTCTCCAACTTCTTCACCTCCGTGCGCGGACAAAACTTCTTGGTTACAAACCTTTGAATTGCTCCCAGTGAGCTTGAAAGCATTCTCCATTCCCATCGGTTGAGCATATGAGTTCCACCACGACAATGCTCCATCAAGTAGTGTACTAAGTAGCAAACTTGACCTTACAATCATCAGGCAATTACATAGCAAAACACGGACTCGATTTCTCGAACCATCGAACCATGGCGTTGGCTCCTTGGTACCTCTAAACTTCGTGGGATCTCCACTTTGAAATTCTTATCTGACGACTTTTAACTCCATATCCTCCTGCATTTCTGCGGCCCGAGAAGCCTAAGCGGCTTATGAAGGCGACCTCGGCGGCCAGCACCGTTTCACTTTCAATCCTTAGAGCATCGGCTATGCTATCCTTACTAACTTTTGAATAGCCGCTTGAGTCATTTCGGATGTAGCTTTCTTGGTAGCCATATCTTCTTCAAAATAAAAGGAAAGGTGAGATGTAACAAAGTCCTATGTTAAGAATAAGCGCTCTAAGAGAGGTGATATGAGATAATAGATTTGAGGTTATTTTTCAAAATGATCGGCGGTTCGAAAAGGTGGGTTATGAGGTGTTGTAAGTGCTTCAAATGTATAATGGTTTAGTGACTTAATGTGTAAATAACGTGTAACTCGACATGTTAGTGGTGAAACAAAGGATTGAGAGTGACTTCGCCCTACCTAGAGGTTTTGTCTCGGCATTCGACATTATCGGTGATGAATCAACTGATGTAAAAATTGTGATAAGAAATGACAAAGCATTCTCCACATTGGAGTCTAAAGGAAGGATAATGGAATGGGTAATTAAAGGCATCCATGTGACAATCGTTTTGAAGTGAAAGTAAATAACTCAAAAAAAAATGTACGTATAAACCGCATGTAACGTGAACATGCACTTATGATGAAATGATGAGATGCTATGATGATGTAGTTATAGTCTAGGGTCAATGATGCAACCTAGTTCTCTATAACCGAAGCTCGATGCCAATCTGTCACACCCCAATTTACATTTTGCGGTGGAATGGAATTCACGGGATAGTTGTCATAGCACCACAATCACGAGTTATATTGAGCGACCTAAAGTGTCGTTTAAAAACACATCGTTGGATATTTAATAAAAGCGTTCGAGTTACAACATAGGTCCCAAAGTTTATAAAGTTTACGGAAATATAAATATATTACAAGTCCAAACGATGTTTTGAAAGAAAGTGCCATAATGTACAATGATATAAGTCGGCCGCGACTCGAAAGGTTCATAACCATGCCATGATGAGTATGTCTTAGTTACACGAAAATACATTGCTAAAGCGGTCAACAATAATGTTGGTGAGAAATCATAGGTTTGGTAAATGTTTTATACGACTCTGTAGTATAGATCGGTATGACAATCATGTCACATAAAAATATTCTTGGTATGACAATCATGTCACATAAAATGTTACAATTGCTTAAGCGCATGATACAAAGCTCGTGATGTTAGCCCCAGCAGTGTCTTGCCAAACAACTCTAATAATGTTTATGAATGAAATGCATCCGTATGACTAGTTGGGATTCACCAACCCGGATGGAGGTGTCACCCTCGATAGATCTATCCACTCACACGCTTCTAGGAAATTAACGGCTCATGCATATGAAATGGGGACATTTAGCGGCAGCGTGGTAACTTAAGCAATGTAAATGAATTTAACATACTTGGTATCGTAATAAAAATGTTGTGCAATGTATTCTCCCCCGTAGGTTTGAAATAAGTACAACTTGAATAAATCGGGGCTATGAAAACTCACTTGATAAATTGGTATGATGACAAGAGTGAGTACACTGAGGTATAGCGTGATACTTTAATCTGGACCTATTACGAATGATATGATATGTAATGAGTTATGATGTAATGTTATGCATGCAATTCGGATGATATTTATACCACTTATGTATTTTTGAAAACAATACTTCTCGTCGAAAATATAATCTTTTAACGTCTTGACTATTTTTAAATTACTTCACATGTATTTACGTTGAAATGATATCCGACGATAATCATTTGGTGATTTATTGTGAAAATATTACTTTTAAATAGTAAAATAATGTTATTGGAATTTCCATGAAAGTGACTAATCGACCTCTAAAAGCTAGTCGTAAAATGGTGCGTCGAGTGTTAGGAAAGCGAAATCAGCAGTTTTGGGAAGCTTGAATCATTATCTCAAAGTTTTAGTGTTTAAGTTTTAGTCATAGAAGTTCCGATCATAGAGAAAATATAGCTAAAGTATGGTACTTTTGTCCCAAAATATAGTTTAAGGATGGTTTTCGGCAAACTTTGGCGACCGTATTTTAATCATTACAACTCCGCTTGACGGTTGGACATTTTGGAAAATATGGTTGGCGAACTTACTTTACTAGAAGACATCTTTTTAT
This sequence comes from Chrysanthemum lavandulifolium, assembly GCA_022545495.1. Taxonomy (NCBI): domain Eukaryota; kingdom Viridiplantae; phylum Streptophyta; class Magnoliopsida; order Asterales; family Asteraceae; genus Chrysanthemum; species Chrysanthemum lavandulifolium. The sequence goes on from CM040241.1 coordinate 288,162,964, forward strand.
AATAAGTACTACGTCCATGTTAAAAACGACCCTCAACATGGTCCCTAGTTGTCAAGTATATGTTTAATAGAAAATATATTAATGTTGTTAATAGAATAAAGTTACGGCAACTTTTGTTTATCGCGTGTAATTTGCTCGTTACAAGTCCGTTTTCTACATCCTTAGATTCGTGTCAAAGTATACTAATATATTTTGATAATTCGACACAATTTATAAGGCTTAAGACTCATTTTGACTCGTAAGGAGTGACATTTTCAATCTTGAAATTTAAAATTAATACTTTTAGTCGTCAAACTTCAAAAATTCATAACTTCTTCGTTATAGCTCCGTTTAATCCGTTCAAGCGCCACGTTTTCGTTTTAAAGTATATTTTCTAAATATCTAGGCCAAATATTTTTGTCTCTTGTCGGATTTTCAGAATTTAATTTTAAAGACAGACCCTTTTCAAAACGTGTCAAAATGAGTTTTTCTCGCGCCAAACCTATTCTAACCCATTCAAAACAACTCCGAAGCTATTCTAATCCTACCATACACCTTCTTAGGGTGTCATGGGTTCCTAGGCATCACCAAAACTAATATATAACAAGGAGTAATTATAGGATGGATTATATATATTTAGCACATAAAAACCTTAAAAACCTTAAAAATGGTATAAATATCATGAGACTTGCATGTTTCTCAATAAAAATGATATGACCATGAAAATAAATATGAAAAAAAAATATGAATATGAATGCTTACTAGTGATATGATGAGGTTTATGGACAAAAGGTTTTTCCTAATCACTTGAGGTTTGTATTACAAAACCTTAACAACAAATGATACTAGTGTGTATTTATATTTGTCTTGAAAACTTGGAGTGATCCTTTCTTTGATCCTTTGGCTGCCGTATATTTTGAGAGAAAAGCAAGATGGAAACTTGGTCTAGTTTTGCAAATGAAAAAAGAAATGAAGTATATGTATAATAATGTATATGTATAAGAGATATTTTGCTAAATCTCTTGTGACTCATCATCTATATGTCGACATACATGAGCACAACATTTGAGTTTTTGTTTTTTTTTTGAGTAGCTTTTACAAGTATATGTGTAATATTTAGTAAGTTATTTGAAGTTAAATGATAAGTTGTAGTCCCTTTTTAATATTTAGGGTAGCGTTGGATAAAAATAAATTTTCCACGGGTCAAGATAAAATATATTGAGGTCATAAAAATTATAAAAATACGTTTCTTGAAAGATTTGAGTGAATAAATATTTATCGGGTTGAATTTAAGGAAATCGTCGTAATTATATAAATATAACAATTTATATACAAAATAAATTTAAAACACTTGGTAAACTCATAATATTATTTTATAACTTAATATGAGTATAAGAATATATCGGGATGATTTTGGAATTAATGGATCAATTGTTCAAAATAATTGATTCTGCGATAACGTTTATTTAATAAGAAAGTAAGCGTTTAATGAAAAATGCAAATCCATGCATGAACTAATATGATGATCATGTTGCTAATGATATGTAGACTAAACTTAGTCTATATGAAATGTCCTCGATGATATGATCATGAATTCACAGCTAAACCATCACGGTTACGCGAATTTGGAACACGTAAACCTAGTTTACGATAAATGATGAAATAGTGAAACTTGAGAAATGACTTGAAATTGCGAGTTGTCACAGTTTTACTCAAAAGTAAGAAGCTTTCGCTCATTTTATAAGGATTGTGGCACTGAAGCGTACCACAGGGTCCTTTCATTACCAGAACGGGTTGTACACTGTTATGTGTGCACAAGTCATTGTCATTATATAATCACACATCCAAATATAAAATGAAACAGTTTAAGGGTACCGGTAGTCCAACAATATTTCCGAGGAATGCGAGCAGGCGTTGATAGCTGTGAGAGTAATCTGGGCGACCACCTACAAAGCTCTCGAGTTACGAATCGGTCCCTTCATGCAACCTTTCATCAATACGAGTGATGATCCTCTTAACATCCGTCTTTCACGAGAGTTCCATCGCTTTGGTGACCCAATGCCTTCATGTATCGCCTTCAACCTATAAGCCAAGCCATCACGACATGCTTGATGTGTGATCTCCAAACTTGTGAAGATCTTTACGCCATCAGCGATTGCGTTGTAGTTCACTACTGATGGCTTCTCGAATGGTTTCTTGACGAGAGTGTATTGTGGAAGCGGTTGATGTCGGGAAGTTCTAGGCGAGGTGCGGTGAGGTTGACACGTGTCGATACGATTCAACGACAAGTTGTAAATCTTCTACGTTCTGGATCACTATGCTTCGATGAAGATGAGCAAGGACTTGATGTATTCACGTTGAATTTCGATCGAGAATTGTCTCATTCTTCCACTGTACCTTGGCAAGATACGATCTTCAATGTCGTTGAGAGACAAGTTAGAAAGTCCGCTTCACATAATTCATAGTCCCTTTCGTCTTGTCTTTTGACCACGATAGTTTTGAGGAAGGTGTAATCCCATTTAGGCGAAAGAGTGACATGCTTATGACAAAAAGATCCCTTTATCCTTTGTACACTTCATGTTGAGACTTTCGAACTGGCGGCTTTTGTAGTAGATTCGTGGCGTTCCGGCCAATGGTGAATCCCGTACATTGCATCAATGTCATATCGTTCCACGCTGTTGGAAAACATGTGGGTAACCTTTTCTTCGATGGCTATGCAGTTGGAGTATATGGCTGCCGGGAATGGAAGTGTAAGTGATGTAGCGTATTTCTTTGAACTATCGCTACCGTGTAGAAGAAATTCTAAATCGTTGTTGAAGAAGTAGCGGAATGGAATCTTAGGTCGATCTGGTTTGCCAATCGTTGGTAGAGGTTTAGACCAATCGGTGTAGTATGGAGCCTTGTCTCTTCTGGTGAAGTCGATGTTTGCTTCAGGGTTGAGCCAATCAATGTTGTTGGACATTGCTCGTGCTATGTTTTCAAGGTGATATTCAACTTCAATAGCACTTTACGAGCTGTCTTTGAGTAGTTGAAAGGCTTCATTCTTGATTCGTTTCAACTCTAATTTCGTCATCTTCTTCACTCGGAACTTTTCTTGCAGTAACTTAGCATGCTCCAACGTACGACCTTCTACCATATCTTGATCATCAGTTAGAGCGGGAGTAGCATTAACAAGTGTCGAAAACCAGTCATATTCGGTGTCATCTTTGTCTAGCCATGATACGACGTCAGCCTTAGGCGTCTTCTTCTTCTTTTTCTTTGGCCTAGATGAGGATTCTGGTTTCTTTGATGAAGCTGGAGAGGTGGGTTGTTGTTGGGGCTCGGGGACTTCCTCATCGTCACCACCAAGGTATTCAAGTGATCACGGTTTTCTCTCATGCAGGGTGGTAACTCGAGTCACGAGGTTTGTCGTGAAAGAGCGTGGAGGAGATCGTCTTATTGTTGGAGTCCTTAGGGGTGGTGGTGGCATGGAGGATGGTTCTCCGGACTTCTTTGGACGTTTAGGCTCGTTATCTTTATCCTTATCCTTATCTTCATCGTCTCTTGGGCGTTTAGGCCTTTGAGCTTCTTCTCTGCATCTTGATTTGAGTTGGTATTCGGCAATGCTTCAAACAATTTACCTTCGTAAGAAGTAAATGTTGCGATCGTTTAGACATTTGAGTTACCGACACGAAACCAATTCGACATCGGAGAACACTATAGGATCGAGTTGGGTTGATTATTACGGTCATAGGTGTTGATCTTATAGTTTGCTTGGCCAAATGCATCGATTCGGATAGAGTTGTCATTGAACATTTCTCTTGTCACGCCGGAACGGTGTCGAGAAGGAACTTGTGAGTATATTCCTTGATCATCTCGTTCATTTCCCTTGAAGATCACGTTGCATGAACTTGGACGTACTCCTTTCATTAGACATCTTGTCTATCTCGTCATGAAGATGTTTGATGTTGTCGTGAGTATATCTAACTTTTATTGGTCACATCTTTCTTCACGACACCTTGACGACTTTAACAATCCTTGTCTTTGCCCGAGATATCCAAGAGTCCGTTGGTTTCTTCACAGATTTGGATGTGGATCGGTTGTTCTTTTGGATGGTGGAGGTGAAGAGTGAGAAGGCGAATCGATGATGAGGAGACGTGAGGTGGCTCGGGGTCCTTTGGTGGCTCGAAGTTTCCTCCTTGGAGCGTCTGGGGGCTGTCTAGAAGAAAAGTATCATAATCAATATCATCATCATGTCGGACTTAGCCTTTTCTTGACTGAATCCGGCCTCTTCCTCTGCTTTAGATTGAGCTCAGACCTCTTCATCGACTTTTCTTTCTCGGACTTTTCCTTTTACGGTTCCTCAAAGTCATAATCAATAGAATCCTCCGATCGCTTTTGTTGTTGCTCAAGAGTGGTGGCACCAATTCCTTATCGGGTTGATTAACCGCATCGGAATTGGTGTAGATTGGACACCACCACTTGACCCTCAGGGGCCACGCATTTGTTCTTGTTCGAACTCTTTTGCAACGTGTTGGAGTCTTATGATTTTGAACTTCTTCCGTAGTCGATATCCGGTGGCTCTTCATCCGAGCTTTCTTCTTCATGCTCAATACTGAGTTTTCCCTTTGCCTTGGTCGACTTTTGGACCGGGAGGTTTAGCTCTTGTTGGAGTGACATCGGTTGCGGTTTGAGTAGGTGACCTCTTCTTCGATTCGGTTTCCTCGAGCTTTCATCCACTAGCTTTCTTTGCGGTTCGGACTTGGGAATGGGAATAGGAACAGCTTCCTTAGAGGAACTTTCCGTTTGTGTCGAGTTTCCTCTTGGGAACTTTCTTTGACTCTCGGTGCTTGTAACACTTCTGCTTGCCTCTTACGGTTTTCCTTGTAGGTGTACCAACGGACTTTTCATCAAGAAAACCTACTTTGCCTTCTTCAACTGCTACGGATATCGTTTGTACAAATCTGATTGTTTGATATCATCGATTATAAGGTGATCCGCGACCTTGCACCTTGTTTCTTTGTTGTAGAGTCCTTAAATCGTCGAGAGTGTGGGCTCATACAACATGGAGTGTTGTTTGGGGTCATCGAGTCTCGAGGAATATCGAGTTATACCACAGAGCTCGTTGGATCAACAGTTTGGTATATCGATATCACGGGATTTTGGTGCCAAGCTTTTTAAGGAAAGTCATCATATCGTCCCATATCAGAGCTTCAACTTCTATGTCTTTCTTGTTGACCAAAGCCCAAAATATTTGTAGTTCCATGAGCTTGGGATGCTCATAACCACTATCACGTCCAGAAACGGATTTGGTGATCATAATGTAGAGGGTTCTCCATGGCTGGGGAATGTTCTTGAGATCGACATATGAATGCTTTGTAATTACCCCGGTAGCTTCGTCATAGCCAATGTCGATCATGAACTGGAGAACTACCTCTTCAGTTGGAGTGGCATTGTATTCAGTAGGTTCGATGACCGGAATGAGAAGAATAGCCCTCAAATCTGCTGGTGTGATGGTAACTTGTTTGTCATTGAGCGTCACCGTCACAGCGTTTTGACCTTTGATCTTCGCATTGTATGCGGGCGGTGTATGTAGATCTCGATGCAAGCGAGTTGGTGAGCATGTTACGATAGGGTGAGTCCTCGAATATCCACTGCAATCTCACATGAAGATTACGAGCGGAAGAAGTTCTCAAAATCAACTCGAGGTTGTTCTTTCCAATCTTCATTGGATAACCATTCGGAAGATATCGACAATAGTGAGAACATTTGGTGCATCCACATTACGCATTTGGCGTCCATGTCGTGATCCGAAGATATTTAGCCAAAAGAACCAACATATCGAAAGACATTACGTTAGTCAACGGATGGTTTTATTGTCTAATTATTGAATGTGATATGTCGATGATTATTCTGAGTCCAATGTCACTTGTTTGTCCAATAGTCCAAAGGCGTCGTGATAAGTTTCGTGAGTTGATTAACTTTAAGTTTTAAAGTCCATGTTTTCACTTATTTTTCACAACTTATTAAGCGTTTAAGCTTATTAGTGACATTATTGGTTTCGTGGCGTTATGATTTATTTATTTACAAGTTTGCAGCGTAACAATTCATAATTAAGGTTAAAACTAGGCTTAGGCGTAGAAATGGCAAGCTTATGCGTAAATAGGAGTGGTATACGCGTAAGCATAAGCTTATCGTGGGTTCTTGACTTCTGCGTAAGAAATATTACGCGTGGGAAAAGAGGGCCTTATGCGTGGAGCTTACGCGTGGCGTATATGGAACCTTACGCGTAAGGCTTACTCGTGAGAGTCAACCTTATGCGTGAGGTTCTTGTTTACGCATATCCTTCACGGGATACGCGTAGTCCCTTATGTAGAACCTTGCGGCGTAAGCGTTACGCGTAAGATTTCTCTTACGCATAACATGCTACGCGTAAGGTGATCCTTATGCGTAGATGGCAAGTAACCTTGATTACGAATTTTCAAGCGTAGAAAACACGAAATAAGTTCATCATATCACCAATCTTAACACATACATTCAATCTTTATCGATTCAAACCATGAAAACTCATTAATCGGTTATCGTAGAACATACTTACGCGTAAACTTAAACCCTAAGGCTTAATTTTTACGTGTAAGTTATCTAACCATAGGAATTGCACCAAACTTGTTACGGGATGTCTAAGAAGCCTATTGAGTTGTTCTATCCAAGTTTTAACATCAAACTCTAAGCGAATCAAAAATACCCAAATATCAAGAACATAAACCCTAATTTCTAATTAACTAGCAATTAGTGTTTCGGGTTGATTCTAAGCATGGATATGGTCAATTCATCATGTAAACAACATCACACAACTATCTTTTAACCAAAACACTCACATATGAAAATACCCAATTTCACGCATAAACCCTAAATTTTCAAAATCAATCAATTCGTGTTTCGGGTGATTTTAATGATAAAAATGGTTTCAATGATGTTATTTGAACGTTTTAACACATTCATTTTATCCACAAACACACAAACTTGATTATTTGTGTTCATACGCTTATCGTAGAACACAAAATCACCTCTAAGTTAAAAATCTAACCGTTGGATTTCAAAAGATTCAAAACCTTGTTTGTTTTAACATTTAGAACATGAAATCACTTACAAATTGATGATCAAGAACACGGATTTGAAGATTGATTTTATACGTAGGATATGGTTGTTGAGATATTAAATGTGAAGAGTTAATGAGTTAGGTGGAAGTTTTGTTAAAATAACTTTGAGCTTTTGACACAATTAGTCCCTCCACCTACCATTTACATCCAATGCCCATAACTTCCATTTTGGTTACCAAACGAAGGATATTTGGAAAGAAATTTGACGACACTCCCCTCGACTTAAGAAATAATGAAATTTTATAAATTTTAGTCAGGGTGTCGATGAAACAATGTGACCACCATTATTAAAGAAACAACGGGATTAGGTAACATGCAAGTACAAGGTTTTATGAAACCGTAAAATATTTGTTTCTCCCCTCAACACTTGATCGAAAAAATCTTGAATTTTGAAAGATTAGAGTGTTGACGGAAGAATTGTACTTGCCATGTGAAAAGAAATATAGATAGAAGAATATTTTTGTTGTTTTATCGATTTTATATTTTTGTATTTTGTTTTGAAAATATTTACAAAAGAGGTTTTGGTGTTTGAATGGTTTTTAAGAATGTTTTAAGAGTTCATCCGGTTCCTCTTGAGTCAAACACCGCATACCAATCCGGTGGACCAACTCATTAAACCTAGCGGGAGCTAAGGCTTTGGTGAGAAGATCTGCCATTGGTATTCATGCCCATAAAGTATAATTCAAATGTACCTGTTCCACGTGGTCCTTGATGAAATGATATCGAAGATCGATGTGCTTTGATTTGAATGTTGAACGAGTTGCGAGATCGCAATAGCACTCCGATTGTCGCGATACATCGGGATTACATCAAATACATAACCATAGTCTTTGAGTTGTGTTCTCATCCAAATGACTTGAGCACAACACGCCGACATGGCTACATATTACGCTTGGTTGAGGACGCGATGTACAATCCTGCTTCTTGATTGCCATGACACCGGTTTATCACCAAGAAATTGTAATGCTCTGAAGTACTTTTCCGTGAATCTAAGCATCCTGCGTGATCGGCATCTGAAAAAGCTATTAGTTCAAAACCGAATCCTTGAATACGGATCCCCAAGTTAATGGTTCCCTTGATGTATCGGAGGATTCTTTTAGCCTCGAGAGGTGGGTTTCGATTGGTCTCGATGATAACGGGAGCAAAGATATCTGACAAAAACAATATCGGTCTGCTAGTTGTTAGATACATGAGAGACCCAATGATACTACGGTATTTGGTAGGGTCCACCAATTTCCCATGTAAATCGGCGTCTAGCTTCTTGGTATGAGCCATTGGTGTGGCATAGGTGTCACGTTTGCATTCCAAATTTGTTTAACAGTTCAAGGGCATATTTGGGTGACTCAAGAAAATACCACGGGGTGATTGATGAACTTGCGGTCCTAGAAAGAACGTAAGTTCACCCATCATGGACATTTCAAAATGTTTCTTCATTAGTTTTGCAAAAGCGATTGAGTACTTTTATGTGTTGACCCAAAATGATGTCATCCACGTAAATTTGAACAATTAAGATATGTGCCCGTGATATTGTATGAAAAGAGTTGGGTCGACCGAACCTTTGGTGAAATTATTGGCAATGAGGAAGGATGATAACTTATCGTACCACGCCGAGGAGCTTGTTTGAGTCCGTCTGAGCTTTGTTCGGTTTGTAGACATGGTTCGGGAACTCGGGATCAACGAATCCTTCGGTTGGTGACATAAACCGTTTCTTCGGTTGACCATTCGAGCGGTTTTGGCGTCCATCGAAAGACCGTTATATTCATATGAGTCGCGAGCGAGAAAGATCCGAACGACCTCAAGGCGAGCAACCGGGCGAATGATTCTTCAAAGTCAATACCCTCTTCCTGTCTATAACCCTTAGCCACGGGCGTGACTTGTTTACGATTATGTTCCTTGACATCAATTTGTTCTTCCAAATCCATTTGAGACCAATGACGTAGACCCTGTTGGTCTTTCAACCGGTTCCATACTTCAAGACGTTTGAATTGGTTGAGTTCTTCTTGCATGGATTCAATCCGGTTGTCTTTTGTCATTGCGTCTTTAATGTTTTTAGGCTCAGTTAGCGGACGGTGAGTGCATAAATGCAATGTTCACCATCTGTGTGAAGACGTTGTCTTATAACGACCGGTTGATTCGGGTTACCAATAATATTCTCTAGAGGATGGTCTTTTGTCCAACGATGTGTAGAGGTTGATGTTGGTATACATTGTGCGATTTTGAGGATTCAAATGGCTTGTAGATGATTCCGCAACATCGGTGCAACAGTTTCATTAGCAAATGGGTTAAAGAACATTTGGATCAAAATCTGCGGTGGGGTACTTCATTAAGAACATCATCAATGGTTCGGTGTCGTTGGATGCGGTTTGTTCAACTGTTGTTGTAGAGTCAATGGTGGTGCTTCTTCAACCGTAGTTGTTGTAGCAGTGTATCGGTATAGGAATATGATCGGGTTGAGCGGTGAAACATCGGATACACACGAGCACGTTCATCAATATCATCACTAAGCAGTGGAGCAAATAGCTTTTCCATTTGTTGTGAGTAAGTGGGGGCTTGGTTCGGTGATGATGGGGTTTGAGGAAGTTTAAGCGGTTGTGACCGGGTTCCAAGTCATATGCTCGAAGCCATTTCGTAAGCTCATCAAAATTAGCATGAATCGTTTCCATAACTTTTTTTGTCGACGATTCGGATCCGGTAACCTTTAGAATTCTCACGATATCCAATAAAGACTCCAATGTCGACTTTGGCTTTGAGCTTTCCAAAGTCATCACGATCATTATTTGGGTAGCAAAGGGATCCAAATACATGAAAGTGTTTGAGATTCGGTTTTCGGTTGTGGATAAGCTCAAAAGGTGTTTTGTTGTGGCGTTTTGTAATCATTGATCGGTTTGAGTATAGCATGCGGTTGATCGACTTACGCCCACAAGTAATCTGGAAGTTTAGCATTGATTAACATTGTTCTTGCGACTTCCACTAACGTCACGGTTTCGTCTTTCAACAACTCCGTTTTGTTACGGTGTGCGTGCAATAGATGTTTGATGCTCAATTCCCACTTTCTCATAATATTCTCGAAGAGTTTGATTCACAAATTCGGTTCCTTTATGCATTCTAATTTGTCGGACGGTGTTCGGGACCGAATTTGAATTTTCGTGAGAAGGTGATGATCATCTGTGGAGCTTGATCTTTACTTGAAGAAAGTAAACCCAAGTCCATCGTGAGTAGTCATCGACAATTACCAAGATGTAGCGTTTGCCATTAATCGTTTGCAGCGCATCGGGCCACACAAATCCATGTGAAGAAGATGAAGCACATCTTTGAGAGTTGTGTTCCACCTTTGAAGGAAAATGAGCACGAGTGCTTTTCCCTTGTTCACAAGGTGAGCATAGGTGATCTTTAGAATACCGGAATCTCGGAGACCTTCAACAAGTTTGTGTCGAGCAAGGTTGGTGATGGTTTGAAAGTTTAGATGTGAGAGCGATGGTGCCATAGCCAAGATTTTGTAGATGTAGCCTTTGAGAGTAGACATATGGGAGATGAAGCAACCATGTCTTGCATTGAGATTGTGTCTGAGACTAGAATTGCGAGAGCCAGACATAAGATCGTTTCCTTGTAGATCACGAATGAAACAAGTTTTCTCCCGAAAAGCAACTTCCAAATCTCCATCACGAATTGACCAACGAAAAAAGATTGTGACCGAGGCCTTCCACATAATAAACCACCGCTAATTTCGATATTGCCATTGATATAATCTCCGTAGCCCATGATAGGCTGCAGTGATCATTCCGAATCGGCGGTGCCAATGAACTTTGCAATAAAGTTTGATAACAGTTTAAGATTGCTGTCATGTGTCGGGAACATCCGCTATCAACAATCAAAGGATGATCTGTATCACTGCATTACACACACGACACAGATGGAATAGAAGTAGATGTGGAACCCGAAGTGTTAGAGGTTCCGAAGCGATTATAGTAGAAATACACACATCAATGATTTTAGGCATCCATTTAAATCCTAGTGTATTATGTATCCATTTACGCCATCTCCAACTAGTCTTAGCTTTAGTCTTAGTGAATGCACTAGGTGGTACTACATTCCTTGGAGGTGATCTTTGAGCTACGGGGACATCAATGCGTTTCTTAGAATCTAAAGAGGCGGTTTACCAAGCACGGACTTAGAAGCATTAGTGGGCCTAGAGGTATTCCGGGTCTTAGGATTCCGTAAGCGAGACAAGATAGCTCTAGCAACACATTTGTCATGACAATCGAAAGCATACTTTTACGACAAATAACACAAGAAGCATCGGTGAATATCAAAAGTACTTAAAGGTTTAGCATTCGTTACAACACTTTTCCATTACATTTGTCGACGCAATATCTAAAGTGGGTGCAACGTGAGTCTTATTCAAAGTCCTAGGGTGTTCTTCTACTTGACATTCTTTATTGTTCTTTTCTTAGGTCGCAACTTCCTATTCTTCCTTGTATTGCTCTAGGTGTGAAGTGCGGACGTTTGGAAAAGAAGCAACTATTCTGTTTCGATGAGGGAAGCACATTAGTATCTTGTGGTTTGTCGGTGGGCATTACGGGTTCACGTTTGCTAAGTGTTACAGTGCAATTCTCTTAATGATGCTAGGTGAACTTGTTCATACTTTCCTAACATCTCCTTAACTTAATAATAGTGTGCACCAAATCTTGATTTTCGAGCGAAGATTTCGAAAAAATTCATGACTTCTTTAGTGTGTGCAAGATAATGATCAAGTTCGTTTGATGCTTCATCACGAGTCTGTTTGAGTAAATCAAATATGACACCATATTCCTTTTAACTTTTACAAGTTCTTGTTCATATTTTGAGATTTGACATTTCAAAGACGTTTTGATCATCCAGTTGCTCAAATTTTGGATTAAAAGTTTTGGATTGCAACTGGTTGATTTTGTTTTGCAAAGCAAGTTCACGATTTTGACAATCTTTTGACACCATTGAAGACGACGTTTTGAATTTGAAAGCTCGTTTAACGATCGTTCATTTTCAACTTTTAAAGACTCGATCGAGGCACATTATCGATATTCTCAACAATATCAACAGAATCAACGAGAATCGGCGAGATATGATCGGATGCATATGCAATGCATTGTAATAACACAAGATTATTGATATCGGCACATATAACATCTTTCAAGAGTCGATCAACATCTTTTCTCAACAATTTCTTTTTACGTTTAGTATTTGAAATCGATGTTTCTTTTTCTCGGCTGTTTTCATGAGACCAAGTTCCTTGTGAAAATCCTTTCCCAATATAGTGCACAAGTTTTCAAAATTTTGACATGGGGTAAAATTCTTTTCGAAGAATATCTCTTTGTTCTCGCGCCATCGGCGATTGAAAATGTTCAACTTTTATTTCAGAATGAAATTCAATCTCACGTTCCAAAATTTTGAGGTCAGATAAGAAAGTGTCAAAATATTTGATAACGCGACAACTTTCGACTTTTGTTTTAACTTCACTAAGTGAAGGTAAAGGACCATTAATTTGTGCACCATTGTGTTGGGGACGAACTTCAGAAACTGGTGTGATAACCAAAGGTTTGTTTGAAGTATCTTATTGTGTGACAAAAGTTACGGCTTTTGAATAGTTAAATGGTTTGTTATAAACGACATTTTCCATTTTTGACCGACTCTTGTCATCTGCATCTAATTCCTCCATGCGATTATATTCAACAACAGTCATAATTGAATCATCAATTCTATGTTCTGCCTTTGTAAACTTGAGTTTGGTTTGAATGCTCTGTTTGAAAACTTAGGTTTGTGTCGGCAAGAATCGGTCCATATCCATTTGGATTTGGTTTAAAAGTAAACTTTTGAATAGTTGTGATTGACTCACCATGTTTATAAACAACATTTCGAAACTCTTTGATTTTGTGTTGTAAGTCGACAATTTCTTCAAGATAGTTATCTATTCGTTTCGTGGAATGCTTTTTGTACTCAGAGAACTGTTTTTGACAAGTTAACAACTCAGCCTTGGCTTTTTGAGTTTCCAAAGTAAGAGCGTTAATTTGTTGTTTATGTTCATGTTTCAGTTGTTCTATTTGAGACAACAAAGCATTCTTGGATGCGGCTAGATCACGTATCTGTCGTTCTAATGATTTTTCGTTTTGATGAGATTTAGCAAAAGCGACTTCAAAACCTTGTTCACGTTTTTCTTGAGTTTTAAAAACGTTGATTTGTCTAATTAAGCATTCATTATCCCTAATTAACAGTGCATTTTTATCTTTTAATTGCTTGCAAATTTCCAAACGAGATTCTTGGTCTTTAATTAAGGTCAGGAGCTCAATTTCTCTATTAGACAAAAGCTCATCTTGTTCAACGTGAGTCTCAACATGATCATTATTTAGATCCTCAAATATAACCACAGAGTCAACTTGATTATCAATATTAACCATAAGGTTATCTTGATCGTCAAATATAACTACGGGATCTATTTGATAATCATCGGAATGAGATGTGGATGGCTCATGTTGAACACTCTGATCCTTGTCGGATGGAGAAATTGGCGGAGATATCAGATCAGTGATGAGTATATTTTGTTCGGTACACGAGACAAGCCATCGATGTCATACACTAGGCTGTGTCACTCATGTGTAGAGCTTGCATTTGTGCCATCAACATCACTGCGCATTAGCACGCAAGTCCTCCATATCATCATCGAATCGCATCTGCCATAAAGCTCTGTTCCTTGTTGGTAAGAGTTCCACCAGCTTCATCCTTGAGAGCCAAGAGCAAAGCCTCTTTGTGATAAGCACTGCCTCTTGTCCTCGGCTTAGGGCATGCATTAGCTAGATGACCCTTCTCATTACAGTTATAACAACGAAGACCATTAACCCCATTCTGAGCATTCCCCTGTTCAACCACTTGAGCCCTTTGTTGTTGCGGAGCACCCATGTTATTCCTTCCCATAGCATTAAACCCTTGACCACCTCCCATTGGACGACCATAACCACGATTCGAACTTCAAAGCATCCATTGTTCACAACACTGATTCCTTGTGTTTGATGAGGAACGAATGCGATTGTTGGGTTTGTTTGTATATCGGCCGAAGGCTTTAGCAATCATAACAAATCCTTGTTACAATTCATCGAAAGCATCGGAGTCCTCATTAGCTTCACTGTAAGTGCTTGAGCATTGTTGTTGTTGTATGGAACCAATTGAGTTTGTTGAGGTTGTTGCTGTGACGGATCATATGGTGTGATGGTTGCAGTTGGTTGAGGAGCGGGTTGAGGAGCTGTTTGAGGAGGAAACTAGTTTGAGCCCACAAAGCAAGTTGTTGATTGTCCGGAAGTATTTGTGAAGCCGGAGTCAACGGATAGCCCTTTCTTTGTCAACTTCTTTTGGTGAGGCTTCAAATAGTCGTACAACAATCCGTATGTAGCATGATGAAGATTCTTAGCTTGACGGAGAAAAATGACATACTTCTCCCATTCGGACCAAGACTACTTAGGAACTTAGTGTTGTGACAATTTGTGGCATGATGATGTTGTGTTTGTCCAAATCATTAATGATATCTCGGCGATGATGATATGACTCAATGTCTCTCTGGTTCAATCATGAAGTGTTCATAAGCCAAGTAGATTTTGGATTCCATGTCTTCTTGATTGAGTGTTGTGCCTTCCATTAGAAGATGAATATGTTCCCACATTGCTTTAGCCGTCTTTTGAGCATCAACACTTGAAGGATCGGATTGGGTAATCCCAAAAGGATGTATTGCATTGCTAGTTCATCGGCTTCAAAATGTAGAAGTTCATCGGCAGTGAGGTGCGAGATAGTTGCAATGTTGGTGACGACATCTCTTGGTGGATTGGCATCGGATCTGCGGGTGTGACAACGATGAGGCATCTGAAATGGACCTTCCATAATGACCTTCTTTAAGAACTTTCCATGTGGCTTCTTTAGATCACAAAACCTAAAGAACCTTATCACCCATTGATCATAATTTCCGGGAGTGAGCATTGGAGGTCTATCAAGTGAGCCAGCTTCATGAATTGATTGTTGGCTACTTAAGGCTTCACACATCTTGCCAAACCATGTCGGTTCCTTCATAGTACTCCTGGATGGATGTTGATTGTAGAAGTTTGTGTAAGGTTGTACTTGAAGACTAGGTGGTGGTTGAACCATTTGTGGTGGAATTGCTCCAAGTTGTGGAGTATGTTGTTGATTAAATTGTTGTTGATAAATTTGTTGTTGTTGATTAAATTGTTGATGTTGTGGACTTAGTTGTTGTTGTTGTTGATTATAAGTGTAAGGAAAATAGCTAGAGTATGGTGGTTGTGACATGTTGAAAACTTGTGTTATTAAATGGATCTTTGTAGTCGAATGAAACGTTGTTGATGAAGTATCCTTAGGCGTAGAAACCAAGTGTAGGCAAAGTAATACTTAAGCGTAAAAACACCAAACTTACGCGTAAAAGTGATATTTACGCGTAGGAGTAGCTTACACGTAAGAATTGAGAAACACTAAAGTTATGTGTAAACTGAAAGTTAAGCGTAGGATTAGCTTATGCGTAAGACAGAGCTTAGGCGTAAGAAAAATCTTATGCGTAAGATTAGGGTTTTGCCCAAAAGATCCTTTACACTATCACAGTGTAAAAGATATCCAAAGTCGAAGTGTTTTCAGGCTTATCCAAGCAAGAAAACACCGAGTAAACTCTGGCGAAGATCGATCAAGGATGACTTACGCGTAAAATTAGGGTTTTGATACGCGTAAAACTTGACCAAAGCGATTTCGCCCAAAGATGTTTCTAAACCGATTTTTGTGATGAAACGACTTCAATATCACCAAAATAACACAAAAGTGTGAAACTTGATGATCCAAAACTTCTAAACACCTTATGCGTAGAAATAAACCCACGCTTAAAACCAAACTTAAAACAATGATCCACACGTAAAGTTTGAAACTTTTGCCAAAAATGATATTTTAACACCTAAAAGCGTTGAAAGTACAAGAATCTTGGATTGAAAAGTGTAAAAATTAAGTTTTTAAGCGTGACAAAGTATGAAACTGTTTTACGCGTAAGACCACAAAACTAACTTCAAAAACAAAAGATGTTCACCCAACTATTTGGCTCGGATACCACTGTTAGGTTCCCATATTGTAACACAAGCATCAATAGAAGAAATAGATGAAGGAGAGATCGGATGAACACAAAACCAATACACACGATATGCTAGTAAAGAAAAGTTATGCGTAGGTGAATTAGTAAAGTGAACAACCAACCTTCAATAGAAGGTTTACAAGAGTATTTATAGGGCAAGGAGCTAGGGCAACACATAATTGCTTCTACTTATGTATAAAATTTTCGTTAAAAATATAACTCTAAAAGTGATGTTTAAATGTTTAAAACTTATATAAAGAAAGCATGTTTAATATTTTTCCAAACATAAACAAAAGTTCTTAAACATAAATAATGCTATTTTTAATATCTTTACAATCTCTTTTCTTTAAACTTCAATTAATATAATTTTTCTAAATTATTCTTAAATACCCTCTAAACATTAGCAACTTAAATTATTTCTTTTTTTTGATTATTTATAAACTTTACACCTTTTCAAAAACACACACTTGGTATTTTAAAAGATCACACGATTTGTATTTTAAAAAATACACGCTTTGCATTAAGGGTCGAACAAGAATCACAATTTCGTAAGTATACTTATTTTTCGATATAGACCGTTGTTCTGTACGAGTATTTACCTAGTCTATAAATAAAGAAGAAAACCATTAATTAAAATAATAATAATAATAATAATAAAAAAAAAAAAAAAAAAAAATCCAAAAGCACCCACTAAAATTATACGGATATGAATATGGGCTATTTACCCGGTACATACCCACTATAAATAGCACGAACACTCAAAAACACACCCCCAAATAAGCCTTTGATTCAGTCTCCTGTTCGTTACATAAACCCTAGAAAAATTTAACAATGTCAGACAATATCCCTTTCGAAATCCAAATGGAAATCATCAAGTGGCTTCCCGTGAAGCCTTTGATTCAGTTCAGGTCAGTTTCGAAACCCTGGAAGTCTTTCATCGACAGCTCCGAGTTTATCAATGGTTACGGCGCCCGCCACACGCAGCCGCATAGTCGTATTCTAAGCTACAAAGTCGATTTTTTAGATGAGGAGAAGTACATTTGTTTAGTAGAAGATGATGACAGTGAAACTTTTAAGGTACAACAACAAGAGTCTGCTCCATTTGTTCTGTCTCCTTTGCTTAATCAGTATTTTATTACAAGCGTTGTTGGTGCGTGTCATGGATTACTGTGTTTTTATGGTTTGTATCTTGGTTCTAAGGAGTGGAGGGTTGTTATTTGGAACCCTTCTATCGGAAAATCATTTGGCATTGCTCTCCCTAGATACGTCCCTCCGAATCCAGCTCAGACTTTTTATGGAACCCTTCTATCATTTGGTATTGCTCTCCCAGAATATGTCCCTCAGACTCCAACTCAGATTTTTTATGGTTTTGGGGTCTGTCCTGTCAATTTAGATCCTACTGTTGTGAAGATTTTATGTGCAGATAACATGCCTTGGCATGCTGAATATTTTACATTGAGCTCGGGTATTTGGAATGTGATTCCAAGTGGTAATTTGCCTCGTCAATCAATTACACTTAAAAATCTATCAACTCAGGTTGTTATAGATAGGTTTATCTATTGGGCTGCTTGTGAGAAGACTTTTGCTGATGATGGTGAAGTTACCACAAAACAGATAGTTGTGTCATTTGATTTGATTACCAAAGAGTTTAAAGTTGTAGACCTACCAGATACCTTAACAAACGAATTGCTCTTACCTCTCTCAGTTTCTAAGCTAAGGGGGTCTCTTGTTGTGTATAAATCTATGTATGTCGATGGAGCACATTGTTGTGGTGTATGGGTGATGGAGCATGATTCGTCTTTTAGAAAGCTATTCACAATTGGCGCACCGGTATATAAAATATTGGGATTTAAGAAGAATGGTGAAACTATATTTGAAACTCGAAAGGGGGATGGAATATTTACAACACTGGATGTTTACGACACCTGCTGTCAACAAATCAAGAATCTTGGGATTTCTGAAGTATTGGGCTTCTTCTTCATGGGCTCTTACAAGGAATCGCTACTTCTCCTTGATCACTCGGATTTACATATATATTCTAACAATAAATGATCAAAAAGATGAAGCACACCTTTCAAGGTGTGGATTAACAAAATGATATGTTACCTAAGGAGGGGAGGGGCCTATTTTGTAGTTCAGGTGTGGAAAAATCACTTTCATCTATTTTAGTTTTTTATCACTGTTTTAATGTCGTTAAGTAATGTCAGGAAGCTTATGCGATTGTAAGCGGTATTTTTCATATATGTGATTTGTAGCAAGGTTAGTGAAATTGGTACTATCAAGTTTAATGTGATTTTTATTATTCCATGGTTAGTGTTACTTCTGCTTTTTATCTTTGATGGGTTTTTTAGAGCGAGGAATGTCCTTTATAGATGCCTTATTGTTTATGTAATTAAAGATGACTGGCCTTTTAGATGTTCATTACTTGTTGAAATCTTGTTAGCGTTCTTTGATTTGTTACATTCTCCTCTCATTATATATGCTTGCGGTTACTTTAAATGATGTGTAGATATAAACATGAATATGCAACATTTGAATGTAAATAATATTCATGTACTTTGAGTCCGGGGTAGTGGTTAGGCGATGTTTGGAAAAAGTCATGACCGGAAAGTCCAAACCGCGTGCCACCTCGTAAATTGGTATACATGAACAAACCAGGGGACGGTGCTTGGTATGAGCAGCACAAGTCTCCTACTCTCCCAGCTTTCATTTTCATATTAAACTACCGATATGTCAATGTCATCAACCAATGCCACAGATTGCAATAGCATTCATAGCAGGCTGAAAACCTGTTTTGTTCTCGGGTAACGGAAACACGATCCTTTGACTCATAGAGTCAACTGATACGTTTATTTCTTGAGTTATGCTCTTGAATGTTGGAGCTGTAGTATCTGACCCACCGCTTTGAGTACCCGAGTGTTTGTGCTATCCTTTTAATTGTGGCCCTTTTGAGACCTCAATCGGGTATGGACTGGTAAGGGTGTTCGTTCATTCAGGTTTCAGGTTTCTCGGTACGGGTTCTTTGCTTTGAGCATTTTTTAAGGAAAAACCGAACCGAAGTTAAAGTGCAGCAAACCGAACCACAAACTGAGTTTGAATTTAGCTCTGTTTAGGTTTTGAAAGGAGAAAACCCGAATTGCAAAATTTGTTAATTTTTAAGGGATAGGAACATCGTTCTTTCATCCACCGATATAAAGTCATAAATTCAAATGACATTAAAAGGACTTGCTGTTGCCATAAGAAGTGGGTTTTGCACAGGTAAGTCTCATCAAGACATCACTTCTTTTGGCGGGTTTGAATTAGTTTCTTTAAAAATTCTACTTGACAATTTGTTTTCTTAATTTCCTGAAACTTTTCTTGGCAGGGATATGAAACCAAATAATCTCTTGAAAGGACCTCGTGGGCAACTAAAACTTGCAGATTTCGGCCTGGCGCGTATATTCGGTAGTCCCGACACTCCGACAGAAGCTTCACTCACCAGGTATTATTTTCATTACTGGATGTCTGGATGGCATAAGCGTTATTTTTACATAATTCCTGATAGCAAGCTTGTCATCTAGTAAATCAGTTTAACATTTATGTTCCTAGAGTTGAAAGGTATTTGTGAGAGTGTACTCTCGTATGTATCACATTTTTGTATATAAGATGACCTTAGTGTGGTAATTTTGCCTATCATCTATTAACAAGTATATGTAATTAGGTCTTTGCTCGATGGTATAGAGCACCCGAGCTATTATTTGGTGCAAAGCAGTATGGTCCTGGGGTTGATGTCTGGGCAGCGGCTTGTATATTTGCTGAGCTCCTTCTTCGCCGTCCTTTCCTTCAGGCGAGTTCAAGTTGTCTGTGTTATCTTCATTCCATTTATCTTGACATCAATTTATATAATGTTTTACAATTGGGCAAAATATTTGCTGCCTTTGGGACTCCAAAACCCTCTCAATGGCCTGACATGATTTATCTAAATGATTATGTGGAATACCAGTTTGTTCCTGGGCAGACACTTCGGACATTATTTCCAATGGCCAGTGATGATGCATTGGATCTGTTATCCAAGATGTTCGCATATGATCCTAAAGCTAGGATTTCAGCACAGCAGGCATTAGAACATAGGTAATTGACGTAATATTAACTTTCTGTAGAGGTAGCAACTTTGACCTGTTTACTTATGAAGGGATTGATTTGCGCTGTGCTTAATCTCAAACGGATCAAATAGAAAAGGGTTTTGCATAAAGAAACATACTCTTAAATCTTCCCATTCTAGTATTTGTACTATACTTTGGACAAGGCGGTAAAAAATGGCTTTGTGTCTTGTTTGGGTCATTTTGTAACAAAAACAAGGTTTTAAAAAATACAATAATATTTATATAGAAATGTCAAGTTTTGTATAAATCAGTTAGATTTAATATTATGTTAAAGTTTATATCTAAGTATTTAGATTACGGGTTAAAAAATGATCCAAACGGGACACAAAGCCATTCTGTGATGACTCATGTGTACAAAATGAGGTCTAATGACTAAAGACTGGACAAATGGAAAGGTATGTTGATATTTCATGCAAAATAAAAAACCGAAAATCTTTTATATAATAAAACAAAACCCCTAGTGGGAATTTTTCATTTCAAAAAAATCAATTCATTCGTTATTAAGTAATAATTTTATAATTATTGAGTTATATAAAAGATTTGTTTAGTTAAAAAACCTTAGAATATTTCCGGATTTAGTCAAAATCTATGAAAAAAATCGTTTTTATATATTTATGTATGAAAAAGTAAAAAATACGCATGGACTAGAAATCTAATAGTTAATATTTTTGGACTGAATTAGTAAATATCAAAAACACGCTTGGGCGGCTTGGCTTCTGATATTATTCGGTGTATCATCAATCACCATGTTCAATAATCTCTTTCCAATAACAAAACCCAAATTGAAACTACAAATCTATGAAGATGATCAAAGGTAAATACTTGATCAAGGTCGGATAGGAACAATTAAATTAGCATAAAGGGTTGCTTCTCATCTCTTCCGGGTATTCTTGCTTTAATTAATTAGTTTCTTTTAATCTAGGGTTTTAAATATTTATTTAATAAACCTGACATAATCTTCGTTACTATTATTATTTTGAATGAATTTGTGGAGCTTTGGGTTTTAATAGGTGTAAAGCTTTAAGCTTTTTTGGTTTAGAGCTGTTTTATAACCGTTTTGAGGTATTTGTGTTGAGGTTGTGGTTGTTGATTATTAATGTTTTTGCAGATTGGACTGCGGGGCGGGGTTTGAATGCTAAGAATTTACGTGTAAAGGTATATATGATGAAGGGAGAAAAAACTTCAATTTACGGTCTATTTATAACCTTTGTTATATTTGAAATATAAAAAGATTGGTTGTCTTATGAATCTGATATTGCACTAATATTTATTAATGTGATAATTAGAAGTAGGAGCAAAGTAAGAATGTAAATCACGAAAAAGGTCTTTAACACGAGCAGGTACTCAAGTATTTAATAAACCAACTAATGTCATTCATTTAAGGCATTCACATTATATCATGTCTATTTTCAAAACTAACATTGTATATCATTTGAGCATTCATTCAAGTCATTAAACTCTTATTTTATTAGATAATTGTAATGTCTGACATTGTATATCATTTTTCTTAACAGGTGTATACTCAAGTACCTGAGAATAAGATGTTTTCTAGGTTTCATTTGGTCCGTTGATGTTTGCATCAATGTATCATTATCAATTGCCACCACTTTTGCAGGTACTTCTTATTTTATATTTGTTTCTTTGATTTAGAAGCTATGATATGAAACTAACATGTTTTTATAGCCCAAAACATCTTACTGTAATATGAGTATATGCTAAAACTTTTTACTGTAAATTGCAGCACCGTATGTGTGCACCCATTATGGAGCTATCAAATGCCTTGATATATGGTGATAGGTTACGCTGCGGCTCTCCTGAGGTAGCAAATGCAAAACTTGAGATACGAGCTCGACATCTTTGTCATCATGGCTAAAGAAGGTAATTCAATATATATCACTGTCATGTTTATTTGTTTTATTTTTATCGTTAACTATGTTGTTATCGATTTAAAGTGGTTATCGCAAATCACCATCAGTGATGAAATCAAGATTCCATGCTTTATTACTTCCAATAGCAATAATAATTTATATGTCAACCATCTTGCATGAGCTCATCTTCGCTGCTCATTTTGAGATCTACATGCCAACTATGTTATTCAAACCACTCATTGTGTTGCTAAGGTCTGTAATCTTTCAGAAAGTTCTTTCATTTATATTCTAAACGGGTCGATATTTGGATTGTATCCTATCTTTAACGGGTTAGCTAAAGTTAGTACATGTACTTAATATGTTAATTTAAATACTTTTGGATCAAAATAGTAAAAACTAAAAAGAAGTAGCGGAGTAACAAATTCATTCTCATAATCTCTGATTTCATTCATCACAAACAATTCCACTCCAAACAAACATAAATAAAACCCTACCAACTAACACACCGATTCCAGTTCTCCCTTGTCTTCTCAATCTAAAACATGTAAAAAAAGTTGCAAATCATTTTATATATCATTGATTTATAACCAGATCATTGTTTCTGTTTTTATATACTCTCGAACTCAACAGGTGTTTTGTCATATAATCGATTGAATCTGATTATGTTTTATCAATTTTTATTTAAAAAAAATCCCTAAATAGATTCAATTATCTGAAGAACTTGAAAAGGGATTTGAATAGTATTCCGCTCAAGTGTGATGCTACTCATGAGGCTATTTAATTTGTTTTTATTTATTTATTTATTTTGTTGTTTAGTTATGTTGATTGATTATGAGATTATTAAACTTAATTATGACTATATGCTTTTTGTTTGCAGATTTTTATCGAGCACCTGAGGTTCTGATCGGATAGTTTGAACTTTTCAAGCCTCAATCTTCGTCTCAAGGTATATACATGCTTTTTGTATATGTAAAGATTTATGTATATATTCATATGACGTTGGGCCGAATGTGGACGATTATAGTCATTTAGTTGCAATCATGATTGTATTATGGTCAAGTCAGTTAATAAAGGGTTGTTATGATGTGGGTATGTGACAGGTGAAAGGCTGATCCTTAAGCATTTGATCTAATAAACTAGATAATTCTTAAAATAATAAAGTTTTTTATAATCATGTTCGACTCGCTAATTATATTTTATAAAGTTTTTATCTGGAGAATAAGTGTTTCAACCTAACCCAAACTAATGATAATCTGCTTTGACCCGTTTTTCATAATATTCAAAATTTACCATGTAAGTTGTTTGATTGTATTAGTTACATAATTACCGGAGACATGGTTTTTTGTTTTCACCGATAATAGCTTTTTCATTTCATGTAGGTAGGGAAAATAAGGATACAGAATGGGAAACTTGTGTTGCAATGCCAAATTTTTGGCGGAAGCAAATTGCAAAGCCGGTGATAAAGTTGTACACTTTAGTTAGTGTCTAGCTAAGGAGCTTTTGGAACATCTCGAAAGTATTCTACCAATGAACCTTTTAGTATCAAGAGTGGGCAAAGACATCGTGGATGTTAAACCACAAGTTAGTATTTTCCTTTTTTGCCTACTTTTACTTAAAACAATCTATACTTGCCAATCTTGGCCTTTGGTTACCTACTGTAAATGGAACTAAAATATATATACTTGCCAATCTTGGCCTTTGGTTATAGACGACTTTGTACCATATTGACATGTTGCAGTTTAACATAAAAGCTGACACGTTTCATTTAACCATCTATGAAAACAAAACATAGTACATACTACATTTATGGGTTTAATGCAGTTTGTTTAAATTCAGTAATCTAATATGTGTTGTGGGTCCAACAATGAAGAACAATCTCATACTAATTCAACCCCTCACAAGTAAATTCAAAATGTTAGAATGAAATATCTTTTATTGTCGTACATATGAGCAAACCCATAGTTCACCTTATTGTAATATGTTGTGTTATGTAACGAATTTTATTAGGCATCAAATTTATTGATGGCATGAAACCAAAATTTATGGAGGTCGGATGTAGTGGCAATGTATGAATCTTTACATTGGTATATCATGACCTCTCTTGTCATTATAAGATGGATGAAGGCATCCAGAAAAGCCAATGATATGATGGATTAAAAAAGGTAATGTATGGTTTTCATATTAACGACATGCATTGGTATATCTTCAATCATGATTGTTAACCCAAATGTTGTTTAAACAAGGGCTTGAGGATCCAAATAGGACCAGACACAAGCTTCTTATATTATGTTTTGCAATTATAACTTATTTGTCCCCTTCCGATGGATTTGGAGATGATTATTAATGCAACTTTTGTTGGAGTAAGATGGTGTGATAAAAATAATACTAAACCTTTTGGTACACCATTTGCTGGGAAGGTGAACAAAACCAGTTTTAATTAATAACGTGTTGTTCGGTTAAAACTTAAAAGTATTTTGATGCTTTTAGCCTACATTTGTTGTCATTTAATACCTTTTTTGTTGGACCTATAGTTACTTGGACAAGACGGGAACAAGGACAACTGATGAGATGACATGTCATTTACAAATTTGGCTATATTTTTCCCAGCCTCCGATATGTGATACATTTATGTAAGCCTTTTTAATCTTCAGGAGTTTTATGGATATGTTGTGTTGAGTGACAATATATATTTAAAAAGTGATTCATAAAAAAGTTACCAACTCGCACTTTGGAACTTCTTGCTTCCTTCCATGCCTCGGGTTTTCTCGACAACAAATACCTCACACAATTCATGGTGATGAACATATAAAAGGACTAATTACTTGCCACATACAAACCATTTATGCTCATATTGTCATATAGTATCATGTGAAGCTATTTGGTGACGCCTTATAATTTATAGATCAAAGAATGAAAACTTAAAAACAATTATAATCGTAAGAGTAATTATATTCTTATTTTTCGTACAACTAAAACCATTTAAGACACAGCAGTTTGTTTGTATTATAATCAACGAGAATACATAATAAAAGATTTTAGAAAAAACCCCGTGCGTGCATGGGTATTATAACTAGTAGTTTACTAAAAGGGGAACGAGTAAAAGGGGTTGAGTGCGTTAAAAAAGGCCCAACATCATTTTTTAATGTTTTATATATGAAGAATTAGATTGATATCGTAAATGATATTGTTTTTTACCATAGGAATTTATACAATATCCATAAAAAAAAAAAAAAAAAAAAAGTGGACGATATATATTAGCATGACCTGACTCTGGTCTGTTTCGACCTGCAATAAAAAAATGACCCATTTTGAGTTTTTGACATGCCATCGTCCTACCCGCCTGTCCTGTCACCTCTAACTTTGCGGGATGAAATTTGCTTCTGTGGTAGGTACTTCTCATCTGGACCGCCACCTACGGAACCAGCTTTGCTTCCACGACCTCCACCAAAGAAGGACTCAATGGACTCAAAGCCCTCAGAATTTGGTCCAACCGTGCTTTCCCCTAATTCAAGAAAAACAAGAAGAGTGATGCCTGAAAAGGGTAATGACCATGGCATTGGCAATGAAAGAAGTGGGCCTGCACCAATGTCTCTTGATTTTTCAGTGTATGATAATAGGCCTCCGGCTAGACCGACAATTAACAGGTAAATAGCCTTAAAATAAAATAAAACTTATTGTATGCATGACAGTGTATAATGTTTTGACACATTTATTTTATTCTTTATTGCACAATACCTGATATAGGTTTCAAGCCATTGCATTTGCGGTTAGCTGATTAGGTAATAGTATTATATCCACATTAGATGTTGTGAGAATCTTAGGAATCTGCCATTTACGTTAAAAATTTAGCGCAGTACAGAATATTAATCTTGATCACTAAAACAAGGTGAGGGAGTACCTAAAGATTTGAGTTACTAGCAGCGTAGGTCTGAGTGTTATTCAGTGGGTTAAAGGTGAGGAACTTTCTGAAGGGATAAAATGCCAATATTAAAGATGCATTGGTACTATGGGAACTAATAGGGGTAAGGGAGGCGATCAGTCTGACACAGGAAATCAACGACATAAAGGTTACATAAATGGGACTAAAGATACGTGCATGCATGGGTGGGCCCCCATTCAGTATTGCATCTAGGCTGAGCTGATATTCTCACGGCACCACTTTATAAATCCAAGGCAATTAAATGTTATTTTACAATTATACCCTTACAATTTATTAACCGCTTTTCTATTATTTAACCCTAGTTCTCATCTTTCAGCCGTCTACAATTACATAGTTAATTCAGTAACCACCATTTTCTTCAATGCCAATTTGTACTACTTCTGTCGCTTGATTTTATGATCACAGGTAATACAACTAAATTATATTATTGTTGTGTTTCATAATGTTAACAAAACTATCTACCAACACTCACAACTACTGCAAAACATGAATTGACTTTGAAATATGGGGTTTGATCAAGATTGCTTAAGAATCATCATATGATGGTGTTTTTAATATTAAATGAATTGATGACTAATGATTATTAATGTATAATGTATGCGCAAGTTGGTTTTTTTTCATGGCACCATCGTAATGTTTTACAAGAATTCAAGTATATGCTTTAAGATTTTTTTTTTTTTTTTTTTTTTTTTGAACCTAGTAATTAACTTTAGGTGTAAAGTAACCTACGCATGATAAACTAGATGTGCTATTTAAGAACACATAATTTAATAGAAATTTATACAGTAAGTGATCATTTGCTTGAATATACTAGGTCACGTGGTGAACTATTTATATTGTGGATTTTAAGTCCACGCATTAGTTGTTACTGTATATGATTGTTATGTACGTTAATTGTGAAAGATTTGTATATACATGTTGGTCATTGTCATTGCGATGTTTTGTTTTCATTCTACAGATGAGCTCAATTGGTTCGAGTATGATGAATCAAAATGAGGAACTTTATCTTGCTAGATCTAAATTTGATTCATATGATGATCTATTAAGGAATGTACGAGCATTTTATTATGCTAAAGGTTATGGGATATCTATTCGTGATTCGCGGAAAGACAAGTATGTAACTTTGCAATGTGCCTTAAGCGGTGTTTATAAAGAAAAACCAGAAAAGAAACGGAAAAGGTGTACAGAAAAGAAGCGAAAAAAGAGCACCGGATCTCGTTTGACCAATTGTCCCTTCCAAATTGCGGGTAAAAAGGGAAGTGATGGATTATATGGGTATTAAGTTCGAACAACTTGATACATAACCACGAACCAGCTAGAGATATGTCTGGACATCCATCGTCTCGTCGATTACCACCTGAAGATGTACAAACTGTAAAACACATGACTCTCTCTGGAATACCCCCAAGACAAATTATTTCTTTTTACGCCAGCAAAATCCAAATCTTCTGGCAAATTCTAGAACCATTTACAACTTGAAGGCGAAAATCCGTAAGGATGATTTAAAAGATCGATCAATGGTTAGTGCATTGTTTGAGGAGCTTGGAAAAGGTGGTTTTAATATTTGCTAAATAAACTATACTTTGACATTGTTATGCAGTTTTACATATACTTTGCACATTATTAACTTTTATATTTAGGTACAATGAGTCCGTGCACTGGTCATTTTACGGGAACTATGGGTCTCCCATGTGCTCACAAGATAAAAAGTTTGCAGCAAACTACTCTTTCGTTGGATCTTGTTCATCCGCAGTGGAGGATTGGTGTCTTGTCTCTGAATCCAGAAGATGATTTGCCCAATGATGATGCTAACAAATTTAGTAAGTTGCTTAATGAGTAGTGTTTGAAGTATCAAGAGTGGCCATTAAGTAAGAAAGAGTTTGCTACTTCAATGATTACGAAGCTTGTCAACCAAAATGGAATATTCTTTGAGCCGGTTACTCAACGACCAAAGGGAAGACCTCCAAAATCCAAAAAGAAAAGAGGAATAACTTCTACAACAAGGGATCCTTCAAGATTTGAGTATGTGGAATCATCGAAAACACATAATCCTTCAAGTTCGACTTGTGGGCAGCATGAAAACAACTTAATTGATCTTAATGTTTTTCCAGATTTCTAAGGGCGTTTTCTGAAATTTTTCGAGGGCTAGAGGTGGCTGAGTTTTGTTAAGATTGTGGGATGATTAAAATGGATTTGCAACACATATTTCATAAGTTTTTATTCGCATCTTTTTTTGGATTTGTCTTCTGTTAGAGAGCATTGGTTTATGTTTCAGGATCTGACATTGCTTTGTTTTCTTACTTCCAAACATATTTCTATTGCATTTTAGTGAGTTTGGTACTTTAACTACTTGCTTATTAATTTGTATACAGACACTGTACATAGATATCTTGTGGATGACTTGGTGCATGCATGGTTGAAGGACGTATATCATTATAGCTCTGTGCAAGCGTATTATCATGCATTGCATGTTTTTAGTTCAACAATGGTATTTAATTTGTATGGTTACATATGTATTGCATGTTTTTAGTTCAACAATGGTATTTTTAATTGTGTAATGCATCTATAAAATAAAATATATAGAAGATGGAGGACCATGGGTGTAAAAGGTTAATAGATCTGAAAAATAGATTAATACGTAGTAAATAATAAGGGTATAATCGTAAAGTAACATTTAATTCCCTTAAGTTATACGAAGTATTATCTTATCTAAATTTTTAATTGAATCTAGGTTAAATTAGGCATCTCCGGGAGAGATGACCAAACTTGAGGATGTGGTCAACGTTTTTGTTTGTTAGTAATTAAGGGGTCATCTAAATACACCAATATGATGACCCAATCATTGACTTTTTTATGACTTTTTTATAAAATAATTCACCAAGCTAATCATTGATTTTTTTAATGAGCCAAAATATCTAGGGACATGATTACTTTCATTAATATACATTAATGAGCCAAAATAAACATTCAATGTGATTACTTTCATTAATGTACATGCTTTCTCAATTGTTTTTTTTTTACATATACATATAATTATTTTTTACTTATGTCATATACATATACGTACTTATAAGTGAACAAATAATACAAATTTTTATTGAAAATGAATAATTAAAAATAGAGTAAATTACACTGTTCGTCCTTGTGGTTTGCGTTGACCGCAGGGTTTAATCCTTTGACCAAAAAAATTGCACCGTACGTCCTTAAGTGTGAAACGTTATGCGCCACTAGTCCTTTGACCAAAAACCGTTAAGTTTGACCGTTAAAAACCCATCATGTGACTTGCACATGAGGGTAAATTTGTCATTTCAACACCATAAGGACGAACGTGTAATTTATGTGGATAAGACCATGTGGTATATCACCCACATCACCACACACAAACACATATCATCACTCCATTTTCATCTTTCTCTCCTTTCAACCCTAGCCACGGCCAACCCAGACGCCACCACCACCGCCACACCGCCGCTCCCCCAACTACACCACCCACCTCAAAACACTCCACTCACTTCCCTCTACACGATCCCCAAAACCACAAGGATTAACAAATGTTCTGATCGAGCCTAACCCAAACCACAAATCTATCCTCTGATCGAGCCAAGTTCTCACACTCTGGTCCACACTCAGTGGCTGTACACTCCTCTTGCCCATAACCCAACCACCCCTTGCAACTCGTCTGGTGTACATCTTGGAAAGAAGTTAGTTGAATGTTAGAGATTTCACGGCCAAGAGCAGCAGCCGTAAGTGATTTCCAAGAGCGACGACCATAGTGATTAAGGGGTGGTTGAGGTCTCACAAGTGTGCCTAGCTGTTGTAAATTAAAATGGAAGATATTTATGTTGTTGTGTTTGACGGTGGGTTTATGACTTTATGTTCAGTGGGAAATATTGACATGGAGATATTTGAGTTAGTTAGCTTGTTCTACATATATAGTATATGTTTAGTACTTTAGTGGATCTGAATCTGGAACTCGAGTGCGTCGTTAATTTATTTTGTTGTTTTTTTTGAATTTATATGTTGATAGTGTAGTTTGGTACATGTGAAACATTTTTAGATATGTTTTTTTTTAAACTTATGTTGTGGTTAGGAGAAGATGAAATTGGATCCACCATTAATGGTGTTTTTTGAGCTTTTTTATATTAGTAATGATGATGATAGTATCAGGTTTCTTGACTGCTAAACAACTTGTGCAAATTCTGTTTAAAGTAAATTACACCGTTCGTCCTTGTGGTTTTGGGGATCGTGTAGAGGGAAGTGAGTGGAGTGTTTTGAGGTGGGTGGTGTAGTTGGGGGAGCGGCGGTGTGGCGGTGGTGGTGGCGTGAAGGTTGGCCGGCGGCTAGGGTTGAAAGGGAGAGAGAGAAAGATGAAAATGGAGGTGATGATATGTGTTTGTGTGTGGTGATGTGGGTGATATAGCACATGGTCTTATCCACATAAATTACAACGTTCGTCCTTATGGTGTTGAAATGACAAATTTACCCTCATGTGCAAGTCACATGATGGGTTTTTAATGGTCAAACTTAACGGTTTTTGGTCAAAGGACTAGTGGCACATAACGTTTCACACTTAAGGACGTACTGTGCAATTTTTTTGGTCAAAGGACTAAACCCTGCGGTCAACGCAAACCACAAGGACGAACGGTGTAATTTACTCTTAAAAATACAATAGAAATAACATTACATGATTACTTTGTTAGGTCAATATTTTCCGGAATACGATAATAATATTCACGAAACACATTTTGACGACTAACATATGTGTCCTCCCATCCTGATGCATTTTCACTTTTATATGTAATCCAAAGTGGATGAGTTAACGGTAATGGTGAACCTTCGCGTAGTGTCGCTTAAATATAATGGTTACGATTCACATGAGCAATCACAATTGTCTCGTGTGGTTCCGATTGTGGTGGCGCCGACCAAAGCGGAAAACTCGTGGTGCGACCTCCAACATTTCCTCCACCGCTAGACTTATAACAACTCTTTATATGTCGAGGCAATAACCAAACCCGTGTTTGGCATTTCCATCCATTTTCCATCTTTTTACGGTCTCATAAATTGTTTTATAACCTCTCGCTCCAAACATATACTTGTATTTTTGTTGGTTAAAATCTAACTCCCGCACCAAATCGGATCGAATACGACACCACCGATCTTGAGGGAGACCGAGAGCGACAATGACAGATCGAATCCGCAATTTCCATCGCCTATGACATCTTGTAAATCAGAACATAAGGATGGAAAATATGTGAAGTTGATTCAAAATCTTTCCGAACGTGTTTCGTGGACGATTGGCTCACATATGAACTATGTCTCGGAGGTTCCCGGTTTAAGTCCGGAACACGCCACGCTCACGTGTTTCATAGTTCGAGCATGAACTGTGTCTTGGTCTTTCCTCATTCAAGTCTACCCGAAAAGCCCGGTTGATTGACTACTTTACTAGGATCTTGAACTTTGGATCAACAAACTTTTTTGTTGTTTCTTCAAGCTTGGTCGTCCACGGGTATTTTTTTAACCGCGGGTTCTTTAATTAGAGTTGCAATTGGATTGCTCATACAACCTAGCTTTCTTAAAAACTCATTTTCCTCCATTGACCGCTTGTTGAAATTTTCTTTAAAAATGTAAGTCATCGTCACATTGAATATCTTCATCTTCCAAGGGTTTTGACCATGAGACATCTAGTGTCCTCCAAAAGATATCAATTGACTCCAAGGGGATATACTCACCTGCAATAAAACAATAATAATTGTTTATAATCTAATATAACATATCATGTTTAGATCTGGAAAAGTGCAAATCGCAGCCTCTATCTGATTATCTCATCTATATAACCTAATATAACATATCATGTTTGGATCTGGAAAAGTGCAAATCGCAGCCTCCATCATATTATCTCATCTATATAACCTAATATAACATATCATGTTTGGATCTGGAAAAGTGCAAACGCAGCCTCCACCACTATCAAATCGCAGCCACAACTATAACACCATACCATCACCACTGGACGGAAAAAACCACAACGGAAAAAACCCATCGGAAAGATTCCTCCCTCCACCACAACGAAAACCACAACGGAAAAACCCATCGAAAGACTTCACCTCCACCACAACGGAAAAACCACAACGGAAAAACCAATCGAAAGTTTGGATCGGAAGGGTATGTTTGGTGGCGTCTTCGGATCTGTTTGGATCTGGAAGGGTGTGTTTGGTGGCGTTAGGATTTGGACGAAGGGTATGACAGTGGCGTGAGTTTTTTCCGATGGGTATGTAGCCGTGATGGGTTTGTAGCCGTGATGGGTATGTAGCCGTGAGTTTTTTCCGATGGGTATGTAGCCGTGATGGGTCAGCTGGGACGAAGGTTGTGGTGATGGGTTTGTAGCCGTGAGTGAGTGAAGTGAGAATGCTATGGGTGAGTTTTTTCCGATGGGTATTTTTGGATATTTTTCCGATAGGTGTTTTTGGATATTTTTCCGATGGATTCCTGCAAGTGTTGATGGATGAGTTGATGGGTATTTTTCCGATGGGTTTCGGTGGATATTTTTCCTATGGGTATTTTTTTATGGGTTTCCTATGGATATTCTTACACTCCTGCATGATCAACCAGATTAGAAAGATTGTTATTGCGTAAGATGGAAATAAAAGGATAATATCTTTAATTTACCTTGTATTTGAAAGTTAAGTGTATTTGAAAATCGAATTATCTTTTTATATACATGATTATATCTTGTTTTAAGTGTAATTTAGTTAAAATTTATTACCGATTAGTTTGTTAGGAGGTGGTTGAATCGATTGTAATTTTCAAAATAAGGTAGTCAAGAAATGTGTAAATGTTATCTCAGATCGTAAAACAAAAATGCTGGTGTAGTACAAATGTGTGTTTCCAAGTGAGAATTAAATGGGAATGGGTTGACTGTGACATTTAATGTTCTGACAACTAACTTTTGTGAATTTCAATAAAGAAGACTTTTGACCAAGTTAATACTTGGTGAGTTTAGCAGGACCCGTAATTAATCAAGAAGCCACCTCTCTCATTTATGTCCACGTTTTCTGTAATCTCTCTTGTTCTCTCTCACACACACATATTCATTAACGCAAGGTTTTTTTTTTTTTTTTTTTTTTTTTTTTTTTTAATATTTTTTTATCACATAGCAAGTTTATGAGATTCTCCACAAGTTTTTGTGTACTTACTGCTCTAGCGTAAAATGCAAGATATCATTTGGAACGGCATTACTATAGTTTCTTATTATATTAGTTGTTACTGTGAACATTTATCTTTGGTAGCCCAATTCAATTTACCTGTAAATAATACTCCTTCCGTCCCATATTAAATGTCCATGTTTGACTTTTTAAGTCTTTCTTTTACAACTTTGACCATAAATATTTTTGCTTGTATTATATATTATTATATAAAAATAGTACGTAGTGAAAATACATTTAAAACTCGATCTATTCATATATTTTGCATCAAATATTATATAACACAACAAAAAATATTTATGGTCAAAGTTGCGAAATAAAGACTTTGAAAATTCAAACATGACACATAATATGGGACGGAGGGAGTACTTTTTATTTTATTTATTTATTTATTTTCATCTTTCAGTGTTATTTCTCTTTGCATTTAAATCCGATATTCCTGTTGATGAATGATGTTATGTAGATTGATCTGGCGATTTTTTTAATTATAGATATGTTGGTTGTATTAATGTTTACGTGCTAGTTGACATAGATGACGCTTTATAACCACTTTTATGGGATTGCTTGTTTATAACCATACGCCTTATCTGTGTGAATATGCCAGGGGTGAATCCTTCTTCTATATAGATTTTTTATAATGAATAGCTTCACACGTGAATCCATTATTGTTAACGTATATTAATTGTCATCATTTATCAGTTTCCCCTTTTTCTACTATGCAGTGCTGACAGAACCCATTTGAAAAGAAAACTTGACCTGGAATTCCAAATCCCTGAAGATGACGAATACCCTTAAAGGAGATTATCCAAAACCGGATCTTGATGCCTATCGTTAACTTATATTGACGTGATGAAGTAACTTTTTGCATGATAATATCCTACCTGTACTAACTTTTGTATAAGGCCATAATTGCATATGTTGAGTGCTATTTCGAAGAACATTTTTTCCTGTAAGATTTGAGCTGAGAGGAGTGAGTTTATGTTGTAGCGGAGTGCGCCTTTGATTTTGGTAAGAATATCATAATAACTTAACATGATTGAGTCTGTATTTTTTTCTGTCATATATTCTGTTTATATTTGCCTCGCGGTGCTTGTCTTTTATTTCTTTCATCAACTCAGTCTTAATGGCCCAGACAGTAAACCGTGATTGATTTAGGCTTTGATCTTAAAAAGTAGCAACATTTATCTTTGGCAATGATCTGTTCTGATTAGATTTTTACTCGGTTTAGATACTTTGGTACTTAATCAAAGGGTTGTGTTTTTATTAAATAATTTAAGGTTAAAACTAAATTTCCTCATCTTTATAACCTTTGAAGGGAAATGACTATGGGGACCGGTATAATTTTTAAAATAGTTTATTAGATTGTAGGATCTAATCTAAGATTTGTCAAACCTTTAGGGAAGCAATTTTAAACAAAATTGTAATAATATAACCTGGTAATAGGGCACGATAGTTTTTCCTTCCCTTTGGTTATCTCATGATTATTTGCATCTAGGAGTAATTAAATTTAAGATTTACATTTTTATAATGATTGTCTTAAGCCTTTTATCATATAGATATTCTTTTTTTATGTAGTTAAGATGATGCTCTTTCAAATAATTTAGAAATATCAACCAATTAGATGAATCATAATGGTGGCCATGACCATACATGAACGGGCATGACCACATGTTTTACGCACCCATCACCATGTGTGGTGTAACCATTTTTCCGTTATGTTGTGTAGGCCACATGGTGAGAACGAAAGAAGAACAATCATGAAAAATGAGACTGGTGGGAAGGTGGTCTACAGAATAAGAGTGGTGGACAATTATGTTGATGTCACGTCAACGTAGAAATATTTGTATTACCACCACGGCAACCAACCTTGTATTCATCGTTGTTAAGTCTATAATAGAAGTGATTTCGTTGAGGATAATACTTAAGATTGCTATCATCAGAAATTCTTTTTATCATTTTTATTCTTATTTGTATTCATTTTACACATATTCTTATTATAGCATATGTATTACGGAGTATGTTAAACATTGTCTTTGTAAGAGACGAATGAAATTCTTCTTGAAATGCCTGTTTTAGATTTTGAACATACTCGTTTGGGTACACTAGGCAAAATCCGTGTATATCGATGGCATTTTATAGCGGTAAATAATTATAATGGTGATATTTTCGTTAAGTGTTTCATGTAACATACGATAATTTAACTTAACTAAATTCTATTAAAATGCATTAAAGATTGTATAAAAATATTTAATAAAACTGAAAATGAAAGCAACTTTTCTTAATCGTGTATGGTTTCAGCAACATAAGGCATGCAACATATAACATTTTTTTAGACATAAGTAAACTATTTTTTGTGGGATATTAAACGTTAACTTGAAATTTAAAACCTTTAAAATTAAAGGGGTAATTTTAGGCATAACATATTAATCACTTTTAAACTTTTAAGTTAAAAAAAAAAGCATTTTTTCTTTATATATTGTTTTGATTAATATAAGGGGTTGATACGCACATCATATTTTTTTATGCATACATCACACTGTATAACACTGTAATGCACAAATATGATGTATGCATCATAAAAGATAGTCTGTGTATAAAGGTGTTTTGTATTATAACATGAATTGTTTGTATAATAAAATCAGAAGCAAACTGTGTTAAAGGTTAAAATCATCTGACAATAATCAAGTTTAAGTTTTCAATAAACTACTGTACTTTCTTTTTGAGTATAAAAACTACTCAAATTTTTAAAAGTGTTTCATTGTTGTGAAATTATTATATTTTAACAACTAAACAAAACATTATTAAAGTTGTTTATTATTTCGGTGTTTTTGATTTTTTTTTTTCTCTTTTAAAATTGTATAAATTGATTGTACATGAAGTTTGTTGTATATGAAGTTGGTTGATAGTACGTATTATCGAAAGGGTGTTTATATTACAATCAAATAATGCATATTTGGTTAAACATTTATACAACAGTAGAAAAATAGTTCTAACTGAGATGTTTTTTATAGTTAAATAAAAAAGTTTGAGTGACAAACTGAACTTGATTTTATTGTTATATAGCTAAAAGTAATTTACATACTATTTCACTTAGGATGTGTTTGTTTTTCTCAAAATAAGTCTTACCGCCTCTGACGTCTTACCGAGTCAGACGCGGTCAAACTTTCGTGTGTTTGTTTTTTTTCGACGAGTCAGACACGGTCAGATCTTGAAGCTCTTACTCAGTTAGAGGTGGTGGTCATGTCTTAATGCCTCTTACTATAATTTTGGTG
>CM040241.1:288199738-288244036 GCA_022545495.1 Chrysanthemum lavandulifolium
TCAATTTTCTTGGGGTTATTTTGAATAATTTGTAAATACAAACACCGGTTTATCAATCTTTGAATAAGAAATATCTATTCATTTCCTTTGACTCGGGGTTAGAATAGTGAAGGCATTAGTAGCGGTTAGGCGATGTTTGGAGAAAGTCATGAGTTTTCTTTATAGAAACTTATCGTCAAGAGTGGCGAATTTGATATGTCATGAAAATCTAGCATGTTGCAAGGCAAAATATACAATGTCTCAATTCAAATATCTTGGTGTTGAACTCATTTCGCTTGGATCTCATTTGATGTATGTTGATTCTTGTCGTTAATGATAGTAGCTCAATAAGGATAGTTTCACATACGTAAATGGTCGAGTTTGCTATTTCTTGATCTTGAATGAGTTTTGAGAAAGCTAGAAATGTTTACGAGATTTTATGTCCGATTAATGAGCTTTTGCTGTTACCACAAACTCATGGGGTGTTTTGATGTTCGGTTTAGTTAATGATAGATGGCTATGTATCTTGGTGTTGAACTCTGCACCGTTTGATCCTCTTCTCCCTTGTGATTGTGTACTTTGAAAGATTAGGTAACTCTTTGGGAATTTTGGTTTCTGCTGTGTTGATAGTAGCTTATAAGGATAGTTTCCTGGTCCTAGTGATTAAGTTTTGTTTGTCATGGGATATGGTCGTGATTACTGGTATGGATCCTTTGACAGTTTCCTGTTAATTAACACATTTGATCTCATATGCTGCTGGTATTGGTGTATTCAGATGTGTTTTCTTTGTTGTTCTGGTTGCAGTTAGTATTGTTTTTTTGTTGTGTCTACTATGGAAGTCTGTATTGTCATGTTATTTGGCCATGGGCAATGTCCATGGTATGCCATAATTTGACTCTTATTATTTGGTGCTATATATACAGCTCACTTTTTACCGGTTAAAAAGTGTAAATAGCATAGCAGAAAGTAGAAACAAAGCTATGACTAACAATGCTTACCTCAGCTGAGTGCCAATTGGGAGGCTGTATGCCATAATTTGACTCTTATTATTTGGTGCTATATATACAGCTCACTTTTTACCGGTTAAAAAGTGTAAATAGCATAGCAGAAAGTAGAAACAAAGCTATGACTAACAATGCTTACCTCAGCTGAGTGCCAATTGGGAGGCTGCAATGCAATCAAGCTCTTATTTCACTTGCATTAAACTTCTTAACACAAAATAGTGATTGTAGGCTCAAGAGCTTCTCTCTTAATGTTCCAACAGTAGTTGGTATCTCTCATGGTTTATTATGTTTTTGTGGCGCTTATTATTTAACATCCGATTCTCATAGATATCTATGTAATTATGGAATGAATGATCTTTGTTGTTTGGAATCCTTCCATTACAAAATCGCTTTTGTTGTGCCGGACTTATAACATGGTCTATATGAAAGTTGTCATTGGTTCGGGGTTTATACTAACAGTAGCGACTCTTAAGATTATTTAGATTCAATATTTTACTAAGAAACATGATCCTTTGACTCGTAGAGTCAACTGATACTTTGTTTCTTGAAGTTATGCTCTATGAAGCGTACCCGAGTTACTATAAAGACCGTATAATGCATTTGTTTGTGCTATCCTTTAATTGTGGCCTTTCGAGACATCAATAGGTTATGGATCTGTAAGGGTGTTTGTAGGTTCGGGTTTCTCGGTGTTTGGTGTGGTTGAGAATTCGTAAGGCAAAACCGAATCAATACAAACCGAACCAAACTGAACACAAAACCGAATCTGAATTTGATATGATTTACATTTTGAACCAGAATACCCACATTGCAAAATTTGTTGATTTAATTTTTTTTTCAGTTAAAATTTTATTGATATTTAGCCCCTTATGAATATATTTAATGAATCTTATGTTACAAATGAATCTTATGAATATATTTACTGCTGGAATTTATGAAGCTGATATTTTTTATTCACTCAAATCCGATGTCATATGAGTGAGATATCGAATGTTAAAGCTGATGTTTTGTTCATCAGTTAATCTTGTTCAGTTAGTATTGTTCATCAATTCGATGAACAAGACAGACTTGCTCATCAACCGTCTTGCCCATTTTACTTGTGTTCATCAATAGCACCAACCATTTTACTCTTGTTCATCAAGAGCTTACGACCATTTTATTTATGTTCATCCAAAAAAGATTCGTTTCATCAATTGTCTCGTTCATTTTACTTATTTTCATCAATACCCTTGCTTGTTTTACTAATGTTCATCAGTAGCCACGACCTTATTATTACTGTTCATCAAAATATGATTTTGTTTATCAAATTTCTCGCCCATATTACTTTTGTTCACAAGCCTCGCTTATTTTACTTTTGTTCATTAAAAACGAAATTTTGTTACCCTCACAAAAAAATTACTTTTTTTATTAATAAAAAATAGTGTTGCAAAACAAGACCTACAAGGCCAATTAATTGCCTCTTAGGCGTTACTGGGTCCCTAACCTTTTCCGATTTGTGTAAATCGGTCCACCGTGGTCAATGGCGGTCAACGACTTTCAGCGATGGTCAAACTTGCCAGAAACTTGCAAGTTTTGATAGAAATACCTAAAACTCGTCATAAACTAGTTTTAATCACTTATAATCACTTTATATATATATATATATATATATATATATATATATATATATATATATATATATTCACGCTCAATGCAAAACCATTATTTTGTACGAACTTTCTGAGAACCACTTTGGACCAATAAGAATTTTCTATTATTAAATATTTTTATTGAAATAAAAGGGTATAATAGTAAAACATATTTTTACTTTCTTTTGATTTTTTATTAAAAAACTTTTTACTTAACCTTTAATTTTTTGTTTTTTTTTTTTTTTTTTTTTTTTTTTTAAGTTTTTGATTTTATAGCATGCATATTTTCAAAAAAATCTCAAGTGCATATATGTGTTTTTTCAACAAACATGTTTTTAAAAAAATCAAGTGCATATGTGTTTTTTGTAAATATAGTTTATTGCATTTTGACGTCAAACTTATTTGCTTAAAATGATAATTGCATATATGTTTCAAGTATACATTATTTGATTATCGAAATTTATGACCAAAAACATAAAAATACATATGTAACCTCTAACAATTTCTAACAAACCAACCAAGAAGATATATAGTATACACAAAAGTTAATATTAAATAAAATACAATTCATGTACAAGTATCTTAATAAATATAAATGTGCACGCCGTTTAAAAACATGTGTACACTCTTCACTTTCTCGTCCAGTTCATTTGAACATATGTGCACGCATTCCAAGAACATATATGCACGCTGTGTTTTCTCATCAAATTCATTAGAATATTTGTGCACGCCTTCGAAAAACATGTGTGCACTCTTCACTTTCTCGTCCAATTCATTTGAACATATATGCACTCATTCCAAGAACATATGTGCATTGCGCTTTCTCATCAAATTCATTAGAATATAGGTGCACGCTTTGAAAAACATGTATGTTTCCGATGGCCACACAAGCTTCAATCAAAGGCGTATTTCTAGAGAACCAAAAACATAATACCTGTTTAACAAAAACTAAAAATTAAATATTTGGTCCAACTATTATTAAACAAAAACAAAAACTAAAAAAAGAACTTAGATACATGGTAACCACATAAATGTACTTTATAAAACAACACATAAACACATGTACACACTACTCAGATAGAGATGCATACGTGGGTATTTGCTTTGCTTGTTCAATATACTTTTGCTATAATTTATTTGCACTTTACCAATTTAACAACCAACAAACAAATCAACTTAAACATATACATACAGTAACTAATTTAAGATTATAAAAAAGATCATTGGTACCCATTTTCTGTCCACCTACAAAACCATAACCTATTTTTTTTTTGTCCACAACACGGCTTTGCTAATAAACCGATAACTCTATAAATAAATAGCTTCAAAATTAACATTCAAGCGTCACTAAAATACAAGAATAACCTTGTTCATTAACACCGGCGCATATTTTGCGTACATGTGTAACAATATCCAAATAAACACCGCCATAAAGAATAGTTTTCAATCGATAGCGAGAAGAAGAACACAGAATCCATTGTTATTCGAGATGACCATTAACCGACAATAACCAACGGGTG
The DNA here is from genome assembly GCA_022545495.1 of Chrysanthemum lavandulifolium. NCBI lineage: Eukaryota > Viridiplantae > Streptophyta > Magnoliopsida > Asterales > Asteraceae > Chrysanthemum > Chrysanthemum lavandulifolium. The sequence continues at coordinate 288,203,867 of CM040241.1, forward strand.
CGATTAGATCCGCTTCACTTCTTCTTGAGATCTTGATGAATTCGATTCATTCATTTTTCTAAATAATGTTGATGCTTGCTCGATCCAATGAGATCTGTGATTTTTAATTTCTTTTTGGCGAACAATAGATTTGAAAATGAGAGCGTGATGTTTATTGAAAGTGGTTAGTCAAAGTGAGGAGAAATTTAAGGTGGACAGTTTTTCATGGATTGGAATGAGATGGATCTCAAAATTATAATACGTGTTTAAAATTATTTATGTGTAATACCCATAATACCCTTTCGACTTTTTATTTAATTGAAAAAGATCCTCATCTTTCATTTAATTACAATTTTGCACTTTTAATCTTAACCTTTGATCAAGATCATCCAATGGCCCAGATTCATCTTAAATGGTTACGTAAGTTACGTACAAAAATTGGTTCGCATTGAACGCTACACTATATATATATATATATATATATATATATATATATATATATATATATATATATATATATATATGAAGATGTTTTCAACGAAAATTTTGCCGGAATACCCAAAACATGCCGAAAATACCCAAAACTTGCCAAAAATGTCAATCAGATTAATCATCGATTCACGATTTTGCAACCTTGATAAAAGATATTGTTCATCAATATAAAAGTGTTGTTCATCAATAAAAACAGTTGTTCATTTGTTCATAAATAAAAGTGTTGTTCATCAATAAAAAGTGTTATTCATCAATAAAAAGAGTTGTTCATTGATGAGTGTCTAAATACTCATCATTTTTGTACAAATAAAGCGCAAAATCATCCGAAAACACTCGAAACACATCAAAATGATAAAATATCACAAATCGTTGTTTTATGTGTTTTAAAAGCAAAAATATCAAAATCGGATGAAAACATATCAAATTTGCAAAATTGCGTTTCAGGTCCCCAAGTTTCAAAAATTGTCAAAAAGCAGTCCCCGAGCACAAAATTTCAAAAGAAAAATCACCAAAGGTCCTTTTAAAACCAAAAGTTGTCAAATTTAGTCCTTTGGTGAAAAATATAAAAGTTTGAGAAAATTACAAGTTTAGTCCTCAAGTTTGAAAATTGGCAAAATTGGCCCCGAAATTGGAAAATGGCAAGTCTAGTCCCAGTACTTTTGAGATTGTCGGTTTAGTCCTTGGAGAAACTTTCGAATTGGCAGCTTAGGCCTTCAAGTTTCAGATTTTACAACTTAAGCCCTTGTTGATTTAAACCATTTAAAACCCTTTTTGGCCTGCCTATAATTGTGACCCCCTGTCATAATGTATTTTGAACCCCTTTGTATTAATATCCAGTCAAAACCACCAGGTCAAATACAACCCTTTTGGCGCCAATTGCTTTCTCCCCCACTTGAGCCTGCTACTTCCCTGCAACAAGCAACAACTCCATTCCCCCAGCTCACACCTTGTTCCCCCCTCCTCCACTACATCCAAATAACATTAATCACCTCATTCCACCCTTCACTCAACCTCCACTGCTAAATCCACATTTCCCGCCAAATTGACATTTTGGCCATATATCACAAAAGTCATCAAAAAGTCCTGAAAAGCAGGTGGGAACTGCTCATCTTAGAGAGAGAAAGCAAGTGGGACTATAAAAGAGGAAGAAAAGAGGAAGCAAAAGAGTAGTTAGCTTTTAATTTTTCTTAATGTCGCTTTTTTTAATTGATGTCTTAGTTTTATCAAAATGTTGTAATCTCTGTTTCTTTGTATCACTTTTAAGTTAAAACTATCATTTTAATGTATTGTTAAGTTTCAATCAAGTTCTATTCAAATTCTAAGCTTATTGGTCATCATTACCATTTTCGGTTTCAAAGTCTTATGAAAAATCATTAAGCGACTTATTTCGAGCCTAAGTTGTTTATTGAAGCTTCTAATAACCTTTTAAGAGCTTACATTTAAATTTCAAACAAATTTGGCTTTTGGTCAACAAAAGTCAACTGGTGATTAATCTTGGTTCGAAATTGAAAAGGGTGATGCAGAGGTTGCTTTGGGTGTATTAGAGTAGGTTAGGATAGTCTTGGGTTTGGTTTAGCTCGCAACATATTGGAAACACCGTGAGTAGTTACTTCACTTTGATTTTCAAGTCTACTTTGTATTTTATGCTTATTCTTGCATTTGTGATCATTGGTAGTTTTAACCTGTTTAAGTAGTTACATTTAGGTTATATAAACTTAGTTTGATCCTTCTTGCAAGCTGGTTTAGTGTTTAGAGCATTTTAATTACAAAACAGATTTTAAAAGTAGTGTTTGGTTCAGTGTTTTAAACTACTTTAGAGGTCAAATTATTGGAATAGATCAGTTGTTATAGGATTAGTATAGGTTATTGATACCCTATCTGTCTTTGTCTTGCTGCAATTTAAGCTCTTAGTCAAATTTATCTTATAACTGTTCTTGAGTTCTCACCTGTTAAAATCAGTTTGAGTAATCTTCACATGTAGGTTCTAAATCAGTAGAAGTAGCTTGTTAAAGCCTCATTTCATCACATTTCATTGAATTCAGTCCTTAGTTTTATTCTAAATCTCATTTTAGTCAAAATAACCATTGTTCTTAAAAAGTCAAACTGCAGGTCTGATCTAGTTTATGCAGACCTTGCAGATGATGCACACTGTTCAAATCTGTTTTTCATGGTCTCAAATTTGGTCATATTGCAGTCTTCTAGGTGGTCTTCAAGACCACTTATCTGGTTTTGGCTCTAGCTTATCTCTTAAGCTTATAAATAAGCTCCTAAGTTGGTACCTGTTACTGTTCTGCACACCATCAGCAATCTGTCTCATTTGTGCCACTTTTGTTTGATCTATAGCTTATTCATCTCAAGTCCATTTTAGTTGTAAATTTGGGTCATTGATCTCTGGTTGGTGGGCTTTAGAACCATGTTTTTAGATTTCCCTGTAGCTTATTAGATAAGCAGTTACTACTGCTTAAATGTAGGACCAGATTCATGATTTACTTATTATGGCAGTTAGCTCTAATCTTGGTAAATGCTTATTTAGGTTATAGGAGTAGTTGCATCTGGTTCATTTAGAGTAGTTTTAGCATCACTTAGCTTGTGTAGAAGTTTGGTTAACTTTAGAGCTTATTTGCTTATTTCATTTGCTTATTCCCATTCTAGTTTACACTGCAGCTTTGATATCTTCCACATAGGGTCTAGTTTTTATATTTTTCTCAGCTTTAGAATAATATTTTAGGATTTCCTGAAATTTTGATAATTTTAGATCTTGTTTAGTATTTTTCTTATTTAAATTTAGTTTTAATCCTTTTTAATTAGCTTTAAATACAAATAATTAAGAAAAGTCTCAAAAAATAATTTTCATTTTCTTAAGTTTAGATAAATATAAAAGCTTAAAAGTATTTTTCCTATTTTTCTCCTTTTATTTGGTATTTTTAATAATTTAAATTAGTTTTATATAGTTTTAAATTAATAATAAATACATATAAAGTCTAAAAATATATTTTCTGTTTTAAAATTAGTTTTATCATGTTTTAGATTTTCTAAGTCTTAACTTTATTTTCTAGTCTTATTTCATATTTTCTTTTATTTTAGAGTATTATTAAATAGTTTAAAATAGTTTTAATTAATACTCTCCGTCTCATATTGACGTCTCTGTTTGACTTTTTAAGTCTTTTTTTCAACTTTGACCTTTAATATATTTGTTTGTGTTATATAATAATTGATGAAAGTTATATGAATGAAAATACATTTAAACCTCCATTCTATTATATATTTTGCAACAAGTATTATATAACACAAATAAAAATATTCAAGGTCAAAGTTTAAGAAAAAAGACTTTGAAAAAATCAAACCGATGCTTAATATGAGACGGAGGGAGTAATAATTAATTAAATAGTTATAAAAATAATTTTCTTTTTCTATAAAGTTTCTTATACCATTAGGTTTGTAAAATGTATTTTCATATTTTAGGATCTATATTGTATAATTTTCACGTTTTATTTTGTGCGCTTACGTTATTTTTATTTTAAACGTAAGTTTTAGTTTTCGACTTTAAACGTTCATCACTTTAAATATAGTGATAGCGTTTATTTAATATTTTAATCTTTTAACTTTCTTTAATTTCCATTTTAGCCCTTGTAGTTTATGTACTTTTAGTAGCTATAATAATTCCAAATCTCTTTCCCGTTCAAATCACCCGATCACTAAACGTCGATAATCCATTGCATAGCTCATTGGGACATAACGACTGGGAAACACTATACTCCCCGGATCTTCATTGATTTCGTCTTGAAGTTTGTTTAAGTTTCTTGCTCGTGAGAAAACTTGACGGTTTCGCGGATCATTCATCGATTCTCTTTATTTTTGTTCATCGGTTATATCACAATGTTCATAAGTTTTGTTTTCATTTTTTAACGGAAAAATCATAATGTGCATTAGTTTATCAGTTTTCTAAAAAAATTATAATCTTCGTTTAACATGTTTCCAAAAAACTTATAATGTTCATCTATTGTCTAAAAAAATTCACAATGTTCATTAGTTGAGGTCACGATGTTCATTATTTCATCAGTTGGTTGTAGTTAATCAGTTAGTCTGTTCATCATTTAGTTTTTCCATCATTTAGTCATGTTCATTAGTTAAAAAAGCTAAAATTAAAAAAATGTATTGTAGTACACCAATTAGTGCATTTAAATGTACTTCAATAAGAAAAATCTCTTTAAGCATTTTATCAAACACTTTGTGTGCACTAAATATGTGTAAACGTCATTTTAAAATGCGATATCTCACTCATATCATATCCAAATTGAGTGGTTCAAATTTCGGGTAAAGAACAACCAAAAACTACAACTTTCGTGCTTTAAGTTTTACGTAACTAAAGATATAAATTAGAAAAGTAGGGTCAAATATGCCAAAATTTTCAAGAAAATCATAACCCATTTGAAATATAAAAAATAGTTCCGACTTACATATCAAAATAAATACCAAATTAAAGAGAACTAAACGTTAAAAATTATGGTTAAATCGGTTTTTCGTAAAAATTTGTTGTTTGAAAGTCATTTGTGTTTTAATTTCGAGGGTGAAATTAAATATAATCTTAAATTTACAAAATTATCCCTTGTTATATGAAAATAGAAGGTATGTAGATATTTTTAATCTTATCCGATGATGGTATTGAAAGAGATTGGATGGGCGGATTTCACTTTTTAGACTTTTTAATTTCATCCACTTTTTAATGGATCGCAACTATATCTCGCAATACAATGTATACCACTTATAAAGTAGGACTAACTTTCTTTCCTCATCTTTTAAAGGTTTGGTAATATAGATTTTAAGCAATTGCACTTATTTAAGCAAAGCGTATAATCAAATTATGCATCAAGGCATAAATTTATTAACTAGTCATCACTTATAATTAATGTAATTTTCAAAAAACTCAAAGGTTATTGTACAAGCCAAAATATTACTACACACCAAATAATAATATCGGTAGAATGTGATAATCACACAAACATTGTTCTTTTCATATATATTCGTGATCTAACCATAAAACAATTAAAAAAAATAGATATAGGATGTAGATGATGTGTGGATCAAAAATCATATAAGGAAGTGGTTAGCGTAAAATCGATGTTAATGAAGGAAAGGGCGGCGGATGGATCCATCAATCCTCCCAAATTTAGTTCACTTCCTTTGCATGAAAAACAAACATCAAACAAAACATGTGCATAAACGAAAATATCCCGAGGATTGAATTTCCATCTTAGTACATTACACGCTCAAATATTCGAGAATCGTGGTGTTCTAAGAATTGAACCTTCAACCCATTCAATACTCAAGATAAAATACACACAAGTTTTCAAACACTTAAAAGCTCTTGACACTATACAAGCCATGTGTCCATATCCAAATTCATAAATGTTGTAAGAGCCAAAGTCCAAAGCTCCTCAAGCAAAACTTCAACATTCACATAGGTGGTTCCTCTTTATTCATGATCCCGCCAAGCACTTTTTCAAAGAAAATTAACCATTAAGTAAAGACTTCATCCTCCTTTCAGCAGTAATCGAGCACAACTTTGGGATGTAAATAAAACATGTGCTCCAAACCACCGAATGTTCAACTTTCCACTTTGAACTCAGCTCCCAAGTTTCCTGAGGAGGAGTCATTGTCCTAGCATTCAATGACTAAATCGGACTTACACCCATCCCTTTAGCGGCACTTTATAACCAAGTCTTAGCCAAACCCTTCGCAAGTGATCGCCTAAATTTTGTTGAGATCTTACAAACTCTATAGAAATCACCCCATTCATGATAAGCTCACGAATCATGCTATGCCGACACCTAAGTGTCTAGACTTCCCATTGTACATTTGGCTATAAGCCTTTGCCAATGTAGTCGCACTATCACAACGGATAGAAATAGGTGTTATAGGTTTAGGCCACAATAGAATCTCAAGAAACAAGTTTTCAACCATTCAACTTCTTTACCAAGCAATGCTAAGGCCACAAATTCGATTCCATTGTTGAACCGGTGATGCAAGTTTGCTTTCGATGCCCAAGAAATTGCACCTCCACCAAGTAGAATACCCAATTAGTAGACGAATTGTCTTCGGTGTTACCGATCCAACTTGCATCGATGTATCCTTCTAATACGTAGGATAACCAAGATATGAGAGACTATAATCCATAGTTCTCTTGTGATACTTCAAGACCCTCCTCAATCGCTTGCGCTGATGAGCACTAGGATTACTAGTATACCGCTCAATTTACCCACCGCAAAAGCAATATCGTGTCTTGTACAAGTCATGGCATACATCAGCAGCCAATTACCTTAGAATACTCAAGTTGAGATACAACCTTGCCATTATTAGGCATCGCCTCACAAGTATCCATAGGTGTACTCACCAGAGTACAATCAAAGTAATTGAATTTCCTCAACACCTTCTCAATATAATAAGACCGAGATATAAATTCTTTTACTTTCATGTTTAATCCTTATACCAAGGATAACATCACCTCCCTCATGTCCTTCATGGAGAACCTTGATGACAAAAATTCCTTTTTCAGTGTCAACCGATTTTGGTCGATGCAAAGATCAAGATGTCATCAACATATAGACAAATGATGACTCTTTTACAAGATTCATTAAATTTGCTATATACACATTTGTCGAGTTAGTTAAGTAAATAACCATTAGACAAAACCACTTCATCAAATTTTGATGCCATTGCTTAGGTGCCCGCTTTAGTCCATAAAGAGACTTAATCGCTTGCACACCTTGTTTTCATTGCAGTGCGAAGATGAAGCCCCGAGGTTGGTTCATATAAACCTCCTCATCCAATTCACCATTAAAGAAAGTCTGTTTTCACATCCATCCGATGAATAATCGATTGTGAATAGATGCCAAAGTAATCGCAATCTTATGGCATCGACACGTGCTACGGGGCATAAGTATCAAAGTAGTATATCCCCGACTTTTTTAAAGCCCCGAATGACTAGTCTAGCCTTGAACTTTCAATAGTTCCATCTACCTTCATTTTCTTTTGAAAATCCATTTGCAACCCAAAGGCTTACAACTGGTGGTAGATCAACCAACACCTAAGTGTTGTTTCCCATGATGGAATCCATCTCATCATTGATTGCTTCTTTCCGTAGCAATATCCGGACTTCATTGCTTCTTCAAGTGTATTGTGATCATCCTCAACAATGAAGCAATAGGAGTATTGGTCACGCATCCTTATCCCTTGTTCCTTCAACTAAATATAGTTGAAACTCGTGTCCAAATGACTTTGGATTCTGACCCTTTGCTCTTTCTCGAGCATAGGTTCAGTTGTTGAACCACAACCTCATCGAGGACCACCGATGGTTCTTCATCGTGACCTCGATACACCAAAGGTAATGAGTTCCATTAGAAAATCTTGACTTGGTCCGTGGACCGATGAGAATCTATTCTCATCAAACATTGCATCCCTTGATTCAATTATGGAGTTAATTGAAACATATTCATTAGGTTCAATAACATAAAACCTAAAAGCCTTGGAATGCTCAACATATCCAACAAAGATGCAATCAATGCCTCTTTCACCCAAAGTTTTAAGCTTTGGATCGTGAGTCTTACAATGTTCTACAAACCCAAACCCCGAGATAGTCCAAGTTGGTTTCCTTTAGTCCAGAGTTCATAAGGGTAACCTTGTTCTTTTGTTGGGAACCCTATTTAATAAATAGCAAGTCGTTAACATAGCTTCACCCCGTAACCTTGACTCGATCCCGAATAAGACAACATGGAATTAATAATCTCCTTCAAGACCATATTTTTTCCTTTCGTAAATACCATTTTGCCGAGGATTATAGAGCAATAAGCTTTTATGGATTATTCCAAGATCGAAAATAAAGAGTATCCATGTACTCACCTCCCTATCACCCTTAATCTTTTGATCAGGACCCAGTTGTAATTCAACTTCGCTTTTAAACACTTTGAATTTATCTAATGCTTCATCCTTAGTATGTACGATAGACATAACAAAACCTAGAAGCATCATCAATAAATGTCACAAAGTATTTGTTATTCCCCAAAGAGGGAGTGGCATACAAATCACATCGTCATCGTGTATTAGCTCCAAGAGCTTAGATTCACGATTAACACCTTGAAAAGGTTTCTTGGTTATCTTAGTCAACATGCAAGTTTTACACTTTTCAAAGGTCCATGAAAATCCCGGGATTAACCCATCCTTAGACATATCTTGCATCCTTTTATAATGTACATGGCCAAGTCTAGCATGCCAAATGGTAGAGTCAGTCAGGTCAATGGTGGTCACAAAGGCTGAATTAACACTATCAGTGACAATATTAAGACTGAACATTTGATTACACCAATAGCCAAAACCAATAAACACACCATTTTTAGACAAGACAAATTTATCAGAAACAATAACTTGTTTATATCTATGATTATTCAAAATACTACTTGAAACCAAGTTCTTCCTTATATCAGGAACATGAATAACATTAAACAAAATTACAATCTTTCTAGAACTAAAATTGAGATTTACACAACCACGACTATGCACCAAGGCTATTGACTCATTTCCCATGTGAAGAATAGAACCATCATTCAGTGACTTATAAGTCTTGAACCAGCTTCTATCTTTACACACATGAACTGTTGCACCAGAGTCAACCCACCACGCAACATCATCATCCTGTACATAAATAGATTCAGAGACATATGTAACATAATAAACTGAAAAGACTTATTAAACATATTCGACCTTTCATTGAGTTGGTAGAACCACCAATGTTGCAAAATCGTGAATCGGTAGTCGGGCGGTTGACCACCGTAGCGAGTAATCGGTAGCGGGGATTAATCGCTGATTAATAGGATTGCCATTTCTGCAAGTTTTGCGATTGTGAGACCAAACTAAAGATCTTAACCGATTTCAAGCTTACTAGGTTTCCGGATCTCAATAAAGGCTCCAATTCGACTATAAGGCTCATTATGCTTATAAGTGAAATAAACGATCCCTATCATCAAGGCCGAGGAAATTATTATTTTCTAAAGTTAACCGATTCGACCGATTCGGCCGATTTTAACCGATTCGGCCGATTTTGGACCTGATTTTGGCGAGTCAACCCACCACGCAACATCATCATCCTGCGCATAATAAGATTCAGACATATGTAACATAATAAATCAAAAGACTTATTAAACATATTCGACCTTTTGTGAGTTGGTAGAACCACCACCCCGAACCATTAGTGCTCGATCCATTGGCTTTACCACTAACCTTAACACCTTTGCAATCCCTTTTAATGTGGCCGCTTTACCACATTTCCAACAAGTAGGTGTTGCCTTCTTTGTTAGATCTCGCCTGTGTTATCATGATGTTTACGTTTGCCTTTGTTGTCATTGTACCGGTGGAGTTGTTATGCTCCACCATATTGACAACAGATGCACCAAGAGTATTGCTACTCTTGGCTTGTCATTATCCCGCACTCGAGACATTCCTCAATGCGTAGATGATCGCCCAACTCAACCGTAGTTAACTCCTCTTCTTATGTTTCAAGGTATGATTGAAATCTTTCCAAGAAGGAGGAGTTTATCAATGACACAAGAGACCGAAATAGCCTCATCCATGTGCATATGTGTTGTGTAAACCTTTCAAGTATACCAAGAAGTTCATTGTATTGTTCCATAACGGTCTTGAATCACCATTTTGTAATTTGTGAAATTACTACAAGGAACTTCTACTTGATGCATCCTCACCATATATTGGCATCCAATGAATCCCATAGTTCTTTGGAAGATTCAAAGTTCGGATAAATGCCAAATAGAGAATCGACATACCATTGAGAATTAAACCTCTCGCAAATGTAGTCATCACTCTCCATTTGCTCCTTCTCCCGATCCGCCCACAGAGAGCATCATCCCCATCATCGTGAATAGGAGTGGTTAACACATAGACCACACTCATGCTTGGCGAAGAAGTGCATCTTCTTCGCCATATCCTAAAGTCCACCCTTCAAACTTGTCAAGCTTGGCAAAGTTCGCCATGTGTTTCATTGCAGCAGACTATTGATTATCACAAATAGTTTACTTTGATTGTTGGTTGGTATTTCCGAACATGGTAAAGACAATCAAGAGTAACTGCAATACCACTAAGTGGTTACCGGATATCACTTGAATCGTGTGATCACTTTCCAAAGTAAACTATTCGACCCTAATGCCCGGGTTACACGAATATCTACTGGGATAAGACCAAATGTTGGTTATAAAATTAGCACAATTCAATAACCCTTGCGCTTATAAGTGTTTATGTTATCTGCTTGTTTCACCGATTTCAAGATGTTTCTCGATCTCTTCATGCTCATGAAGACCATCTCTATTTATAGTAGAGAATACTCACCCTAGTCAATGGACTTTATGAATGATTAACGCCAATTAATCACCCATATTAAGCTCCATTATCATAGGAATAGTGGTTACACGAAGCAATTAAACGTGGTAATTAAAGCAATAACACAACACTGAATGAGTCAAATGTTATAATTATTCACCGCAATACTACCAAGAGGAACCATTACACTAACAAGTGAACCGTAACACTAGCAAGAGGAACCATCGCCATTACACTAATAGTAGTAACCAATACACTACCAACAGAACCAATACATTACCAAGAGGAACCATCGACATTAAACTAATAAAGAAGAATCAATACTACCGTAACAAACCACTATCGAGTCGAAAAGTGTTCGGGGACCTCGTGAGTGTGACACCCGTACTTCCTAACCCAAAACCAGTGTGAACTAATCCCACAAGTCAAGACTAAATTTTTCAACAAATTCTAAAAATTTGTTTGTATAAACCCTTTAACTCTATATGTTTGTAGTATTAAAACATCGAACTTTATATGATCGTTTAATTCAAACTTATAACTCTCATGCCTCTTTTACCAACATTATAAGTTAACCAAAAAAGCCTAGTTTAAAGGTGGGATGCTAACTTTACGTGTTACCGGTTTGAATAAAGAATAAATAGTTGTAACCCGGGTATCCAAAATAATGAGAAGAATCGATCCACTTGATATGAGAGAAAAATAATAATACTAAAGAATTGAAAACCAATAAAAGTTGGTCTATCATGAGGTGCGTCGGTTCAGGTATCAAGATAACTAGATAATCGTCCTTACGGGTGCTGGTACCTATTTTACCGACCGGTCGACTATATATGTTCTTTCCGGTTCGGGTACCCGTAACATGATACTTGCCCCGTGTCCAAGATTATTAATTTTTTAATTCACCCGAACCATGAACAACCTTAATCGTAATTATCATGATAATAGGTCATTTTGAGTAAGAAATAAAAACATTGACCATATTATTTATGTGTCTTAATTAAAGATTTATTAAATTTAGAGGGTATAATCAAATGGTAAACAAAGTTAAGTGGTTTAAATAAATGGCCAAACAAAGTTAAAGATAAAAAGGTCATGTTATGTTTCATGTGATTGTGCATTTGAATTAAAATAAATTTAAATTGACTAAAGCTTAAACTTTAAACCATTATTTACCCTTAAAAATTATGCAAATGAGAACATGAATAAACCAGATTCTGAACAATGCAGATGGCGCACACGAATTTTCTCGAAAACACTTGAAAACAATCTATACCTTGGCGCACATAATTTTGTAAGTTGATTTTATGCTTATTCAAACTGGTTGTATAATTATTTGAGAGTAAAATAAGCATTTTCAGTAGAGTTGCCTACTGCTTATTTGATCATTAGAGAAAGAGTAAGCAATTTCAAAAAAGTGATCCCACACACACGCTATAGCGTATAAGGCTTAGTGAAAGTTGTTAATGTGATATCGACAACTTATAAATGTTAATATCAAAATCTCATTATAACAGCCTCACCGTTTTGAGACGTTGTTTGCACCTTTAAAAAATATATATATATATCGTAAACAAATTATTTTTAAAAATAATTTTTTTAAATATTTAAAAAAAAAAATTTTTAAATAAATACATTTTAAAAACATTTTTTAAAAAACAAGTTTTTTCAAATAAAACATTTTTAAAAATATTTTTTAAAATAATTTTTAAAGAAAGTACATAAATTTTAAAAATAAATTTAAAAAAAAAGATATATTTTTGTTTAAATAATTTTTAAAATAATTTTTAAATATTTTTTAAAAATTGTTATTTAGAAAAATAAAAATATTTTTAAAAAATAAGGTTTCTTTAAATAAATACATTTAAAAAATATTTTTTTAAAACAAGTTTTTTAAGTAAATACATTTTTAAAAAATAAGTTTTTTAATAAGTTTTTAAAAGAAAGTACATAAATTTTAAAAATAAATTAAAAAAAGATATATTTTTTAAAATAATATTTTAAAATATTTTTAAGAATTTTATTTAGACAAAATATTATTTAAATAAAAGTCTTTAAAAATACCATTTTAATCTACTATAAATTTAAAGAATTATTTAGTATGTCACCCGATAAGCACGTCTTACCCATAAGAAGTATCTTCAATATTACTTCATTATTTATCATTTAGATTCGGCCTCTCATCCTGTCTTTCTCCAGAGTCACCTCTAAGAAAGCAGCATAATGGCGGTTACAAGCAGCAGGCAACCTCGTCCCAAATAATTCGATAGCACACAACAAATATTTTTAACTAGACACATATAATCTATCATAGATAAATGTTAATATAAGTTGTTATTACGTCTCTAGAACAACTTCTTTTATGTTGTTATTGCGAAGATGTTATCTTTTGCTTGTATCAGTGACCTTATATGTTGTGACACTTGATCTTTTTTGTTGTGACATGATTAGCGTTTATGATGGATTTAGAAAAGCCTTCGTTTTATTAGTTTTTAGGATAGGTGTATCAAGGCACAACTAGTAATGTTAGAACCATTAAACGGGATGCATAAAACGCAGATTTGGTTTTAAAACTTGAAACAGCACTCAGACGTCCCTATTTTCAAGTTCTTTTGTCCAGTATGGCCAAACCAGATTTTATTCATGTATGGCCAAATTTATGTGAGTCGTGAAATTGAATCAAAACATTGTTCATGGGCTCGCAGCTCAAATTTTATGTACTCTCCATTCTACTCGGTATGATTTTGATAAAGGTCTCTATCTGACCCGTGGGTCTGTTCGGGTTATGTTTCATCTCTAGCGGGTCAACAAGGCATAATATCGTAAAATAAACAAGGCTAACGGATTAAAATCACCCAGTGTACTTAGAATTCATAAACCACCTTGGTAAATGAAAAACCAACCCGACTCATGCCAAATAAACCCATTTTGGCCCTTTACCCAACATGTTCATTGTGTTTCTCTTATTTGAAATATATTATTTCTTTCTTCTGGTCATTAACAATAATTACTTTTTTAGAAATATTGAAGGTTTCGCTATACTCTCAAACCAAGGATTTAATGACCTCGACAGTTGCGACATAGAAGCCCGGGCCCCATGGCTTCTGCAGGTCTTACTATTTTCCACAAGAGGTATACATATTTAAAGAAGGCAAATGATAAAATAAAGTATTATACTTGACATCATTTGCTTTTGTGGGTAGCGAACAAAAAATTTTGCTTTTGTGAGTACTATACTTTCAAATTCATCATTTTTAGGGTATTTTGCGAAATTTTTGGACATTTTTGCCCCTCTTAGCTAATAGAAATTTTTTTTACCGAAGGGCAAAAATGTCACATAGTACCCTAAAGAGGATAAATTTGAAAGTTTAGTACCCACAAAAGCAAAAAAAAAAAAAAATTCACTACTCACAAGAACAAATTATGGCAAGTATGATAATTTTTTTTATCATTTGCCCTTTAAACAACACTAAAACTTAATGTTCACTTATAAGTAGTAATAACAATAGTACACTCGTGATGAATCGTTTGTTATGGCAGAGGTTAAGTGGAACACCCGGAATGGCAAGGAGCTCCAGCTAGTACTAGTTCATACAGTGAAGCGAATCTTGCAGTTAGATATTCCTTTTGATTCTTTCCCTAATGTAAGCTTTCAAGAAGATGCAATAGATATACATATTTATACGAAGGATTTATCACATGATACTCAAACGTACCTTTTCATTTGTCACGTTTTAGTCATTACACTTTCTTTTAACATCTTATTTATTAAGATGACATATTCTTTTGGATATACATATTCTTCCGGGACCTAAAGGCAATTCAGTAAAATGTATAGAAACTACAACAGGTTGTCGTGTGTATATACGAGGAAAAGGATCCATCAAGGATCCCAATAAGGGTCTATAACATAAAGATTTATATAATCTGATTCATTATTGATTATATGCAACTTAAAGTAAGAGAAGCTAAGGGGGAGACCGGGCTATGAGCATTTAAATGAACAGCATCCCCTGGTTTGTCAATGTACACTATGGAAACTGGCAACTATAGCTACTTAAGTCCATGTAAACCAATTTACAAGGTAGATTACGGTTTGGACTTCCATGAACTTAACTAAAAAAATCTACTTGACAAAGGATGCAACGGGGTCGCTACTGTTAGGATAAACCCCATAACCCAATAAAATTTTCATATAGACAAGGTAAAACAGCTGGCACAACAAAAAATTGATTCGGTAATTGAAAGGTATCCAAACAACAGCAATATCCATTCCAGAATTACAGAAATTTCTATATGAATCAAATGTTAGAGTGGGGGAAAACTTATGCTGAGCCAAAATTGTTGAACTTCAGTTACAATCATTTATGTTTCGAAAGAGACTTGAGCATACAACAAGTTGGTTGAGATGAATCAAAGAAGTTCTTGAACCTAAAATCACTATTCTGTGTTGTAACCCACTGGTAAGAAGACTAATGTAGGTGCAATGTTAGCATATTCGCACAGCAGCCAACCTAGTGGTACCCAACTGATGTAAGCATTGTTAACCGCAGCTCTGTTTATACTTTCTACTATGTTCTTTTACACTTTTGGGAGATGGTAGACTTTGTCTAGCAACATGCTAGACTTTCCATATTTTTTAAGGAAATACTCATGACTTTCTGTCTTTCTCCAAACATCACCTAACACTACTAATGCCTTTACTCCTCTAATCCTGAGTGTACATGCATATCATTTCTTGTTCACACATAAGCATTTACACGTTCAAATGTTGCATATTCAATGACTAATAAACTCATGTTTGTATTTACAGATTATTCAAAATAGACCCCAAGCAAAACGAGAGGAGAATGTAACGGGTTAAAGGCTTCTTCATCATTTTTAACACAAAAGCGATATCTATAAAGGACATTCCCCATTCTCAATAACAATTAGAGACAGGGAGCAAAAGTAACACTATTCATCGAATAATAAAAATCACATTAAACTTGAGAATGCCGATTTCACTAACCTAAAAAATATATATATAATAATAATAAATAAATAAATAATAGCATATATACTGTATCTATAATCGCATAATATTCCATAAAAACTAAAATAGATGAAAGTGTTTCCACACCTTGGTTACAAAATAGGTCCCTCCGTCCTTAGGTAAGTTGTACTTTATTAATCCACACCTTAAAATGTGGCCTTCATCATCTTGATCAACTATCATGAGAATAAATATGTAAATCCGAGTGATCAAGCAAAAGTAGTGATTCCTTGTAAGAGCCCATGTAGAAGGAGTCCACTACTCCAGAAATCCCAAGATTCTTGATTTGTTTTGAGCAGGGGTCGTAAACATCAAGTGTCGTAAACCTTTCGTCCTCCTTTCGAGTTTGAAATATAGTTTCACCATTCTTCTTAAACCCCAATATTTTATCTACTGGTGTGCAAATTGTGAATAGCTTTGTAAAAGACAAATCATGCTCAATCACCCATACACCACAACATTGACATTGTGCTCCCTCGACATTAGTGGCACCATACACAAGAAGAGATTCCCTTAGCTTAGAGAAGGAGACACATGAGTACATCTCGTATGCTAAGGTATCTGGTAGGTCTACCACTTTAAACTCCTTGGTAATCAAATCGAATGTCACAACCATATTATTTATGGTATATTCGAAATCATCATCAAAAATATCAGCACCCCAATAGATAAACCTATCAATAACAACCTGAGATGACAGAGAATAAGGCAAATTGCTACATGGGATCACATTCCAAACACCGGAGCTTAATGTAAAAACTTCAGCATGCCAAGGCGTGCCAATTCTATATTCTATTTTCACAACGGTAGGATCTTTAGTGACAGGACAAACCCCGAAACGAAAATCAATCTCAATATGAGTCTCGGGGTCATAACTAGGGACAGCAATACGAAACAATTTTCGGATAGAAGGGTTCCAAATGACAACCATCGATTCCTTATAACCTATATGGAAACCATAGAAACACAGCAATCCATGAGACGCACCAACAACCTTTATAATATTATATTGTTGAAGCAAAGGAGAAATGGAGCAAAATCTTGTTGTATCTTAAAAGTTTCAATGTTATCATCTTCTACTAAACGAATAAACCTGTCCCCAGATTCCAGTATTAAACTTAGAATATGACTATGTGGCTGAGTGTGGCGTAGACGTCCCTATTTTGAAGTTCCTGTTGCATTTTTTGTCCTTGTAGTATGGCCAAATTACAGATTTGGTCCTTGCGGTATGGCCAAAATGCAGATTTACTCCCTAAAACTTTAACGCCGTCTGGGCCATGGGACCAAACATGCAATGGAAACTTCAAAATGGGGACGTTCAGTGTACTTTCAAAGTTTTGAGGATCAAATATGCAATTTATCCATACCACAGGGATCAGAAATGCAATTAACTCTAATTTCATTTATTTGCTTTGTTTTATGTGAGTCGTGAAATTGGATCAAAACATTGTTCGCGGGCTCGCAGCTCAAATTTTATGTACTCTCCATTCTACTCAGGTATGATTTTGAAAGGTCTTAATCTGACCCGTGGGTCTATTCGGGGTTATGTTTCATCTCTAGCCGATCAACAAGGCATAATATCGTAAAAATAAACAAGGCAAACGGATTAAAAATCACCCACAGTGTACTTAGAATTCATAAACCACCTTGGTAAATGAAAAAACCAACCCGACTCATGCCAAATAAACCCATTTTGGCCCTTTACCCAACATGTTCTTGTTTCTCTAATTTGAAATATGCTATTTCTTTCTTCTGGTCATTAACAATAATTACTTCTTTTAGAAATATTGAAGGTTTCTGCTATACTCTCAAACCAAGGATTTAATAACCTCGACAGGCTGCGACATAGAAGCCCGGGCCCCATGGCTTCTGCAGGTCTTACCATTTTCCACAAGAGTTATACATATTTAAACAACACTAAAACTTAATGTTCACTTATAATAACGATAGTACACTCGAGATGAATCGTTTGTTATGGCAGAGGTTAAGTGGAACACCCGGAATGGCAAGGAGCTCCAGCTAGTACTAGTTCATACAGTGAAGCGAATCTTGCAGTTAGATATTCCTTTTGATTCTTTCCCTAATGTAAGCTTTCAAGAAGATGCAATAGATATACATATTTATACGAAGGATTTATCACATGATACTCAAACATACCTTTTCATTTGTCACGTTTTATTCATTACGCTTTCTTTTAACATCTTATTTATTAGGATGACATATTCTTTTGGATTTTAGTTCAACTTTGTTGGCCAGCTTCCAGGACCTAGAGGCAATTCAGTAAAATGTATAGAAACAACAACGTTTTCGTGTGTTTATATACGAGAAAAAGGATCCATCAAGGATCCCAATAAGGGCCTATATCATAAAGATTTATATAATCTGATGGTTTTCGTATCTAGTATTTGATTATTGATTATATGCAACTTAAAGGAAAGGAAGCTAAGGGGGAGACCGGGCTATGAGCATTTAAATGAACAGCGTCCCCTGGTTTGTCAATGTACACTATGGAAACAGGCAACTATAGCTACTTAAGTCCATGTAAACCAATTTGCAAGGTAGATTACGGTTTGGACTTCCATGAACTTAACTAAAAAAAATCTACTTGACAAAGGATGCAACGGGGTCGCTACTGTTAGGATAAACCCCATAACCCAATAAAATTTTCATATAGACATGGTAAAAAAGCTGGCACAACAAAAAATTGATTCGGTAATTGAAAGGTATCTAAACAACAGCAATATCCATTCCAGAATCACAGAAATTTCTATATGAATCAAATGTTAGAGAGGCGGAAAACTTATGCTGAACCAAAATTGCTGAACTTCAGTTACAATCATTAATGTTTCCTAAGAGAATTGAGCATACAACGAGTTGGTTGAGATGAATCAAAGAAGCTCTTGAAAGTAAAATCACGATTCTGTGTTGTAACCCACTGGTAAGAAGACTAATGTAGGTCCAATGTTAGCATATTCGCACAGCAGCCAACCTAGTGGTACCCAACTGATGTAAGCACTGTTAACCGCAGCTCTGTTTCTACTTTCTACTATGTTCTTTTACACTTTTGGGAGATGGTAGACTTTGTCTAGCAACATGCTAGACTTTCCATATTTTTTAAGGAAATACTCATGACTTTCTGTCTTTCTCCAAACATCACCAAATAACACTACTAATGCCTTTATTCCTCTAATCCTGAGTTACAGTACATGAATATTATTTCTTGTTCACACATAAGCATTTACACATTCAATGACTGATAAACTCATGTTTGTATAATTGTATTTACAGACTATTCAAAATAGACCCCAAGCAAAATGAGAGGAGCATGTAACGAAGCAAAGGCTTGTTCATAATTTTTTTACACAAGCAAAAAGACATCTGTAATGGACATTCCCCATTCTCAATATACGATTAAAGACAAGGAGCAAAAGTAACACTATCCATCGAAAAACAAAAATCGCATTAAACTTCAGAATGACGATTTCACTAACCTTGCTACAAAGCACATATTTGGGGGAAAAAAAGTAGCATATAGTGTAATCTACAATCGCATAAGTTTCCATAAAAAACTAAAATAAATGAAAGTGATTTTTCTACACCTTAGCTACAAAATAGGCCCCTCCATCCTTAGGTAACTTGTAATTTATTAATCCACACCTTAAAAATGTGTCCTTCGTCATTTTGATCAACTATCGTCACAATAAATATGTAAATCTGAGTGATCAAGCAAAAGTAGTGATTCCTTGGAGCCCATGAAGAATGAGTCCCCTAATTTAGAATTCCCAAGATTCTTGATTTGTTGTGAGTAGGGGTCGTAAACATCAAGTGTTGTAAACATTTCGTCCCCCGTTATTTGAAATATAGGTTCACCACTCTTCCTAAACCCGAGTATATAATAACAATATACTGGTGCGCCAAAGCCGCCAATTGAGAATAGCTTTCTAAAAGACGAATCATGCTCCATCACCCATACACCACAACATTTTGCTCCGTCAACATAAATAGATCCATACACAACAAGAGACTCCCCTAGCTTAGAAGGGAGCACATGTGATAAATATAGCTCGTTGCTTAAGCTATCTGGTAGGTTTACCACTTTGAATTCTTTAGTAATCAAATCAAATGACACTATATATTTTGCAATAGAATACCAATCACTAGCACCCCAATAAATAAACCTATCTATAACAACTTGAGTTGAATTATCAAGTTTAATTGATTGACGAGGCAAATTACCACTTGGAATCTCATTCCACACATGCGAACTCAATGTGAAAAATACAACATGCCAAGGCTTGCGAATTCTACAAATTATTTTCACAACAATAGGATCTCTAGTGACGGGACAAACCCCGAATCCAAAAACAAGCTTATAGAGATTCATGTAATCATAAGGGGCAGTTCCAATACCAAATGATTTTCCAATTGACGGGTTCCAAATAACAACCATCCTTTTTTTATAACCTTGATGGAGACCATACAAACACACTAATCCATGACATGCACCAACAACCAATGGAAAATAATTTTTAAGAAATGGAGACATAATAAATGGAGCATGCTCTTGTTGTTGTACCTTAAAACTTTCACTGTTATCGTCGTCTACCAAACAGATAAACCTGTCCACAGAACCTAGTGATCTTCTTAAAATACAACTATGTGGCTGCGTGTGGTGGGGTTCGTACCCATTGATAAACTCAGAGCTGTCAATGAAAGATTTCCATGGTTTGGAAACGGACCTGAATCGAATCAATGACTTGACATCATAAACCTTTTTGATGATTTCCAATTGGATTTCAAATGGTATGTCGTCTGACATTTTTGAAGTTTTCTTTGTAGGGTTTATGTTTCCAGCGATAAGAAGAGTATGCAATGAACGATTACTTTGGCTGTTTAGAACTCCCGGGGCTTCTTTTATAGCCCTCTTTTCTTTATTTAAATCGTCCATGTGGTTTGTCATGTATCATGGTTTAGTCCCTAAACCTTTTCTTCAAATCCAGTCCCTGTGGTTTTGACCTGTTGTCGGTTTAGTCTTTTGACCCTAACTTCGTTAAACTGACTTAGTTTGACCAAATGGGGTTCAAAAGAGGGACGGATCTAGGGGGTTGGATTTTTTCAACATAGTGTTAATTTTTGAAAAAAACACTGATTTTTCTTAAATACATCGTAAATGCACCCGGTCCTTCGAAATGTGTTTCCAGATTACGATTCAAAGATTTTTCAACCAAGTCGTATTTTGTCGTACATTCGTCAGTGGTTCAAAACACAAACAACATCTCTTCTTGATTTTCTCCATGAAAACACATAAACATACTATCTAGTTGAACTTTGGTTTTGTATATGAAACTAACATTTGTAAAAAGAAATTGTGTATTCGGATTTTGGATGAAGGATTACCTTGTTGTACAGATTGAGTTTTTTTTACATATTCACATTGCGGTCTAAATTTTGAACTAAAGCAATTATTAATGCAAAAAAGTTCGAATGGAGGCGAGGCTATAAAATCACAAAAGAAGATCTAACATAAATAATGTTCTATGGTGTTTTTTTGGTGTCTTATAGTGGTTATACATTGTTGAATTAATTTTGATGGGTTCTGTTTATATGAGCTTAAAGTTGTCTATTTGTTAATGACAAAAAAGGGTAGCGGCGTAGCTTGTTGCTCACTTACCTTCCACCTCTATGTAAATTTCAAATGAATATCATTTGTTTATGACATTGTAAAAAAAATTTGTCTATTTGTATGTGTTTGGTTTGTTGAAAGATGCAAAGAATATGAGTGTTTGAAGTAGATGGTAGTCAGAATTATTGTGAGGTGGTCGGATTTTAATGAACGAATGAAGATGATGAGTACGGTGTCTGATGATGGAGGATTACAGGGAATATTAATGGAATTATATATTATGATGAATGAAATTAGTTATAAATAATATTAATAATAAAAGTGTTGAATTGTTTTGGAGGAGGAACAGACTTGGTATGGACAAAAGGTTCGAGATGGCTGTTGCATGGGACGACATTCGTCCTAGAGGAAATATTATTGCATGGACGTATATTGTATGGTTTCCGCATTGTATTCCTCGTCATGCATTTCATCTATGGATAGTTATGAAGCATAAGCTTAAGACTCAAGATCAACTGAGACATTGAGATGTTAGTCCTTCGACTAACTTAGACATGTTTCAGTGCCTGTTATGTGAATTGCAACCGGACTCACACAACCATCTTTTTTACGAATGCTCATTCTCATCGCAAGTTTGGTCTTTTGTTAAGAGTCAAGCTGGACTGCATCAAGTTACTTCTTCGTTGGATGCTATTGTTACATGGCTGATCCCTCTAGCTAGAAAACATTTGGCTCAAAGTGTCATTTCAAAGATTGTGCTCGTTGCTTCAACATATTTCACTGGGGAAGAGAGGAACACATGGGCAAAATCATGCGTTGTGATTAGTAAATACAAAGTCAAAATTGAATTGACTTCAGTCAAAATTGATAAATTTTGTGTATATAAAAACACGAAAAAAACTTATATGTCAATAACGTGAGGAAAAAAACTTTAAAAAAGCAGAATTGATAATATAAACTTCAAGGACCTAAATGTAAACAACATAAATCCTACCTTATTCCCAGCTGCAACGACCAAAAAACCCGAAAACCATATTCCCACCTCCGATCACCACCAATCGGGACACATTCGGGATCTAAAAATTCGTTGTATGTTTGTACAAATGGAAATCACAATGGAAAACGGAATTTTTGGTTAATCAAAGGTATGTTTTCAATTTATATCAGCATGTAATGTATAACCGACGAGCACCCTTACTGGTCCATACCAATTTATGTCTCAGAAGGGCCAGAACTGAAAGGATGGCACAAAGAGTCGCATTGTATGCACTTTATAGTAACTCGCTTACTCAAGAAGCAAAAGTATCACTTTACGACTCAAAGGATAGTGTTTCAGTGGTCAGATACAAGCACAAAACAGGGTTCATAGTCTTGTAAAAAGGTAAAATACCATTGAGAACAGCAATTGTGTCATGTATTTGACGGTCGTTCAGTATCCAACATTTTGCACAGGTTTTCAGCCTGCTATGGATGCTATTGAACTCTGTGGCATTCGTTAGCTGATATACAGGCCTGCCATTTGTTGGTTGTAGAAGTACCGGGTCATATGCACATTATCGGTAGTTTACTATGAAAATAAAATGCTGGGGAGACTTGTGCTGCTCATACCAAGCACCGTCTCCTGGTTTGCTCACATGCACTCTCGGTAACTGGCAACTATAGCTACTTAAGTCCAGGTAAACCAATTTACTTACTACTCTTTATAATAAACAATTAAAAATTGTTTACAAACTTATCACGGCAATATGTGTTCGGTTTGGTCCAGTTTGTATTCAGTTCGGTTTCGCCATCAGAAATTCTCAATTAGAATAACCCGAGAGACCCAAAACCTGAACCTACGAACACCCTTACGGCTCCATAACCGATTAATGCCACAAAAGGGCCACAACAAAAAGGATGCCACAAACAGTCACATAGTACAGTCTTTATAGTAACTCCGGTACTCAAAGTGGTGATCAGATATCACAGCTTCCAACAATTAAGAGCATTACTGCAAGAAACAAAAGTCTCAGTTGACTCTACGAGTCAAAGGATCGTGTTCACTTTACCCAAGCACTAACATGGATTATAGTCTTGCAAATATAAAAAAACAAGAATTGTGTCACGTACACGGCGGTCGTTTAGTATCCAATCTTTTGCAATGGTTTTCAGCCTGCTATGGATATTATTGACCTATGTGGCATTTGTTACTATTGGATGTTAATTCACAAGCCTCTCTAATGATCATCGTTGGGCTGTGTAAGTACCGGGTCATTTGCACATCGACAGATAGTTTACTATGAAAAGTGAAATGCTGGGAAGAGTTGTGCAGCTCATACCAGGCACGACCCGCTAGTTTGTTCATGTGCACTATGGAAATTGGCAACTATAGCTACTTAAGTCCATGTAAACCAATTTACGAGGTAGATTACGGTTTAGATTTCAGTGAACTTAACTCAAAAACATCTAATTTACGAGGTATATTATGGGTCGCTACTGTTAGGATAAACCCCATAACCCAAAAACACTTTTTTTCAAGTAAAACATTTGGATCGTAAGGTTTCCAAACAATAGCCCCCAAGTGGCACAAAAAAATTCTGATTCTGTAATTGAAAGGTTTCCAAACAACAGCAATACCCATTCCAGAATAAAATGTTATATAATAGTAGTGATCGTTAAGTAGTTACACTCATTTTATGTTTCCCAAATGGCATACAATGAGTAGGTTGACATGAATCATAGATGCTTCTTGAACCTACTGTCACTATTTTGAGCTGTAACCCACTGGTAAGAAGTCAAAGTCTATTGTAGGTGATAAGAGCTTGATCACATTGCAGCCCCCTAGTGGTACTCAACTGATGTATAGCTCTGTTTCTACTTTCTTCTAGTAAAAAGTAAAAAATAAAAAGAACCAAATAATAAGAGTCATGTTATTTCCCATGGCCAAATAACATGACAATACAGACTTCCATACTAGACACAACATACTAAAACCAAACTAGACTGACAGAACAACAAAGAAAACACTTCTGAATACACTAGCACCAGTAATCAATAGGAAACTGTCAAAGAGGACCATATCAGCAGCATCAAAAAATCCATACAAAACACAACCAATTCAGGATTCTACAAACTCAATTACTAGAACCAGGAAACTATCCTTATAGAACTACTATCAACAACGCAGAAACCAAAACTCTTAAAGAAAGTTACCTAATCTTCCAAAGTACACAATCACAAGGGAGAAGAGGATCAAACAATGTTGAGTTCAACACCAAGATACATAACAAACTCGATTCTCAGAAACAATGCTAGCTTCTCAAAACTCATTCAAGATCAAAAAATAGCAAATTCAGCCACTTAGGTACAGGAAACTACCCTTATCGAGCCACTATCATTAACGACAAAAATCAACATACACCAAATGAATGTTACCTAATCTTGATAGTACCGATTTCACTAATCTTGCTACAAAGCACATATTTGAAAAATATGTAGCATATACGGCATCTGCAATCTCATAATATTCCATAAATAGCATGAATTAAAAACATTTAAAAGAGTAATAAACAACTAAAGTAGATGAAAGTGATTTTTCCACACCTTAACTACAAAATCCGCCCCGCGGTCCTTAGGTAACTTGTAATTTGTAAATCCACACACCTTAAAATGTGGCCTTCGTCATTTTGATGAACTATTGTCAGAATAAATATGTAAATTTGAGTGATCAAGCAAAAGTAGTGATTCCTTGTAAGAGCCCACGAAGAATGAGTGCTCTACTCCAGAAATCCCAAGATTCTTGATTTGTTGTGAGGAGGGGTCATAAAGATTAAGCGTGGTAAACCCTTCCTCCTCCTTTCGAGTTTCAAATATAGGTTCACCACTCTTCCTAAACCCCAGTATTTTATAAAAAACTGGTGCGCCAATTGTGAATAGCTTTCTAAAAGACGAGCCATGCTCCATCACCCATACACCACAATGAACTGCTCCCTCGGCCTCAATGAGTCCATACACAACAAGAGACCCCCTTAGCTTAGAAATAGACACGGACATGGACATAAACATTAATAGCTCGTTTGTTAAGGTATCAGGTAGGTCTACCACTTTAAACTCCTTGGTAATCAAATCAAATGACACAACCATATGATTTGTGGTAGATTCGCCATCATTAGTAGAAGTCTCCTCACGTGCACCCCAAAAGATAAACCTATCTATAACAACCTGACTTGACTTATTAAGTCTAACTGATTGACGAGGCAAATTACCACTTGGAATCACATTCCAAGTACCCGAGCTCAATGTAAAAACTTCAACATGCCAAGGCATGTTATCTGCACATACAATCTTCACAACAGTAGGATCAAAATTGACAGGACAGACCCCGAAACCATAAAAAGTCTGAGTTGGAGTCCGAGGGACATATTCTGGTAGAACAATGCCAAATGATTTTCCGATAGAAGGGTTCCAAATAACAACCCTCCACTCCTTAGAACCATTATGCAAACCATAAAAACAGAGTAATCCATGACACGCACCAACAACGCTTGTAAAAAAATACTGATTAAGCAAAGGAGACAGAACAAATGGAGCTAACTCTTGTTGTTGTACCTTAAAAGTTTCACTGTTATCATCATCTACTAAACGAATGTACTTTGCCTCATCCAGAAAACCATCAGATATGTAGCTTATAATAAAACTATGAGGCTGCGTGTGGCGGACGCCGTAACCTTTGATAAAGTCAGAGCTGTCAATAAACGACTTCCAAGGTTTCGAAACGGACCTGAACTGAATCAATGACTTGAGATTAGACACTTTTTTGATGATTTCCATTTGGATTTCAAATGGGATATTGTCTGACATTTTTTAAAAAGGCTTTTTCTAGGGTTTTTGATAACTTTTGAAATAGGTTGAATTAGTGAAAACTGAAAAGTGGGTTTTGAAGAGGAGGTGATTTTGGATCTGGGTTTTTACGGGCGTCGTCTGCCGTCGTTATACGCCGGAGATGTAGTGGTGTACTGGTGTGTGTTGTGTAAAAGGTTAGGGTTTGTGTAACTAACGAGTGACTGATAATAGAATATTAGAATTGTAAAAATTTGAAATTTGGGGGCGTTATTTTGAGTGTTTTTCATAGTCTCGTCACTGCCACATCACCATAACAAACATTCACAACAAACCACACAAACCCTCACTCACCCACAACAAACTTCAACTTACTCATTCTTCCCACATACACATTTATTCACACACACAACCATACAAAATAATAATAATAAAAAAAAAAAAAAAAAAAAATGTCATCAAATATAGCTCGTCGTCCTGGACGAAGAGCCTTGCATGAAGAGCCACGACTAGGTGCCATGTCACTCCACCTGGACGACGGCACACAACAAGCCCACACTGGGTGCTCTACGTATCCCAGAAGTGATAAGAATGTCATAAACACATGTCTAATTTTATGGCTAATTTGGATCTTGAAACACATGTTAAAATGTCAAAATTATATAATAGGAAAGAGAAGTAGTACAATCCATGTGTCATTTATTTAGTGACAAATAAGCTTTTTGGGTATTTATCTTTTTAAGAGATAAATAAGCTTTATAAGTAGAATTATAATAATAGACTAGTTTTATTCATTTTAAAAAAAAAAAGTGATGTTACATCCCCACATAATTCATAAAAAAAAAACTTTCATATATACATGTGTCAAATAAATATGAATAATGAAATAAAAAAGAAAATTTTTAACACAATGTGATTGATATAACTCACATGATACATGTATATACGAAAGTTATTTTGTAAAATATATATATGGATCTTGTTAAATTTATACAAAGTAATTCATACAAAACTAAAAGTTATGAGTATCAACCCAACCAACCTCCTCTTATGGTTGATACTTCATATAGAGTTTTACAATACAAAGAGTTTATAGATTTAGAATACAAAATTGACTAACAACTATAAACCAGCTGTGTGAGAAAACGCACACACAGAAAACTAAAAAACTAACTATCTAATGAGAAGAGATGAGGCTTATATAGCCTTGACCAAGCCCCTTGACTCCAAAATCCAACTTGAGCTATCAACACCCTTTGACTTCTAGAATTGTCTCTAAAGCCCCTTGAACTTTCCTTTTCTTGCTATCCACAAACCTGCACACATAAAACAACCAAACCAAGAATACACTATTGACACAATAAGCCCTTAGCTTATCTTTCAACATTCCCCCTTAAGCTAAGGCTTATAGAAATCCTTAAGCTTCAGCATATCACAGAACTTTCTGTGCTCAATCACACTCAACCCCTTTGTAAAAATGTCGCAATATTATTTTCAGATTTAACTTTGATAGTTTTAATAATGCCTTCACTATTTTTTCCTTATAAAGAACAAGTCAATTTCAAAATGCTTTGACCTTTCATGAAGAACATCAATTTCAAAATGTATTGTGATAACAGAGATCTTTGTAAAATACATTTCTGAGAACATCAACTCGCAACTTAAGATCTTTGCAAATCTTTAAGATCCATATAATCTCACAAGTAACATTACACATAGCCACGAACTCGCCTCGTGAAGATCTAGCTAACACAGATTGCTTCTTGCTTTTCCAAGAAACAAGATTATTTCCGTAAAAACAAAGAAACCCAAATCACGATTTTCTAGTAATTTTGCATTTTGCCCAATGGAATCAACAAATACTTTCATATCACAACTATCACTTTTGCCAAAAGAAATCCTTTACCGGTGATTCTTTAAGATACATTAAGATTCTAAAAGCAAGTTTTAAGTGAGACTGCATTGGACTATGCATCACCTGACTTAAGCAATGTACAACATAAGACAGATCAGGCCTAGTCAATGTTAAGTAAATAAGTTTTCCAACAAGCTTTTGATAATTGTTTACACCAGATAAAGGCTCATCTTTAACTTTATTTTTCTGCTTATTCTTATCAGAGACATTCACTGATTCAATTGGTGTCTTACTTGGTTTACAAGCAAGCATGCCAAACTCAGCAAGAACTTCTAAACAATATTTTCTTTGGGTAAGACACAACCCAGTATTGTCTTCTAAAACTTCTATACCCAGAAAATACTTTAACTTTCCCAAGTCTTTAATAAGAAACTTTGTTCTTATAAAATCTTTAACCTTGTTAATCTCATCAACATTATTACCAGTAATGACTATATCATCTACATATACCAGTAAAACAAGAAACACATCTTTATCAGTTTTAGTGAACAAAGAAAAATCACTTTTACTTTGACAAAAACCATTTTCCTTTAACACAAAAACAAGTTTCTCATTCCACTTTCTTGGTGCTTGTTTTAAACCATATAAAGACTTGTTTAGTTTGCACACCCTTTTATCATTTTTATCAAAATACCCTTCAGGTAATTGCATGTAAACATCTTCTTCAAGCTCACCATACAAAAAAGCATTATTAATGTCTAACTGAAATAAAGGCCAGGCATTTTGTACAGCAATGCTTATTATGATTCAAATAGTAACAATTTTGATAACATGAGAAAATGTTTCCTCATAGTCAATTCCTTCCTTTTGACTATAGCCTTTGGCAACCAGCCTGACTTTATATCTTTCAACACTTCCATCAGACTTATATTTAATTTTCCAAACTCACTTACACCCAATTGCTCTTCTCCCAGCAGGGAGTTCAACAATAACCCAAGTATCATTTCTGTTAAGAGCTTCTATTTCAAGATTCATAGCATCAATCCATCTGTTATCCTTTATAGCTTCATAATATGTTTTAGGTTCAACAATTTTATTGAGACTAGTAGAAAACACATAATTTTCTTTACTGAGTTTGCTATAGTTAATGATTTATCAATACCATATTTTATTTTTCCATCTAAAACATAATCACTCAACTTAACAGAATACTTGGATTTCTATTAGACTTTCTCGTGTAATTTTAATATTAGCTTGTCTCATGCGGGTGAAACTTGGTGTAACAACAAGATCATGAAACATGTCATTAAATTCTTGCTAATAATCATCATCACCCTCGATATATTTTCATTATCTTCAAGTGTAGATTCTCCAAGTCTTCTTTATTTGCATCATCGTGATATCGTGATGCTCCCCTCATCCTAACTGATATCATCAGATATACCTCCTAAAGAAGACTGGTCTATGCCCTCACTTTTTTCAGATTTTTTACTGTACTTCTCTCTCTTATCATCATAGGGATCATCTGAGTTCCCTAGGCCAGAGTTAAAGAAATTTTGATTGTTTATATTTTGAAAAAGAAATTCAAAACCTTTGTTTTCAGATGTGTGTTTAAAAGGAAAAACAGTTTCATAAAATTTCACATCTCTTGAGTAAAAAATCCTTTTTGTTTCTAAACTGACCAACTTATATCCTTTCTTATCAAAAGAATATCCTACAAAAACACATTTCTCTGACCTAGAAGACAACTTATCAGAATTATTTAGCACAGTTGAAAAACATAGACACCCAAAAACTTTTAAAAGAGAGAGATTTGGTTCACAGTTATAGATTAACTCATATGGTGTTTTTCCAGACAGCACTGAGCTAGGTGTCCTGTTAATTAAGTAAACTGCATTTAGAACACATTCAGACCACATGTTCAAAGGAATCCCCCCTGAAACATGAGGGCTCTAGCAACATTTAATAAGTGTATGTGCTTTCTCTCAGCTAAACCATTTTGTTGAGGGGTATAGGAACAAGAAGTTTGTTGATGAATCCCATGTTCTTTGCAAAATTTTTCCATATTTTGATTAACAAACTCTGTTCCATTGTCACTTCTAAAAACTTTAACAGTTTTATCAAACTGATTTTTAACCAAATTATAAAAAGTAACAATATGTGAAAACACTTCAGTTTTCCCTTAACAAGAACACCCAAACAGCTCTTGAAAAATCATCAACAACAGTCAAAAAATACTTATACCCTTCTTTACTTTGAACTTTGTATGGACCCCAGACATCCAAATGAACAATCTGCCCAACTGCAGTAGTCTTATGTTCACTTAAAGGAAAGGGTTCCCTAGTTTGCTTAGCCTTGTGACACACATCACAAGGATCATTCTTGGAATCATTATCAATATTAAGTTTGTGTTTTAGAATGTTCAGAACTTGGTCAGAGGGATGACCAAGCCTGTTATGCCATATACACTTAGATAAACAACAAGCTTGAGTATTATGATTTATAAGTTTTTTACCTGTATTAAGAAAATACAGTCCATTGTTTTGATTACCAGTCCCCATCTGGGTCTTTAGAACAGAATCCTGAAGAATACAAACATCTTCATCAAAGATTACTCTACACTTATTATCCTTGTTCAACTTATGAACTGATAACAAACTGACTTGATATCCAGGTACAACCAAGACATCAGTTATAATCAATTTATCAATCAATTTTAAACTACCAATATGAGTAACTTGAGCTTTAGTACCATTAGGATGACCAACTGTCATATTAAGTTTGGACACATCAATCACATTAAACATGTTTAACACAGTGTAAGTCATATGTTGACTTGCACCAGAATCAATAATCCAACCAATGTACAGATTATATGTGCTTATATTAGTGTTATGATTAAAAAATCTTGAGTGACTAAAACTGATAACACAGTTTATACCTACAATGTTTGCAGTCATACTGCTGCATCCAGATTTATCACTAATCAAAGCCATAAGTTTCTTAAACTGTTCATCTGTAAAAGAATTAGATGAACCAGCAGGCCTATCCTTTTGCCTTGAAACAACATTGTTACTAGCATTGTTTTTATTAGCATTATTTTTCTTTTGAAACCCAGAAGGATACCCAACCAATTCAAAACATCTATCAGCAGTATGACCATTCATTTTATAGTTAGTACAAACCAAATTAGGCCTAGTAAGCCTTCTGAACTGATTGTTATTATTGAAAGTAGTGTTCTTATTGGCAGACCAATTAGAATTTCTAGGATTAGTCCTAGAAACAAAAGTAGTATTATCAGATTTAGAAGTAGTATGATTTGAAGTATCAGAAGACTCATCCACGGATAAAGTGGCAAAGGCCCTTTCACATCGTGAATAGGGTCGAGTGAGGATAAAACTCTTGATAGAGCATAAACCTCATCTAACCCCATGATAAATTGCATCGTTTAATGAGATTATTATGATCTTTAATTCAATGAGAGACTTCACAAGTACACTGGAAGGCGTGCTAGGGGAGTCATATTGCCCACAGAGCATTAAACTTATGGTAATATTCAAAGAGAGTTATTCCAGATTGTATGAAAGAATGTATTTTATAATGCATATTAAAGATTATAGAGGCATCTTGTTTATCATATGTTTCTTTTAATTCATCCCATACATCCTTAGCATTTTTAGAAAAAATATGTCCTATAAACACATCTTGAGAAACACATCCAAGAATCCAAGACAAAACCACATAATTGCACCTATCCCATTTTTCTTGCAAAAAACCACCTTCTTTAGGTCTAGTTATTTTTCCATTTATAAAACCAAGTTTGTTTTTAGTATGGATTGCCATAGAAATAGCAGCAGACCATACTTTATAATTCTCATGTCATTTTAGTTTAAAAACAATTAAAGGTATACCATTAGTGTCATTACTGTGCAAAAACAATGGGTCAAATTGATCAAGATGATCAACATCATTAGAACCAGATGCCTTATCCTTATTCTTATCATCAATAGCCATACTGATGACTCAAAGGATAACAAAAACACAACAAAAAACAAATACACCTTATACCACCTTCAATCACAAGCAAACCACCAATTATCAACAACTCCAACACAAACAATTCCCTTAACCTACACTTCGTCAAATGCAATTCTAAAAATCCTAAGAAAAACCTATAAGAGAGTGTGAGTGGTGTTATCACACACCCCAATTTACTGTTTTGCGTGAATGGAATTCTCGGGATAGCTATCATAGCACCACATTCATAATATATTGAACGACCTAAAGTGTCGTTTGAAAAGAACATCGCTTGATTTATTAAAACAATCGAGTTTACAAAGTATAGGTCCCAAATGTTTACAAAGTTTGGAAACATAAATATATTACAAGTCCAAACGATGTTTTGAAAGAAAGTGCCATGATGTACAATGATGTAAGTCGACGCCATGACTAAAAAGGTGGTTCCTTAACCATGCCATGATGATAATGCCTTAGTTACCGAAAATACATTGCTAAAACGGTCAACAATAATGTTGGTGAGAAATCACGTGTTTATGTAAATGCTTTATACGGCTACACAAGTATAGATCGTGCATGACAATTATGTCACGTAAAATGTTACAATTGCTTAAGCGCATGATACCAAGCTCGGATCGATGTACGCCCAACATAGTGTCTTGCCAAACAACTCTAATAATGTTTATGAATGAAATGCATCCGTATGACAAGTTGGGATTCACCAACTCGGATGGAGGTGTCACCTCGATAGATCTATCCACTCACACACGCTTCTAGAAAATTAACGGCTCATGCATTAAAGTGGGGACTTTTAATCGGCAACTTTGTAACTCAAGCAATGTAAATGAATTTAACATACTTGGTATCGTAATAAAATGTTGTGCAATGTATTCTCCCCCGTAGGTTTGAAATAATGTAAAAACTTGTAAAACGGGGCTATGAAAACTCACTTGATAAACTGGTATGATGACAAGAGTGAGTACACCGAGGTATAATGTGAAACTTTAATCTGGACCTATTACGAATGATATGATATGTAATGAGTTGCAATGTAATGTTATGCATGCATTTCGTATGTTATTTATACCATTTGCGAGTTTTGAAAATATTACTTATCGTAGAAAAATACTCTTTTGACGCCTTGACCCTTCAAAACCGACTTTACAAGTATTTACGCCAAAATGTCATCCTACAATGGTTTTATAATGATTTATAGTGAAATTATCACTTTCGCCGCAAAACAATGTCGCCGGAATTTTCATGAAATTAACAAAATGGCTTTGGAAAATTAGTCGAAAATGGTGTACGCCGATCGTTAGAAAACGAACTCGACGGTTTTGGAAAGTTTGTATCGAAATCTAGAAGTTTCCGTTCAGAGTTTTCGTCAAAAGGTCTCGAACATAAAGATAATAAGGGTTAAAGATGGTGATTTTGGCTAATTGTTATGTAAAAGTGAGTTTCGCCAAGTTTAAACATCCGTAAATAATTTATTACAACTCCGCTATACAAACGACTTGTCGTTTTGAAAATATGCTTTCGGTGATCTTGATTTTATTAGAAGACAATTGTTCCAAAAGTTCCATATCATGGTTAAAAACACCCTCAACATGGACGTTTCACCTACCGTAACACTTGTATCGTAAAAATAATATAGTTTTTCGTAAAATAATAGTTACGGCAATTTTTTTTGAAAACGTGCATATCTTTGTCGTTTCAAATCCGTTTTCTACGATAATACGTCCTTAGCTTCGTATCAAAGTATACTAATATATTTTGATAAGTCGAAATAATTTGCAAAGCTTAAGGCTCGTTTTTGACTCGTACAAGATAAAAATAGTATGCTGAAATTTCGAAAATTATATATTTCGTCGTCAAACTTGTAAAATCCATAACTTCTTCGTTATAACTCCGCTTTTATTCCGCTCAAGCGGCCATGATTCGCTTTTAAAGTATATTTTCTAAATATCAAGGCCAAAATTTCGTGCCTCACCGCTCGGTTTTCCGAAAATCAAAACAAGGACAGAACATAATTTATAATGTGTCGAAAATAGTTTTTCTCGGACAAAACCTATTCTAATCCCTTCAAATCAACTCCAAAACTAATCTAATCCTACCATACACCTTCTTAGGGTGTCATGGGTTCCTAGACATCATCAAGACCAAAGTATACCAAGGGATAATTATAGGATGACTTTATATATATATATATATCTCTAAAATCATGAAAAATGGTATAAATCACATATGTCTTGCATGTTTGTACCAAAAATGAAAAGATAAATATGAGATGATAAGGAAACATGAAAAATGAAAGAAACATGCTTACTAGTTAATATGATGAGGTGTAAAGAACAAGGTTAAACCTATACACTCTTGGTTTTTATTTCAAAACCTAATAAAGAGTATAAACTAGATTGTATAAACACTTGAGAAAAATTTTGATGATGATCCCTTGGTGAACCTCTATGTGGCCGGTTTTGGATGAACAAAAGAGAGAAGAGAAAGTTTTTGTTAACTTGTAGAATGAGATGCATGTATGAGAAAAATGAGTGAGGTATAAGACTTTAAAGTAGAGTAAAATGCAAAACAATCAAAGACCATACATCCTTTAATGCTAACCCTCCCCTTGTCGGCCAAGGGGGGAGGGATGTAGATATTTTGTTTTTTTTTTTTTTTTTTTTTTTTAAACTTGTATAAGTATAATTTGTCAAAAGTGTATAAATAAATGTATAGTTAAATGTACAAGTAAAGGTAAATGGAAACTTTTAGGTAAAAGAGATGTTTAATAGATCAAAATAGAATGTAATGAGATAATAAAAATTGTAAAAATACATTCCTTGTGAAATTTGAGTGATATAAAAATTATCGAGTAATTTTTAAGAAAAACGTCGTAATAATTTAACTTTAACGATTCATATACCAAATAAATTTAAAACACTAGATAAAGTCAAAATATAGTTTATATAACTAAATGTAAGCATAAAAATATGTCGGGATCATTTTTGAAAGTAACGGATTAAATATTCAAAATAATAACTCACGCGATAACGTTTATTAAATATAAAACTTACGCGTTAAAGGTAAAAATGCAATGCCATGAATGAACTAATATGATGCAAATGATGCAAATGAAATGTAGACTAAACTTAGTCCATATGAAATGTACGTGATGATATGATCATGAATTCGCCGCTAAACCTTAAAGGTTACGCGAATTTGGAACAAGTAAACCTAGTTTACGATAAATGTTGAAATAATGAGGCATAAATTGTTTCGAGAAATGACCTGAAAGTACGGGTTGTCACAGTTACAGTGCACGCAAAAGAACCAACAACAATTGATCAAGAAGATCAATCAAGCAAACAAAACCGTAATCAAAGTACAGAAACAAACAAGAAATACAAGAATTAGTTACTTCAACCAATATAACAACACCAAATATCAAGAATCAAAAATCTATTGAATCAATCAAAAGAACAACTCAATCTCGAATTAGGGTTTGATATGAAAACCCTAATTTGTGAAGACATAGTTAATACAATCAAGATTAACAAATCTTGATTATACAAAACCGATTAACACACGTTAATCACAACAAGAACACCAGACCAAGAAACCCCCAATTTTAGAAAACCCTAAAAATTGGTAACGTTCAATTGACCTTCAATTGAAACCCAAAACACTTAATTCAATAGCCAATTAGTCAATTAACACTTAGATCTACTAAGATCTGACCAAGAATCAAAAAACCCTAATTTTTGGGAAAAACCAATTTAGATCAAAACACTTCGTATCAAAGCCAACCTGGCTCTGATACCATGTTAAATTTATACAAAGTGATGATCAAACACTAAATCAATTCATACAAAACTAAAAGTTATGAGTATCAACCCAACCAACCTCCCCTTATGGTTGATACTTCATATAGAGTTTTACAATACAAAGAGT
Organism: Chrysanthemum lavandulifolium; assembly: GCA_022545495.1. Classification (NCBI taxonomy): domain Eukaryota; kingdom Viridiplantae; phylum Streptophyta; class Magnoliopsida; order Asterales; family Asteraceae; genus Chrysanthemum; species Chrysanthemum lavandulifolium. Next base: position 288,240,014 of record CM040241.1, read on the forward strand.
TTAAAGATTCAGAATACAAAATTGACTAACAACTATAAACCAACCCTGTGTGAAAACGCACACAAAAACTAAAAACTAACTATCTAATGAGAAGAGATGAGGCTTATATAGCCTTGACCAAGCCCCTTGACTCCAAAATCCAACTTGAGCTATCAACACCCTTTGACTTCCAGAATTGTCTCTAAAGCCCCTTGAACTTTTCTTTCCTTGCTATCCACAAACCTGCACAAATAAAACAACCAAACCAAGAATACACTATTGACACAATAAGCCCTTAGCTTATCTTCCAACAGATCTAGCATTTTTTTTTTCTTAAAAAAAGTTTCATAAACAAAAAGAATCATAAATAGAAACTTTATAGTTAGATATGTTCGTCATTAACTAATGTAAATATAAGAAAAAAATAAAAATAAATAGATATACATAACACATCCCAATTTTTCTTTTCATTTTGGGTTTTTTATAAACTACAAAACATAATGAAACAAAAAATATAAAGTTTGACAAGTTAAAAATATTACAAATGACAAAGAATGTGGAATATAAATAGATAAAAACTTTCTTATATTGCCGATAGATGTTATAAAAGATTAAAAGGTAAGCAAAGGGTAAAAAATAAAGCAAATTACTTAAATGAACTATTTACATACCAATTTTACTAAACTGAACTCTATTCCAATACTTTACTAAAGTGAACTAAAATTGTCACCATCACAATTTGAAATACACGTGCCTTGGTTATTGTAATAAATAGCTAGCTTTTTTTCATCGACAAATACATAGCTAGTCATCAATCTGCCTTTACTTTATTTATATTGTTGACAATTTGTTGACATACATAGTTATCAATATCCTCACCATTGTACTTTACACACAACCAAAAAGTGCGAGCTATCTCCATTGATCATATTCACCATTTTTTCATAAAGATTTTAATCTTTTTCTAATCATATTCAAAGATTTTTCCACCAATATTCTCATCTTTTTCCAATAGAATGTGTGTTGCCTAGCATGCTTTTTGTTCGCCCAAGAATTTGATCGCCTAGAACTTCGCCCGAAGTTCGCTCTGACAGATTGTCGATCGCCAAGTTCGCCTCACCAACAAGTGTCTCATTTTGTGCTGACTACCGGAAGGTCACATCAAGAAGAGTGACACTTGTACGGTTGAAAGCTTCTCTTGGAATGGATCTAACGGATGATATGTAGAAGTTCATTTCGTAAAAATTACAGTAAGTTTATTTTGGTAAACATGTAATTGTTATGGACCATTTAAGAAATTTGCTCTAAAAAATATAAAGTTTGACACACTAAAAGATAGGATGAAATTTATTGCCACTTGACTAATAGGCAATGTTTTAAAAGGCGTGAGGCGTGGCGTGGCGGCACAACCACACCTCAAGCTTTACGAGCCTTTGCGAAACTTTGGCGTTTCTTAAGGCATGCTTAAGGGGGCAAAACAATATTTATAGATTTATGTATTTATAATTTTATATCATTTTTAAGAGAAATTTCAAATACTAAAGCCCAAATCCCAAATAACCACGCTCAAATACGAGGCCCAAGTAGGATTAAGTTTTAAAATTACTTAGCCCAAGCATGAAATAGCCCAAATACTAGAAATTAAAGCCCAAACCAGAATCCTCTAAATGCTTCTAAAATGGCGCACGCCTACCAAAAGGCGACCTTTCACGCCTTATCCCACGCCTTTTCACACGACGCCCAGACCTCGCGCCTTAGTCCATTTCGTAGCCGAGGTCACGCCACGCCTGGCGACGCCTCGACGCGCTTTTAGAACACCGCTAATAGGTTGAAGAAGAGTTATTGCATAAAAGACTTACGATGCTTAACCTATTGACAATTATACATGTTATGGAACTTCTAATTGATATTATAATTTTGAAGTGAAAACTTTCCATGCATCGAGACATTTTGTGATAAGTTAAATTTGATGTGGCAAGATGAATATAACATTATGGATGTATTACATTGCAGATACTCTAAGAAAGACAGAGTGTCGCAGATCGCTTACTCTTTTCATTTCGTACCTACACGCCCACATCATTTCCACATCACTCCAACACACTCACTTAAAAATACCCCACAATCACAACTAACTCAAACCTCTTCATTCGAAATTTCACCCACCCTCATTTTATTTCTTTTCCATATTTTTCTAACACGATAAAATTCATTTCATTTAAAAAAAAAAAAAAAAAAATTAAATACATTCCGAAATAAAAAAACATACGAACAAGCAAAGTTTTAAAAAGGACGCTTTCACTTGCACCAAATACACGTGCCATGCAAAAATTCAACATATGAATGTGTAATCTTTATTAAAGTGACACCATGCAAATCATTAACCACGTATCATGCATATATTGGATCATGAAAACACAACTTTGCATTGTCAAACTTTGACTACCCAACATGCACTCTCACTATATTACCATAGCATACATCAATTCACTTATCTTTGAATACCCATATCAATGTTCAAGTACTACTACTCATTTTTGTTTCTTCTTTCTCATCTTTGCCGAACCATAAACAAACCATAACACTTTCATCATCAAATTTTCAATTATCTTGGTCACTAGCTAGTTAAAGTTTTGATAACTTGTTCTTAATCCTTGGGTTTAAAACAATCATATGCATCATCAAAATCATCATTTTGGAGGTTTAAGGAATAAAAAAAAAATAGATTTCTTGCAAAGTCCGTAATCTTCCTTTGTCTTCTTCCGTGTCGCAGGGGTGGCGAACAAGCAAACGGCGAGTACCCTTGGTGTCGTGGCGAACGTCATGATGGGTGGCGAGGGATCCACGGGATTGGCGAGCTCTTCGCGCCATGATACTCTACGCCTAATTAGCGCCTTAAATATACTTAAAATAAGCCAATAAATAAAATGTAAAACATAATTGATTCTACTTAGATCCAAAATTTTTGTTAAAATATTACTTTTAAAGTTATGTTTAAAAATTTAAAATGCATATGCAATTGTGTATTGTACATCTGATTGGTTGAACTGGGTATATTCATATTGAACATGTTATGTTAGATATTTTGTTTCGTACTAACAACGCTTTCTTAGTGGCGACAAAGTTTTCAAATCAGAATGACAAAAAAAAATCGATCGAAATCGACACTTTTACGATCATACAGAATAACTATTTTTTTTTATGTGTCAGACCGAACTTCAAAATTCGATTATCATGTGTATTTGTGACCATTTTACCTTTAATTTTTCATATTTCAAGGGTAAAATGGTCATTTTACATGGCGTAATAGTCACAAAATATACATAATGATCAAAATTTGAAAGTTCAAGACATATACATAGAAAAAAATAGTTGGTTACACATAATTACATAAAGTGTCAAATTCACGATTTTTTTCATTATTCATTTTGCTTTCAAACTTAGTATGCTCATTTTGAACTACATCATCATCTAAAAAATTTCAAATTTTGGTGTTTGGGGCGTTTAAGATGACAATGAATGAGATTTTGACTATTGAATTCGCAGATGTATAGCTCAACGGACAGATTTTTAAAAGTGGTTAGAGAACGGTTTTTACGAATATAACCGGTCTCCATTAAGAAATGTATTTAGAAGTGTGTTTTATCCTTCAACCCGTTCCATTTAAATTATTATAGACCGGTTTTCAAAATGGTTAACGGGTCCATTATTCATTTATTCTTTCATTTATCAAGACCGGTTTTTTTGTAAGAACGATCCGGATTATTTTGGAGGATGAATTTTGGTTTCAAGACTTGTTTTGTTGTTATCCGCCTCCATAAAGAGGTATTGATGCTTGATTACGCAGTAGTGCTAGGATGGTTACGTGTAATCTATTTCAACTACAAATAAAATACATCTTCCATCCACATAAAACATACATGCCAAAAAAATTGAAACCACAAATGCCCCAAATACGTGATGGTATACCGCAAGTTTCTAATAATATTTATGTATGATATGAACTTCTCCAAAGTCCCGTGAACTCAACTTAAAAACAATGCA